>PVKB01000777.1:0-427928 GCA_004027205.1 Ctenodactylus gundi
GTGATATAGACTTAAGTTCATTTAATATAGCAATTTGATATAGATGTAAGTTCATTTAACATAGCAATTTACTTACTTGGTCTTCGATGTAAGTTTATCCCAAGAAAACTGATTGATGTAATGATAATCTGAATGTCTTTTGAATGTACAAACATTTACCTTTCAGTACTCAGCTAAGGAATTTGAAATTTAACTTCTTTCTCTTTCTCACATTTTCTAGTCTTATGAATTTCATTATTATAGGCCTTTTCTTATGTGGACTGGTGGATGAGGTCATGTTGAATAATGTCGATAAAGATACAAAAAGATAGAGAAAAAAAGAACTTTCGGCAAATCTTCCTATTAAAGGGCTCTGCAGGACCCAAAGAAGAGGCATCAATATGTGGCCATTGAGCCAAAGAATGGTTATTTAAGTGGTGAAGTGAATCCGACACAGAAGATTAAGTTTGTTAAATATCTCATGGTTTCTCTGATTTGGGAAACCCAGAATACAGGCATTCTGTAGAACCAAATGGGTGTCACAGTGGGAGTTAGGGGGGATGGGGATGGGGTGGGAGGAGGGCAAAAAATGGAGAGGGGAAGGAATTGTAATGTTAATGTGATATATATATGCACAAAACACTCAGGTTCGTTGTAAACATTACGTATTATATGCTAATAAAAATGGTGGGGGAAGAAAAGAAAACCAAGTTGGGTCATAGACAAGCAGATTGTGAGATTTTTCCATTTAACGAAGGGTGCTTCCTCTTTCTAGTGTTTTCTCTATTAGATAAATTGGTATCAATACCCAGAGACTGTGACTTATGGAGTGTCTTTATAAATTATGGAAGGCAAGGGCACTCCTGCCAAGGGGACAGCAAATTCCTGAGGTACATTTAACTTGAGTGTGTTGTGTACATATGTATCATTGCAAAATCAGAAATCCTTCTCTTTCTTTTTGACCCTCACACATCCTCCTCCTCCTCCTGTAGCATTTTTAAGAACTTTGATTTCAGGCTAAGAATGATAAAAAATGATGAGAGATTCTGAGCAAGAGAGCAGTGGGATCTAACTTGCATTTTTTCTTGCCACTTGAGAGTTTTTTATACTTATATAAAATGATCTTTTAGCCTGATGGGAGTAGACTTTTGTTGCAAATTTCTCTTTGCTCATACAGGAAAAAGGAAGATATAAGTGAAAAAAATTGTTTCAGATATTTCTAAGGCAATGCAACTACATCACAACAGCCACTCGGCAGACTGTGATTTACAGATGATCTTGACTTCAGGGCTGTTAAATTGTGAAAAGATAAGGTAGTAAATGCCTGTGTCCCACATCTTGCTTCGGGAGTGGAACAATTTGCAGCCACAGGAACTGCGGGACTGATCCGGTGTGTTCCTGCCTGCCCACGTCTCCCTCCTCCAGCTCTGTTAACATGACACCCCGCTTCTGGGCACATCATGTCCTGGTTTCTCTCATACATTGGACACCCAGCATACATCGGAAGCCTGGCTTTTTTACTGTTCTAGATGTTTCCCCCACCTCTGGCCGCTTCGTGCAGCCTTGCTCCGGTGCGCCGCTGCTGTCCCCCTCGGCTCCGGCGCTGTCTCACTCTTGCACATTCCTCCCTTCACTCCTGCTCCGACTCAGGGTCATCCGGTTGCTCCCAGGGTTTGCAGCTACAGCGCCTCTGCCATGGAAGTTCTCCCTCTCGACTCCTGGAGCACAGGTGAACCTTTCTCCAGCAGGCAGTCCACTGGAACCTCAAGGTCTACTAGACTGTATCTCTTTGCCAACAAAATCATATGCATGCTTCCTCCCTCACCTGAACACCCCAAGAGTCCTGAGTCGTGCCCCTAAAATGTGGCCTGGACTGAATGTCTACCTGTGCTCAGAAGAGGGAAAGAGGAACAGGGAGAGGAAGAGAAGAGGGTGCTTCTCTGCAGAGAGGGTGTGGTGAAGGTGCCTAAACTGGGGCTGGGGCCTCACCCTGCAGTACTGTGACCTCTTGGAACCCACCCTGCAGCCTCTAGCTGTGGACACGAAATCCCGGCTTGAGCTTGTGCTGTGAAAGCTGGACGGCCCCCGTCTGGCCTCAGGATCTTCCTGCTCCCACGCCTGTGACGTCCTGGTGCCAGGAACCTCCACCCTGTCCCCTCTGCTGTCTCCAGGAGCACTGCAGGGCACTCGTCTCCTCTGCCTTCACAGCAGGGAGGAAGCACAGAGTGCCTGGGGAGGGCTTTGAAGTTCTTTAAGGAAACGCTGGCCCTGGGGGGTCTGTGGTGCAGGGCCCCGACCTGTCATGTCAGTTCCCCTGATTTTATTGATTCCCAGGCTCTTCTGCCCTGGTAGAATGCAACTCTGGTCTGCTCCAGGTCTCTTGGCTTCTTACTAGGGTCACCGCTGGATGAGCAGTTGGGGAGTAATGACTCAGCTCTGGAGGGGACCCTGTGGCCTCCACCCGTGTCCTGATTCCTTGATGGTAGTGTTTCTGCCTGTGTCATCTTGACAAAGGGCCTGGTATCCGCCTAGGTGCTGGGTGTGGGGGGAACTAGTGGCTGACTCTCCCATGCAGGCCATGCCACAGCTCCTGGGGCCTTGGGGACCTCTCTCTCCTCTTTGCCTTTGCCAGACCTTGGTCTGCAGCCTGGGTGCTGCTGTACTAGTAGCATCTGCTGGGACCTGTCCCCATCTCTGCCCCTGCTGTGGCCCCTTAGGCAAGCTAAGGGAACTTTCTGCCAAGTTTCTGTACTTGGGGTGAGTATACTGGCATTTCCAGGGACAGTGTGTGTTTATGAGAACACTGCAGCTACACTCCTCTGACCCAGCACCTCAAGAAACAGAAGAGATACTCCCAGGTACCTTAGGGGACATGTGATCATCTTTTATTAAAATCTGTCTCTAGGTGGGGCTATGGTGGTGCAGGCCTGCATTCCCAGAACTCTAGGAAGCTGAGGCAGGAGGATTACTAGCCCAGCTCCAAAAATTTAGTAGTTTAGCAAGACCCTGTCTCAACATTAAGAATACAAATTGGCTGGGGACATAGCTCAGTGTGAAGGCCCTGAGCTCCACCTCCAGTACCAACAAACGAACAAACTAACCAACCAATCAACGAACCAACCAATCAACCAAGCAAACCAGGCTAAATAAATAAAATTGTCTCCAGCTGTTTGGTTCTGGTCTCTCCCTGCCTTCTGCCACAGTTCAGTCTCTTTTCTGTGTCCTGGGTGGGAGGGGTCTTCCTTGGACAAAGGAGAAAACTTAGGTCTTCCCAGGAGGCAAATAGGTGTTTCCAGGTGCCCCTAGAGAACCAGCTGAGGGTTGGGCCAGAGGCAAGCTTCTGGGAAAATAGTCTTTCTCCCAACCATGGACAGAGATCTTGACGGACCCTAGTGGGAGGCTCTCCTGACTGTCTCGACCATCTTCCTGTGCTGTGAAGGTCTGTCCCCATGACAGAGGAACCAGGCTAGTCATGTGATACTCACGGTCCCCATTCAGTCACAGCCTCTACATCAGTCACTTCCCCTTTGCTGACCTGGACACAGTAAAACATTGGTACATAACTATGTTGAACATTGCACATGAGTAAATCAAAGTCTCCCTGGCACAGCTGTCTCTGCATGTCCCAGTGGAGGTGCTGAGTGTGCCCACTGTAGGGTGCTGGGGAATGTGGCATGTGGCAGCGTATGCCCACTGTTCTTGCAATCCTCTTTCATTTTTTCTTTGTATCTTCCTTCCCTCCCTTTTCTCCTTTTCTTTCTTCCTTATTTCATTTCAAGATAATTCTGCCTTTGACCCTTGATCCACTCTTGGGGGTCCCCAGTCCCAGTCCCAGCAAGAATCCATTTCTAGTTATACGGGCAACTGCAACTGTCCATCTGCTTTGTGGTCTCTCCAGCCTGGCAACATTAACTGTCTACTGCCTTCTGTGATCTGCCACAGTCACATACTCCTTTGTCATTGTCCCATTCAGCTATCTGGCTGCTCAGAGACAGGGCCACTGTCCTTTCCCCAGAATGCACCATCACCTCCACAGAAGGCAGGCTGACCCTATGGCAGAGCAAGTGCACGTTCCACTAACGTCCCAGCAACATGGCTCTCTCTGAAGGGATCAGGGTGGGAAGGATTATATAGGAGGCTTCTGTTCCAGTCAGGGTAGGACATCACGTCAGTGGGGTCACAGAGGGGCTAGCAGAAGATGAAAGAGGTTAGGAGGAGAATTTTGAATGAGATGAAATTGGATACACTGTGGACGTGGTAGGAACGTGGAGTGAAATGAAGGATGGCTCCAAAGCTTGGGCCTTGACACCTGGACCAACGACCGCGCTGTTCACCGAAAAGTGGGAAATTGGGTCAGGTGCAGATTTGGATGATGTGGGCACAAGGGCTCAGTTTCAAACAACTTTCGTTTGAGATATTTATTAGACATCCAAGCGGAGATTTATGAAGCCCAGGCAGCTCAGCCGGAAGGGCAGAGTGGCGTGGAGCTAGGCAGGGCTGGCCTTCAGTGTGTACATGGTAGCAACGAAACTGGTGTCTGTCCTCCAGTTCCTCTGCATTTCAGGCCAGGACCAGGGAGCGAGAGCCAGGAAGGAAGAAGACCATGGAGGGCGTGTACGTAGAGCAGAGCTGTGGCGATGACTCCAGGGGTGTGAGGCCTGAAAATCGCCCGTCAGGCTTGGCGATGTCCAAATTTTCATGTTTCGATGAGACAAAAGATAGCAGGCTAAAGCCTGTCGTGAGTGAGCAGAGAACGAGCAGTGGGAAGGTCGGCTCGCTTGCTTGTGTGACTCTCTGGAGGACTGAGCCATGGGTTGGTAGCTGGAGAGAAAAGGGGATGGAGAGATTTCCAAATACTTACATAGAACATTTAAAAAATTTTAAAGCAATAACTTAATTTAAACACCTTGATTGAGATATACTTGACATGCCATAAAACTCAGCCACTTTATGTGCACAATTCTGTGATTTACTGAGTTGTGCAACCATTGTCATAAACTGGTTTTGGAACATTTCTGTCATCCTAATAGGATCCTTTGTGCCCGTGTACTGTTAACACAGTTTCCTCCCTTAGCCTCAGGCAGATACTAATCTTTTTGTCGTTACAAATTTGTATGTCACGGGGATGTCATAGATGAAACTATGGCACCATGCTGCATGTTGTCATTTGTGTTGGTCTGCTTTCACATACCATGCAGTTCATTCATGTTGCACCAAGTATGTACATTTTGTTTCTTTTCATGACCTCATGGTATTCTGTTACAAGGGTGTGCTACATTGTGTTTATATATTCACTACTAGTTGATGGACATGGGTGGTGCAGAAAATTATTAGTAATATAAATACTATGGGGATTGAACTAATCCACTTGTGCCGCCATAGGATAATATCATAGATTGGGTAGCACAAAGAACAGATTGGTTTTTCTTTTCTTACAGCCTTGGAGACTGGACATTCAAAATTGATACCACAGAGGTCAGGTTCTGGTGACAGCCCTTTTCTTGTCCTGTATATGGCCAGCTTCTTGTGGTGTCCTCACACAGCTTTTCCCTTGTACGTGTGAAGAGAGGGAAAGGGAGAGAGACGGGAAAAGGAAGAGGAAAAGGAGAGGGAGAGGGAGAGGGAGGAGGAAATTGTAAGATCGAAACCTGAGAGAATTCATCCCTTGAGGTGGGACAGAGGTAGGTTGGGTGGTAGATTTGCTAATGGGGAGAATAAAGGGTTTTTTTTCTTTTGTAGATTGTATTCACATACAGTTGTACATATTTATGGTAGCACATGTGACATTTTGATTCATGTGCACATTGTGTGACCACAGCAAACCCAACAACTCACTCCTCCTGTCTCACCTTAGCACTGTGCCCTTGAGCACGCTCCTGTCTTCCTTCCCTGTCCTCGGCCTATGGTAACAATTATTCTCTCGGTTTCTGTGGGGTCAATGTTTGTAGATTTCATACATAAACATATATATATATATATATATATATATATATACACATGTGTGTGTGTGTGTGTGTGTGTGTGTTTTGGTGTACATATCTGTGTGTGTTTATGTGTCTGTGTGTGTATAAATAGATATATAAATACATACATACATATATATCAAGACATATGCCCATCATTTAGTAATGAACGGATAAACACTATGTTGGTATATCTCTATTGATCTATCTATCTATTGGTGTGTGTGTGTTTTATATATATATATATATGTGTGTGTGTGTGTGTGTGCGTGTGTGTGTGTGTGTGTGTGTGTGTGTGTGTAATTTGCTTTCAGAGAAAAAAAATTCAACCTTTCAAATCTAAGATTAGCAGTTGTAGGGTAGATGTGCACAGAACTAAAAAGTATCAGAAAATCATTTGTACCTTGAGCTGATCATGAGTTGGTACTACAATTCTCTGTTTTGTGAAGTATAAAGGTAGATTACATAATTAGAAACTGAAATTACCTTCGTTAGATTAAGCACAGCTCAGAACACTGATAGTGAAGTTCACGAATATTTCTCTCTTCCATTTTGACCACTCTCTGCTCCAGATTTGTGTTCCCTGTTAGAAGATGGGGTGAGGCAGCATTTTCTGCCCCACTATACCTTGCTGTGCTAGCTGCTCTTGGGAAAGACCAGAAATTGTAATTGAGACCATTTGGGTGTCCTCAAACTCTTCTAGGTTCTCCTTGCCCAAATGTGCTGTGCTCTCCATCTTTTCTGGCATTTTAAACAGACCTACTCCCACTCTACCTGAGTTGCATGTACATGAAAATATGGAAATACGCCAAATCAAAAACCACTGAGGATTCCCAGGCTACATAACTTGTCAACTGGATTCCATGCTGCTCCAAAACCCGGGCTCAGCAATTTGGTTTCCACAACTGAGGAAGCAGAACTCCCCTGAATCATCTTGGGGTAGTAACTCTAGATCTGTGTGACTTTGGGATAAATCATCTGTGCAGATTGGTCTTTGAAATGGAAATTAAAAAAAGAATCTAGAACACTTGGCTGTTTATGCAAATGTCAAAAGCACCAGGGCAGATGTCAGGAGAGTGGAACCTCCCTTGCTGTGGAGTCTCTCTGCCCAGTTTCTCCAGGGGGTATTGGCCTTCTGTCACCCCAGTGTCCAGGTTCACTTCCTAGAAGAAGAAATGGGGAGGGGAAGACAGGACTGAGCAGGGAGAGAAAAGGAAGGTATGGAATCCCCAGGTCCATCATGTCAGGAGATTGCAGTGTCACCACCTGGGAGCCCAACCCAAGTCCTAATCCCTTTATCCAGGTACCCCTTGTGCCCCGAGTTTAACGCAAGCTCCCTGTTCCAGCCAGTTTTTATCCTTACCCCTGCTAAGTGCTCTGTCAGTCTCTTGCTAATCTGAGTATTACCTCTCCTTCCCTACTCTGAGAGACTGCTGCCAACCACTCTGGATCGTGGTGGTCTCTTAGCTATCACGTTGACCTGGAATTGCCCAGTATGTGTATATATTACATGCTGTCTTTTTCACACTATTTTTATTAATATACATATGTAATACATAGTGTTTACAATGAATTTGGGTATTTCGTGCACATATGTATCATATCAACTTTACAATCCCTTCCCATTTTTGACCCTCCCACTCCCTCCCTAGCCCTTCCCCCAACTCTGACTATCACTTCATGTGCTTCTATAGAATGTCTGTGTTCTGGGTTTTCCAAGTCAGAGAAACTATACAGTACTTAATATATTAATCTTCCTCACCTAAATCATTTCACTCAGCTTCCTATTCCTCAAATGGGTCGCAGTAGTTAAATCTTGATGCCTCTTCTCTGAATCCAACCATTCCCTTTAATGGGATATTTACCAAAAGTTTTTTTTTTCCGTATTTTGCTATATCTTTGTTGCTATTCTTAAACCTGGCCTTACCCAATAGTTCACATTAGAAAATAACTACAAGCGTGTAGTTCAAAAGACTAGTAAATTTGGGAAAGAAGAAAAAAAAGTTAAACTTCAAATGCCTTAGCTGAATACTGGAAGGTGCATGTTTGTACATTCACAAGGTTATCTTTACATTAATCAGTTTTCTTAGGATAAATTTTCATCAGTGACCTAATAAGTGAATTGCTACAATAAAGCAAAGTTAAAATTATATCACATTGCTACATTAAATGAACTGAAATCTATACCACATAAATATACTTAAAGTAACAGATATGAGTGCAAATTTAGCTATTTCATAATCTTTTAACTTTCATAACTTATTTACTCACATTTCACTGATTACTAACATTCTGCTAGACTTGGCTTGCAATTTTATCTGTCTTTCCATGCATATATTCATGCATTTGTATTCTTAAGAGATTTTATGTCAATTCCCCATGTTGCATTATTAATTAATAATTATTCTATTTTGCACACTACTGTACTATTACTAATAATAATATTGTGGAGAGATCTCACAGATTTTATAGAACAACTGGTACTGTTTTAAAAGTATATCAATCAGGTGATTTAATTACCAATCTTTTTTTATTACATTTTTCTCTTTTGATGTTACCTTTCCTACAAGCTGTTTTGGTGGTGCTTATGTTTCTGCCTCTCAAAGAGGATAAACTCACATTCTACATCAAAAAAGTGAATTGTGTCATTCAACAAGCTTAAGAGTATCAATTTGCTACATTAAATGTGCATAAGTCTGTATCACATAAGTGTGCTACATTTAAAGCAATAAATAAATAGCCATGCTCAGTTATTTCAGAATTTTTTGACTTTCATACATTGATTACTCATATTTCACTAATAATTAACATTTTACCCTATTTGGTTTTCCCTTTTACCTATCAATTCATCCCCAATTTCATGCATAGCCTTACTTTTTTTCTCAGCTCATTCTCCTCTAGCTGTTGTCGCTTTTTCTCTGGGGTCATTGGTGTTGCTGGCCTCCCTTTCACTTTCTAAGTTTCCTTTAAGTATTCTCTGCAATACGGGCTCAGTGGCTGCAAAGTCCTTTAAGCTTTTTATATCATGGAAAGTTTTAATTTCTCCTTTTAAATTAAAAGATAATTTTGCTGGATATAGCAGTCTTGGTTGGCATTTATGTTCTTTTAGTGCTTGGATGACATTGCTCCATGATCTCCTGGCTTTTAGAGTCTGGATTGAGAATTCTGCAGTTACCCTGATGGGCTTATCTTTGTAGGTCACCTTCTGTTTTTCTCTTACTGCTTTTAGTATTTTTTCTTTGTGTTGGGTTTCTAGTATTTTAATTATGATGTGTCATGATGATGATCTCTTCTGATCCAAGTTGTTTGGTGTTCAATATGCCTGCAATAGTTCCATATTCATTTCTTTTTTAGATTTGGGAAATTTTCTTCCATAATTTCATTAAACATGTCCTTTAAGCCTTTTGTTATGTCCTAGTCTTCACCTGGACTCCCATAAATCTGAGGTTGTTTCTCCTTGAATCATCTATCAGCCGCTGTAATGATTCACTTTCTTTCTTATTTACTTTGTTGCAGCTCAGTCACTTTATTTTCTAGGTCTGACATTCTATTCTGAAGATATTTAATGTGGTTGCTTATTATTTCCTGTGTGTTTTTCACTCCCTGAATATCTGCATTCAATTTTTTAATATATCTGTTGTTCTCTCATTTCTTGTATTGCCTCCATTATCTTCTGGTATATTTCTTCTATGGTCTCCTCTAATTGCTTTTCAAGGCTGGCTTTTAGCTAAACTATGTGTTGGTGTAGCTCTTGCACTGTCTGTTTTATTTCCTGCCTTAATTCCTGCTTTAGTTCAATGAATTTCTGGGCCCAGAAGTTACCATAATTTTTGCCATTTTCATCTTTGGATTCTGCAATTTCAATATCCCTGGTATCATCTTCTGGGGTGTCAGGTCTTTTTGTAGGAGATTTGTTACCAGGTTTCCCCATGGTTCTGCTATCTCTGTCTGTCTCTGGTGCACAGGATAGAAGGGTTTGGTGAAGGCCCAGTCCTAGATGCCTCTGGAATCCTCTGACCCAAGGGACAGACAGGGTGATGGAATTCCTGGTCCAAGATGCCTCTGGAAGCCTCTGGGTTCAGGATTGGCAGGATGATGTAATTCCCTGGAAGTCTCTGGAAGCTTCCTGCTCACAGGATGAACAGGCGATGTACTTCCTGATCCTAGATGCCTCTGGCGTGCAGGGCAGTGGTGAACCGGGAGACTCTGGTGTGTACCGGAGGAACAGGGTGATGATTCCCCTTTTGAGGTGTCTTGTTTCCCCACCCCACCCCCCCGGTCCACTCAGCAAAGCTCTCTGTCTGTCCTGGCTTCCCTCCCCCAGAGTGGGGCTCTCCACCCTCAGAGTAGAGGTGCCCCTGAGCTGTTCAGGGGATCAGCAGGCTTTTCCCCTCTTTTCTCCTCTCTCTGCCACTTGTGCCGGTTTCTTCCTAGGTGCTGTCTAAGGGTGGCCCCAAAGCCCTGGAGTGCTCTTTTGGGCTTTGTTTTACTCTAAAGGGTTCAGTCTTAGGCTTTTATTTTTAACTTCTTTTTAAAATGGCTCCTGCCTGTGAAGGCTGCTGAGCCCTGTTTCTGATTTGGGATCCCAGGGCCTCTTCTAGGGGGAGTACACACTGCATTTGTAATACACACTACCTGTGGGTTGGTGTTTTGGAGGCTTGGGCCGCCAGCTGCTGACAAGTCCCACTTCTCCAGATCCGTGCTGACCTCAGGCTGAGGTTCCGGCTCTGGACTTTCTTCCGTCTTGTCTGTGGATGCCAGAAGCTCAGGACCATGCCAAGTTGGCTGCTTTTTCCTCCTTTTCCAATGTGACTTCAGGAATTCTGACCTGCCCACAGCCTCCTGTCCATTGTTGGGGTGCTCTGTTCTCTCCCAGCTCCGTCAGATGTCCCAGACCCATGCGAGCTTTCCTCTGTCCGCAGCTGCCTGCAGTTCCAACCATTTGCAGCCAACCTGCAGTGGCTTCCTGGGCTGCTGGGATTTTTTTTCTCTGCTTTCTATGATCCTTAGGAATTTGTGACCTTCCCCTGGCCTCCTTTCAGTTGTTGAGGATGCTCTTCTCTTTCCTAGCTACACTGAACCCATTTTTTCTCACTAAGTTCTCTACTTTCTAAGTGGGTCGATGAGGAGACCTGTGTAGCGCTGTTACTCAGCAGCCATCTTGACCGGAAGTGCACATCTATGTCATATTTCTGCCTTTAGTATTGTAAGCTCCTGGAGGGCAGACATTATCTCAATACTTCTCTTGTGTTTTCTCTTCACAGTGCCGGGCAGAGAGTAGGTGCTCAATAAAGACTTGTTGGATGAGAAACAAACAAAAACAAACAAACAAACAAAAACACTACTAGTGTCCTGAAGTTAGTTTTGAGCTATGTTAATCCAGAAAGATGTAGAGGGATTGAAAAAGTTCTAACAGAGAGTGTTAACAATGATAAAAGTTGCAAAACAAGGTTCTTTGGTTAGAGGTGAGTGTGTAATGGTCTAGTAATAGCATTTTGCCCAAAAGGGGATATTTTGCAGAGAGTGGTTAAGCAGTTTTGCCATATTTTCTCTTAAGGACCAACTGAGATGAGATGTCTGTAAATTGCTCCAAGGATGATTTTGGTTGAATACCTAAAAATTCTGATACACGGTGTTGTTAAGTAAGGGGATGGGCCACCAAGGGAAGTTCCTGACAACTTTTCCTAGTGAAGGGCTTTTTTCATATTTGGTGTGGATTCAACAAAGCCTGGCATGAGGACAGAGGTGGCATAGCTAATAGTTTTATATATGTATACCCACCAGTGCTTCACTGGACCCTGGAAAACCAAATTTAATAAAGAAAGATGGGTTGGCTTTTCTTTCTTAGATGTGCTGGGGCGCGGTCCCTCCAGTGCCAGTGGATCACCTACTGGTGTCATTGTTGTGAGTTCTAAGCCTTCTGAGTGCATGAGATGAGACAGGACTCTGCACGTATGTGTGGTACAATCCGGTATGTCACTCCTCTTTCTGGTCTGGTTCCTCAGAATTTATGTATCAGCCTGTGCAGCACAGCCCCCATTCATGTGCATAGATAACCTGGAAAACTGAGTCAAATCAAAATTTTAAGCAGATTTTATGTGAAAGGGAACTAGCAATTCATATTAACATGAGAATCTAGCAAGAAATAAGCATAGGTGAAATACTCAGCTGGGAATAAATAAAACAAAGTTTGGTCAAGACTGTAGAGTTCATTCTCAAGGAGGTAGCAGTGTGTCAGACCCAACTGATTGCTGCTGTTCAAGAATAAGGGTCCTGCACCATCATATGTCCTGGGCTTTCAAGAAAAGGCAGTCATTTGAGTTATCAGCATGTATTCCCTAACCTTAGAAAGTAATTTTGAGTGCTCATTGATGGGTGAATGGATAACCAAAATAGTGGTCTATAAATGCAACAGAATACTTTTTCAGTTTTAAAGAGAAGATTCTGATTATTGTATAACATAATGAATATTGAGGACATAGCGCTAAGTACAATAAGCCATTCACAAAAGTATAGATAATGTTTCCAGTTACATCAGATAGAAAAATCACAGGGACAGTACGTAGAATGGTGGTTCACAGAGTTTGGTGAGAAAGACAAATGGTTTGATAAAGACAGTTGCAGTTTTTCAAGATGGAAAGTTCTGGAGTTGAATGACAGGGATATTTACACAACAATCTTAATGTACTTAATGTCACTGAGCTGTACACTTAAAATGGATCAGACACTGACTTTTATGCTGTGTGTATTTTGTCATAATAAAAATTGGAAAACAAAACCGTATGAGCCAGAAGCCTCTCTTCTGGGTATACATCCAAAGGTATTAAAACTGGTATCTTGAAGAAATACCTACCCTCCCTGTTTATTGGAGCACTTTATGCACTCTGGGCAAGTTATGGGAACAACTTAATTGTCTAATGCCAGGTGAATGGATAACAAAAATTTGATATTTCCATACAATCAAATGTTATTCAGCCTTAGAAAGAGACATTCTGCCATCTGGAACAACATAGATGAATTTGTAGAACATTGTTAGAGAATTAATCCAGATACAGAAAGACAAATGCCACAGACCACACTCACACATGGAATCTAAAAACTGTCAAATACACAGAATCAAAGACTACAGTGGAGCTGAGGGGAAATGTTCCCTATCGTTTAAAACATTAAGTTCTTGAGATCCACTGTACAATGTAAGGCCTTTGATGGATAATATAGTGTCTTTTACTTAAAAATTTTCTAAAGGGGCAGGTCTTATTTTATGTGATCTACAGTGAAAGGAAAACAATCACAACAAATACAAACAAACGAAAGCCTAAAGGGATGTGTTATGGCTTGGGTCTTGAGTGTCCCCGTGTATTTGGTCCAGCATGCTGTTGAGAAGTGGGGCTGGGCTGGAAGGGGCAGATGCTTAGGGCTTCACCTGAAAGCGTTGTGCCAACTTGTTGAGATTGGGGGGTGCCCAGAGCAGAGCTTTCAGGTCTATTTTATTGACTTGTGGGAGGTGAGGGAGGGGCCCTCCTTACTCGAGGTGTGGGGGCCCCAACTGGCAGCCTGAAGTAATTAAAGGAAAGAAAGAAAGAAAGAAAGAAAAAACATAGTTACTGGCTTTTCCTGGGAACGCTCTGGCCTTTGCTTCAGCCTATCAACTTGCTCCTCTCTTTTGGCTCCTGCTCACTTGGCCTCTGTCTGAAATGTCTTGAGCAGCTCTCCAGCCTTTGCCACGTGCTTCCACTGTTGCCAGCTGCTTTTGAATGGACTGCTTGAGACCTGCAATTTTGAGTTAATAAGTTTCCTCCCTTAAATTGTGGATGTTGGGTATTTTGTCCCAGCAATGGTTAAAAGTAAGTAAGACAGGATCATAAGGAAAATTTTAGAGGTTGATGGTAAGTTCATGGAATTGATAATAGTTGCAAAGACGGTTTCATAAGTGTGTACTGCTCTCCAATTGCATCAATTTGTATATATTAAATAACTATAAGTATTTGTATATCAACAATCCTTCCATAGTACACTTTAAAATTGAAAAATAACATATTGACAAATATAATAAATTCTAACAATCCATGCATTGGCTAACACCCACTGGTCAAGCATACCCTGATGAGCCTGGGTTTGGTCTATGGGTTACAAGTCTGACATGTCCAATAAGAACCAAGAGTAGATTTGTGTCTTGGAAAACAGAACGAAGAGGAGGCAAGATCTCAGGGACAGTGTCAGCCACAATGTGAGGATTTTGTCCTGATGCTAAAGTATATATATATATATTTAACTAGGTGAGTTACTTAAAAAATAGATGCTTCATGGAATTGCCTTCTGAAGAATATGTGAAGGTTGTCAAAATCAAGGAGGTGTCACTTTGCAACAACCTTACCAAAAAAAAAGTAAGCAAATCAGTGAGCTTACACACTATTGCCTAATAGTGACTATCACAAAAGACTCTGTGGGAAACATGAGTGTGGATGGAGACCACCACAATCACACCTAGAAAGTACTTCCGCAAGAACACCTGTCCATCAGCCATTTGGCCAACTTAGATGACACAACTCTTATTATTAATCACTGCGACTAAAGATCATTGTTTCACAATATCTGATGTAAACCTCTTCGGTCTTTAAAAACTTCCCTTTGCCTAACCTGCTTGAATATGTCCATAAATAACTATGAGACTTGTGTTCCCATTGCAATTCTCTAATCTCCAAATAAAAACCAAATAAATGTCAGATTCTCTTTGGAGAATCTCTGATTGTAAAAAGAAAAATCAGTCAGGTTATTGGGTAGTTGTGTAGATGTATCTTACAGTATTAATATAAGATGTCAATTACTTGCCTTCTTGACAGCAGGCAGATACACACACACCTCACAATTACAGAAATGCGTGTTTCTGGATGGCTATATCAACTCCCATTTTCAACTGGATTCTTTTCATGACTGTGCATCAGGCTGGCTTTTTGAAGACCCACTGAAATAAGAAAATCCACAATTGAGTAACTGAACCTAAAGATCTTAAGGGAAAAGTCCATCATGTCTCCCATGCAGGACTCAAGGAGTGGCGATGATGGGTTTTGGCTGTCACAGGTTTGGACATAGAGTGCTTTGGGGAAGAGGAAAATGGTGTAAGCTAAAGCTGCCTTTTCAGGGATTTGGCAAACAATGATATGCTGGTGTTCTTATAAATTGTTATGGAATAGTGATAAGAGTTTGCTAACAATCTACTGTGTCAGGGAGTGTGCTGGTTACTGGGCATCAAAACACATAGCATGTTAGTGGTGTTTGCTTCAGTGTTATTTGCCCTGTGAAGGGAGCTGAGCAAGTGAGACAGCAATTTCTCTCCAGCTCAATTCTTTGACACAGTTGGGGTTTGCTGCAATGGAACATTTGAAGGGTTTTGTTTTTGTTTGTTTTCTTTTCTGTGTATTCCATGAGATCAAAGTGAGCCCGAGAAGCTGGTGGATGTCTTTGAGTGTTCTTTCCGCTGCTAGGAAAGAATTTGATCTTATTTTGTTTTCAGAAGAAATGACTACACAAACAGCCCTCACTAATCAGGCTCAGGCATAATGCTGTCACAGTTTTCTTTGGCCTGAGAAACAAAATCTGATTTTTTAATTGCTGTACTGCTAATACCAATGAATAGCCTTTTTGGGGAGAAGTTGTTCCATGCAATTGCAAAATGATTTCTCTATTCATTAAATACTTGAGTGTCTAGACACTGAACTGAATATTCCAGGAACATAGAGGTCCTTGTCCTCAAAAATTTAGAAGAGTAATAATAGTCACTGTTTTGTTGAGAGCTTGTCTTGTGCCAGACTTTGTACACATAATGTTTTCTAAGCTTTCCAATAGCCCTTTTGAATAATCAATGGTATCTATTTCATAATCTGGATAAAAACTGAGGCTGTAAGGAAGTGTTAAGAATTTGTTCTGGACCACATACCTAGCAAATGATCAGGTAGGAAAATTTTACCATCAAAACTAGTAATTTAACCACCACTCTATCTTATATTCTTTAAGCTTGCTACGAGAGATAAGCCATAAGCAAAACCTATGTTCCGAATGTTGGCAGGTATTTATTCTTTGAAACCAGCTCAAAGTTCTTAGCACCAAACCTGCTGAATACAGTGGTTACTGCAACCTCCATTCTACAGTGTAGTGAGATTATTGCTGGATGGAAAATATTCCCCAATGCAATATTTATAAATGTCTTATTTTATTTGATTAAAATGGCTTTTCTGAGACTAAGTCTTGTACTGTATAATTCACTTAAAGCTACCCAGTAGCTTTAGCATATTCATAGAGTTGTGCAATGTCACCACAGTCAATTTTAGAACATTTCTGTAAATGTGCACTCTCTCGTCATCACTCTGTGCTATCCTGTCTCACCCAAGCTCTAGGCAACCACATGTCCACTTTATGTCAATACTGATTTATTCAAACAGGGTCATTCACTATGCTGTTATTTTTGACTCGCTGCGGCTTTGTTTTTAATCACCTTATTAACATATAAATGCTGTCAAAATTCAATGTATAAAACTTTCTTTTTCTTTTTGAGACAAGATCTCACTTTGTGATCTGGGCTGGTCCTGCATTTACTATGTAACCCAGGCTGTCATCAAACTCAACAGCAATTCTCCTGCCTCAGCCTCCCAAGTGCTGGGATCACAGACATGTGCCACCATGCCTGCCTTAAAGTGTATAAAGCTTGATATATAATATTTGGAGCTAAATGTACCCTCATAGAATTATCATCACAATCAGCCACAAACTTATCCACCTCATCGGAAAGTTTCCCCTCTACCCTTGAATTGTTCGATTTTTTTTCTTTTGTGGTAAGAGTAGTTTAAATAAAAATCTATCTTCCTAGCAAAAATTTAAGCATAAAATATTACATTATTAATCACATACTTTATACTATATCTTAGATTCTCAAAACTTCTATATAACCATCATGGCTAAGACTTTGTACCCTCTCATCATGGCCACCAAGGTAGAAGAAAATGACTGTGAAGAAACCTTGTAGGTTTCTGGCTTGACCAGTGATGGTCTTGTCATAGCTCAGCTCCTCTGCGTCTCTGACTTTGAACAATATTCCCATGTCTGGACCAAAAATGCAGTGGGTTTCTTGTATATTGATGAGTTGGTTGCAAAAAGCACTTTGCTGTTTCTTGCAAGTCAGAGAATCACTTTTTCCCTTTCTCTCATTGTCCTTTTGGAGAGAAGTAACAGAACACTTTTTCTTGTTGTTACTGGTGTTGCTGTATTGGGGATTGAGCCGAGGGCCTTCTTACTGAGCTGCTTCCTCAATGGGAGGATATTTTAAGTTTTGACTTTGAGATAGGTCTCATTGAATGGCTAAGTTGCCCAGGCTGGGCTTGAACCTGTGATCTTCCAACCTTCTAGAATTCTGGGGTTATAGGCCTGTACTCTCAGGCCTGGCTAATTGCCAACTTCTGACATGGATGTCAGAATTCCTGGATTGGAACGTGGTTCTCAAAAAGCATCACTTTCGTCTCCCTCTTTTTCACCTTGCTCGGGGTCTGAGATTCCTTCCAAACTCAGGTTTATATTGCTTATTCAGAAGCTCAGTGCCAATTGCAGACTTAGCTGACATCCCGCTGAAGAAAAGCAACCAACCCAGGGGCAAACCAGACATTCAATTGATTGCTTCCAAAGCTTCCCCCACAAATGCCTCACCTAGGATTTCATAGCTCCTAACTTCTGTCCTTCCACTTTGCCATGGGCTATAATCTGAAATTCAAGTCATGTAACCTCTCATGACCTCTGTTTAATCATCTTTAAAATTGTGGTGGGGGTAATGAGCAGTACCTACCTGTTCCAGTTGTTAACACAGACTTAGTTGCTTGACTTGACCTGAATCCATATTCTAGTTTGAATGAGTAACTTCTATGAACCTCATTTTTAAAAAATCTGTACAGTTTAAGCAATGCTTCATATACTATTGTTTTGCTGTAGGCATGAAAGGAAGGAAGAGATGTACAGAAATTAATTCAGAACATGAAATACAAATTATGTTCAAACTAATAATTATAATCTTGTTGTATAGTTAGGAAGCCCACAGATGCTCTGGACAGATTTATTGTATGAATCTTCAGAAATTATATGAAAATGTTTATGCTAATCATGTATACATTTTGAGAGATAAAATTCCATAGTGCTCATCTGACTCTGAAAAAGCCTACCTCCTTGCTCCATAACATCGAGAATTCTGATGCCTTACACACAAAGAATTCATGAATACAGGACACCTCTCTAGAGCAGGCTTGAAGATCTGCTTTTTCCACCTGAATCTACTGCATTTGAACTTGAAACCTGAAGAGTGTCTTTTTAGCCTTCATCCATCTCCCTGCTCTACAGTCTTTTGTCATGATCATTTGCTTGTTATGTGTGTTTTGTATCATGGCCATCGTCTTCCTTTTAAATGAGTTGCACTCTCCTTGGAGGCAAGGCCATTATTTTTCTTGTGTCCCTAATAATAAGAGCTAAGTACATACCTTTAAACCAGGCCGGTGCCTCGGAGAAAAATAGAGAAAGATCTGAAATCACCAGAGTATTGTGCTGAAAACCTTTCGGAACCATGACTCCGCAGTACACAGTGAGAGGAGACTGAGGAAGGCCTCAATCATCCAGGTTCAGATTCCAGTTTTGGATTCTGAGCTCTGGTGGTACAAAAATTTCACTTCTCCGGTGTGATTGCTTGTGCAGGTTGGGACAAGTTGGTAACATGGAAACAACAACTTTGCTTATAAATGCGCTGGCTAGCCCTGCTCTGGCAATTGTCACGGAAAGAGAAAATGGGAAAGCAGGTTATACCTGTTCCACGTTGTAAAGAGAAATGGTCCTTGGGCTAAGAGGAAATCTCTTGCTTGACTTGCCAAAATGATGCAAGAGGAATGAGTGCATCTATTGGCCTGAAATTCTGTACTGTAGCTAAAATATTATGCTTGACTCAGATATATTAAAGGTTTTCTGAATTTAACAATGTAAGTATAAAGATCTATCTTAAGCTCTATTAAATTATTAAGAATAGGTTAAAAAACTGAGTCCTACCTGCTTCTACTTCCACTTATTAATATCCTTCTTCTAAACCAAATTAGTGGAAAAGTTGACTTCCCTTGTGGTTGTTTTTCCCCTCCATATTTGAAAAGGTAAAAGAGTTTAGAAAGCACTTAATTACCCTTTCCTTTTTCAAATTACATATTTACATTTTTATTCACATCACATAAACATACACTAACAAGTCATTTCAAATGTGATCATCCGTAGTTACGTAGTCACTTACACAGCACAGCTATCTTTAAAGTACTTGTTTCCTTAGCTGTACACTTAAAATTTTTAATGACGGTTTACATATAAGGTTGGTACCTT
Organism: Ctenodactylus gundi; assembly: GCA_004027205.1. NCBI lineage: Eukaryota > Metazoa > Chordata > Mammalia > Rodentia > Ctenodactylidae > Ctenodactylus > Ctenodactylus gundi. Next base: position 19,326 of record PVKB01000777.1, read on the forward strand.
ACAGTTTTTACTTATATATTCGTATAAGCACTTTTTTCTTGATTAGATGGTCGTTATAACATTACAGTTAACAAATATGTAACATTTCACTGAGTGTATGCACCACCATTCACTGATGTCTTCTCCTAATGTCGATAGTTGTTGTACAGTTTGTTACATCTCTCAAGAGCTTTCCAAAGGCTGTTGGCCAGTTTCTATCCGCAACTGTGCTGCAAGCTTGGAACTTTAAGAGAAACAAATTAATGTTTCTATCAGAGGAGTGGGTTCATTACTCCAAGAGGTTGTTACAACAGTGAGTGTGGACCTCTTTTGTCCCTTGCCATTTCTCCTTTTCCTTTTCTGCTTTCCTCAGTCTCTCTTCCCTTCCTCTGTACACTGAATGTGGAACACCCCTCGAGTGTGGCCTTCTACCTTCAGCCATGGGACAACACAGCAGGAAGATGTGGCCTCAGCTTTGTACTTCCCATCCTCCAGGCCTGTACAGAAGGAACTGTTATACATCACCTACTCTATGACCTTCTATTATAACAGCACAAAACAGGCTAAAATAACTAACCCGTTTCCACTAGAAGCAACTTTAGATAGAAAGAACTCTCAAAAGTACTCTGAGATTCACTGCAGTATTTTTAGAACAGACTTAATATATATGTGTGTTTCTGACCAATGGAGAACAAAGAGTACCATGAAGATGCTTGTGAACACAAGGGGTTTACTTTTGCAGTATGTACTGTAGCCTAAATGTGAGCTCCCTAGAGGGATATTTATTTAATAGAGGATAACACACCAGGAGATTTAAAATTTTGTATTAGTATGTTAATTGTGCCTTCAGATGTCATGGAAATGGTTATCAAATCTGAAATATTTCATTGAGATTTGATATTTCAATACGTTAATATGGCTGCCTGCATGGTTTTTTCTTTCTCTAATTTTTAGGGATGTTTAGGGAGGGCTGGGACTACAGCTGTCACTGTGTATTTCCTTGGTCCTCTCTCACTTTGTTTAAGTACAGACCCTTTGACAATATTTCTGTAAAAGCTGCTTTTAACTGGCATTTGAAAAGCATCTGTAATGATCACGTAATTTTGTCCCTGAATAAATAGTCTTCAACTTTATGCGCATGACTTATAGAAGAGACTCAAATGAAAGAGTTGAGTGAAGGTTAAGTTTATAAGGTGTTTCAATTGTGGGGCTGACCCATCAGGGAAGTAATGCAACCAGAACGCACCCTTTGTAAGCCAGGGAGAAAACTGCTCTTGAATTTTGCACTTGGTGCATTTATCAGCAACAGGTAATCTCCCAAACATAGGGAGAGAAAGCCAAATGCTTCCATCCCACTGTATTTTAGAAAATAATATAAGATATATGAAAGAGACAGCCCAGAAATAGCCTACAAGTGGTGATACAAATGTGCGATAGATGCTTAAATATAAAAACATTATTGCACTAAAAGACATAGTACCATCAATTTCCCTTAAAATACTACCTCTTGCTTTGAAAGTATTTATCCTATCATTTTTGCTACAGTGTAAAGCAGTTCTACAAGTCCTCTTGTCAGTGTCTTTATGAGGTATGACAAAACGATGGTGCTGTTGCTGAGCACCACCCAACAGACATACAGGTTCATAAAACATTACCTTGTGTCCACACTCACCTGATTCATGGCTCAGGCGCCACCTGACTTCTGGCTGTTCCCCAAAGTCAAGATGACCGTGAGAGGTGAGTGTTTTGAATTGATTGAGGCCGTCAAAGCAGACGAGGCAGTGCAACCAAAGACACGCAGGAGAGAGGACTTTGACAGCTGCTCAAAGTGATACAACGGGTTTGTTCGAAGTGACTGGCAGATTATTTTAAAAATGCTTTTATTTACATATCCCACCACCCCTTTCCTCTTCCCACATCTTCAAATCCCCTCCCCCACATCTCTTTTCCACCTCCATGAAATCTACCTTCTTACCTTCTTCTTTCTCTTTTACATATTTTTTTTTATGATTTGGTTTTCTCATGCAAGAAAAACCATACAATATTTAACCTTCTGTGTCTGCTTCATTTAGCTAAGCATAATAGTCTCAAAGTGCATCCATTTTCCTACAAGTGACACGGATTAGTCTTTTTTACGGTACAGTACTACTCCATTGTGTAAATATACCACTTCTTCTTTATTCATTCATCTATTGCTGGACGTATTAGGTTCTTTCAAGATTTACTATTATAAATTATCTACTGTAAACATGGATATGCATGTATTACTCTTGTATGATGACTTTAACTTTTTTAGAAACATACCCAGAAAAGGAATAACTGGATTGAAGAGGATATCTGTTTTCAGTTTTTGTTGAATCTCTCGCTATGGAGTCTGGAGCATCCCCCTAAAGCTTCATGTGTACAGAAACATGTCCTGTTGGGAAGTGAGGCCTTGCAGGAAGGGGCAGGTGTCTGTGGCTTGACCTGGAGAGATTGTGTCTACCTGTCGAGATTGGGGGTGTACAGGGCAGAGCTGTCTGGTGTGTATTGTTGACGTAGGGGTCAGGAAATGAGGGAGGGGCACTTGCCCAGTGTGTGGGGTTGGCAGCTTGAAGTAATTAAGGGAAGGAAGAAGGAACATTGTTACAGCTTCTTCCCTAGAAAGCTCTAACTTTGAGTTTGTCTCCAAGACTTGGCTTCTGCTTTCATTTGACTTCTGTCTGCAATGCTCTGAGCAGCTCTCCAGTCTCTCCCTGTGCTTCCACTGCTGCTAGCTGCCTATAAATGGACTGGGTGAGACTTTTTAAAACTGATTTGTGTAAATCTTGCCTCCCTTAAATTGTGGGTGATGACTACTTTGTCCCAGCAACAAATAAGTGACTAAGATACTTCCATACTGCTTTCCATAGGGGTTGTACCAGTTTACAGTCCCACCAGCAATGCAGAAGGGTTCCTTTATCCCCACAACCTCAGCAGCATTAGTTGTTTTTTGAGTTCTTAATACCAGCCATTCTTACTGGAGTTAGATAGAACCTCAGCATTGTTTTGATAGGCATTTTTCTGATGGCTAAAGGTGCTGAACATTTGTTTTCATGTATTTATCAGCTCTTCACCGTCCTTCTGGGACTCTTTATTCATTTCAGATCTGTACTCCAGCATATGTTTTTGCCCCCACCCCCTTTGAATATCAGATATCTGAAGGTATTCAGGGGTATCTCCACCTCTTCAATCGTGTTCTATTGATCTACCTGTCGGTTTTTGTGCCAGTATCATGTGGTATTTTTTGTTTCTATTACTGTTGCTGTGTAATAGAATTTGATATCTAGTATTGTGACGCCTCCTACTTGTCTTTTGTTGCTTGGGATTGTTTGGCTATTCTGAGTCTCTTCTGGTTCATATAAATTGTCAGATCATTTTACCTAGTTCTATGAGAGAAGCTGATGCTGTCTTGATTGGGACTGCATTCAATCTGTATATCAGTTTTTGTTGTATGGCTGTTTTGACAATGGTTCTGCGTATCCAGGAAAAAAAGAGGATGGTTTTCCATTTTCTGAAATTCTCTTCGATTTGTTTTTGTCAAAGAACTACAGTTTTTACTATTGGTACCATTCACTTATTTAGTTAAGTTGATTCCTAGGTATTTAATTTTCTTTGCAAAAACTATGAACGGGATTGCTTTTCTGATCTCTTTTTCTGTGCTTTCATTGTTGATGAAGAGGAATGTTGTTGATTTCTTTGTATTGATTTTATATCCTGTAACTTGCCCGAATTTATTAGTTCTAAGAGTTTTCTGGTGGAGTTTTTGGAATTTTTTATGTAAAGGATCATGTTATCTTCAAATAAGTATACGTTGACATTTTCCTTTCCTATGCATATCCTCTTTATTCCATTCTCTTGCCTGATTGTTCTAGCTAACATTTTGAGTGCTATGTTGAATATCAGTGGTGAGAGTGGACACTTTTGTCTTGTCCCTGATTTGAGTGGCAATGTTATCAGTTATTTCCCATTTAGAATGAGGTTGGCTGTAAGATTGTCACAAATCGCTTTTACCAGCTTGAGGTAAGAACCTTCTATACCTATTTTCATCAAAGTTGTGATCAGGAAACGCTGTTGTATTTTGTCAAAGGCATTTTCTGCACCTATTCATATAATCATGTGATTTTTTTCCTTGCTTTTGTTGACGTGGTGTATTACATTGATTGATTTGCATATACTAAACTAGTCTTGCATCACTGATAGGAAGCTAACATGGTTGTAGTGTAGATCTTTTTAATAATTTGTTGTATTCGGCTTGCAAATATCTCAAGGATTTTTTCAACTGTATTCATTAAGGATATTGGCCTGTAGTTTTCTTTCTTTGTTGGGTATTTATCTGGTTTGGAAATCAAGATGGTATCTGCTTCCAGGAAGGAGTTGAGCAGTGTTCCTTCTCTTTCAATTTCATGGAAAAGTTTAAGGGTCGTTGTTGTAACTGTTCCTTAGGTTTCTGGTAAATTCTTCAGTGAACCCATAGGTCAGGGCTTGTGTTTGTTAGTAGACCCTTCATTACTTCTTATTATTATTACTTATTATCTTTGTGATTTTATTATATTTTATTATTTATTTTAGTGTATTTATTTATTTTTTGTAAATACATGAATTCCAACTTCTATAATGCATGAGAACCATGGGGACGGGGGAATTAGTGAGTGTCTGTGTCCACCCCATTTACAGAGTTTCATCCCTTTCCTATCTGACCTTTGCCTGTCTTTCTACCCTGCCATGCATGTTTGGGCCTTTTTATGATTATTTTCTCCCCATTTCATTAATATGCATAAGTACAAAACATGAAGTTTACATTGATCTTGAGTATTTTGTGCACATACATGTCATGGCAAAGTTACAAATCCTTCTCTCCTTTTGACCCTTCCTCTCTCTCCACTGCCCCTCCAGTTCCTATTATTCTCCACATTAAGTTCTATGAAAGAATTGGGATCTGGGTTTCTCATAACAGAGAAACCATTCGGCATTTCACTTTCTGCTCTGACTCACCTCACTAAGCATGATGGTCTCACGTTGCCTCCATTTGCCTACAAAAGCCTCCAACCTATCTGTCTTTATAGATGAGTAGTATTCCATTGTGTGTAAACACCACAATTTGTGTATCTATTGGTCTATTGATGGGTCTTTTAGTGTCTTCCACATTTTAGCTATTGTTAGTTTTGCTGCTATGAACATGGGTATACATGAATATCTGCTATATTTTCTTTTTAGTCTTTCTGAGAAGATACCCAGAAGAGATATCACTGGATCGAAGGGGATATTTACTTCCAGTGTTTTGAGAGACTTCCATAACTACTTTCCATAGTGGTGGTACCAGTTTACATTCCCACCAGCAGTGCAGGAGGGTTCCTTTCTCCCCATAGCCTCGCCAGCACTGACTGCTGTTTCTGTTCTTGATATATGCCCATCTCTCTGGAGTCACATGGAATCTTAGTGATGTTTTGACTTGTATTCCTCTAATGGCTAAAGATGTTGAACATGTTTTCATGTATTTATAAACCATTTGAACTTCATCTGTGAACTGCCTGTTCATTTTTGTCCATTTTTCAATCAAATCATTGATTTTGAGGGGCTTCCTTTTCTTCAGTTCCCTGTATATTCTGGTTACGAGCCTCCTAAAGAGGTATTCCTGGTGAATATTTTGGTTATGTTGGTTCTCTTTTTATACTGTTGAAAATTTCCTTTGCTTTGCAGAGAATTTTTAATTTGACAGAATTGTGTTTGTTAATAATGGGGGCTGTTTCTTTTACTTTTGGTGTCTTATTGAGAAAGTTTTTGATTTCACCTATGTCTTTTAGATATTTGTCTAATTTGTCTTCCAGAAGGTTCAGTGTTTCAGTTTTACTATGTAGGCCTTTGATCCACTTTGATTGGATTTAAGTGCATGGTGACCAGTGTGTGCTTATATTCATTCTTCCGCATATGGATGTCCAGTTTTCCCAGCACCATTTGTGGATGAGGCTGTCCTTTTTCCAGTGTATACTTCTGGCTCCTTTGTCGAAGATTAGGTAGATGAGGTTATTTGAGTTTCTCTCGGCATCCTCACTTCTGTTCCACTGGTCTACCTGTCTGTTCCTGTGCCAGTATCATATAGTTTTTACAACTATTGCTTTATACTATAACTTGGTGTCTGGAATTGTGATGCCTTAGTCTTGTTACTTTGGCTATTCTAGGTCTCTTTTGGTTCCACATGAATTATGAATTTAAGGATTATTTTTTCGAATTCTGTGAAAAATTGCTGTATTTTGATAGGAATTGCATTGAATCTATATATCAGTTTTGGAAGTATGGTCATTTTGACTATACAGATTCTGTCTACCCAAGAACAGGGGATGTCTTTCCATTTTCTGATGTTGTCTACAACCTTTTTCTTCAGTATGTTGTAGTTTTCTTTACATAGGTGGTTCACTTCCTTGGTTAGGTGTGCTCCTAGATATTTAATTTTTTGTGGAGCTATTAAGAATGGAATTATTCTTCTGAGCTCTTTCTCAGTGAGTTCTTTGGTGGTGTAGAGAAAAGCTATTGATTTTTTTAGTATTGATTTTGTAACCTGTGATTTGGATGAATTTGTTTATTATTTCCAAGAGTTTCATAGTGGAGTTTTGGGGGTCTTCTATGTATGTAATCACATCATCTGCAAATAAGGGTAATTTCACTCCTCTTTTCCAATACATATTCCCTTTATTTCACTTTCTTGCCTAATTGCCCTTCCATACCTATTTTTCTCAGAGTTTTTATTATGAAATGGTATTGAATTTTATTCAGCATCAATTGAGATGATCTTGTCCTTTTTGTTTCTGCTTTTTTTGATGTGGTGTATTACATTGAGTGATTTATATATGTTGAATCAGCTTTGCATCCGAGAAATGAAGTCCACTTGATCATGGTGCATGATCTTTCTGATTACTTGCTGTATTCTATTTGCCAGAATTTTATTAAGAATTTTTACATTTTTATTCATTGGGGACATTGACCTATAATTTTCCTTCCTTGGTTAAGTGTTTGTTTCGTTTTGGGACTAAGTTGATGCTAGCCTCCAGAAATGAGTTTGGTAGTATTCCTTCTGTTTCAACTTCATGGAACAATTTGAGAAGGACTGGAGTTAGTTCTTCCCTGAAATACTGAAAAAAATTTTCTGTGAATCCATCTGGTCCTGGACTTTTATTTGTAGATAAAGCTTTTATTACTGCTTCAATTTCTGTGTTTGTAATGTGGTTGTTCAAGATTTTTATGTCTTCTTTTAATTTTGGTATTTTGTATGTGTCCAGAAAGTCTTCCATTTCTTTCCAATTCTCTAACTTGTTAGAATATAGGTGTTCAAAGTAATTTCTCATAATATTCTAAATTTCTGCAGTCTTTTGTAATTTCACCCTTTTTATTTCTAAGTGTGTTAATTTGTGCTTTTTCTTTCCTCCTTTTGGTCAGTTTAGCTAGAGGTTTGTCAATTTTGTTTATTCTCTCAAAGAACCAGCTCTTTGACTTATTAATCTTTTTATTGTCTTTTTAATTTCAATTTCATTAATTTCAGATTTGATCTTTACAATTTCTTTTATTCTACTGCTTTTTGGCTTAGATTATCCTTGTTTTTCTAGGACCTTAAGGTACATCATTAATGTGTTTATTTGTGACTGTTGTGTTCTTTTGATGTGTGCATTTATGGCTATGAATTTCCCTCTAAGTATTGTTTTCATTGTGCCCCATATATTCTGATATGATGTACTTCTATTATCATTTATGATAAATATTTTTTATTTCTTCTGTGATCCATTGTTCAGTCATTGTAAGTTGTTTAGTCTCCATGTATTTGTGTATTTTCTTCTGTTTCTTTTGCTGTTAAGTCCCCATTTTATTCCACTATTATCTGAAAGTAGACAAGGAATTATTTCTATTCATTTGTATTTATTTAAGCATGACTTATGACCTAGAATATGGTCTATTTTAGAAAATGTTCCATGTGCTGCTGAGATGAATGTGTATTTTGTTGATGTTGGGTGGAAAACTCTGTAAACATCTGTTAGGTCCAAGTTTTCTATAGTGTCATTTAACTGTCGTATATCTTTGTGGATTTTCTGTCTGGTTTACCTACCTATCTGTGATAGTGGAATATTAAACTCCCCTGTTATAATTGTATTGGGGACTATATGTTCTTTTGGATCGAATAATTTTTGGTTATATAAATGGATGCTCCAGAATTGGGAGCATATATATTGATGATTGTTAATTTTTCCTGTTCTATTGTTCCCTTAACCAGTATATAGTGACCATCTTTGTCTCTCCTAATCGCTTTTGTTTTGAAATCTGATGAGTCTGATATAGCTAATAGAGCTATCCCTGCTTGTTTCCTGGGCTCTGTTGCATAAAATATTGAATTCCATCCTTTTATTTTCAGTCTGAGTTTCCTTGAGAGTGAAGTGTGTCTTGTAAGCAGCAAATTGTGGGTTTCTGTTTTTTGATCCAGTCAACCAGTATATGTCTTTTAGTAGGTGAGTTGAGGCCATTCACATTCAGAGTCATATGTTTGGTCTGTCCTGCCATCATTATAGTGTTTCAGTATTATTTACTAGACTTACTTTCTTCTTAGCTCATTCTCCTACATCTGTTGTCTCTTCTTTGGGGTCTTTGGTGTTGTTAGTCTCCCTTTCATTTTCTACATTACCTTTAACTATTTTCTGCAGTGCTGGCTTAGTGGCTGCAAATTTCTTTAAGCTTTCTATGTCATAGAATGTTTTAATTTCATTGTGTATAGGTACTACAGGTACTACACCTTCTTTAACCATTCCTGTATGAATGGACAGATAGGTTGTTTCCAGGATTTGGCTATTATAAATTGGGCTGTTCTGAACATGGATATGTATGTGTCTTTTTGGTGTGTTGACTTTATATATTTTGGGGATATGCCCAGTAGGGCAGTAGCTGGATGAAACGGAATTTCTATTCTTAGCTTTCTAATGAACCTCCAGGCTGCTTTTTCATAATGGTTGTACCAGTTTGCATTCCCACCAGAAGTGGAGTAGAATTCCTTTTTTTTTTCCCCCACATTCTTGCCAAAAATTGTTTTTTGAGCTCTTGATGTAGGCCACTCTGACTCAAGTGAGGTGAGACCCCAAAGTTGTTTTTATTTGCATTTTTCTGATAACCAATGATGAAGAGCACTTTTTCATATTTCTGAGCAGTTTCTTATTAATTCAGCTGCCCACTTCTTCATGAGATCATTTATTTAGGGAGCCTTATGTTTTTTAGTTCCTTGTATATTTTAGATTTTCAAAATAGTTTATCATAATTGTCTGAATTTCAGTAGTGTCTGTTGTGATTTCACCTTTTCATTTCTAATTGCATTGATGTGAGTTTTTCTTTCCTTCTTTTGATGAGTTTGCCTAGAGGTTTATCCGTGTTACTTATCCTTTCAAAGAACCAACTCTTTAATTCATTGATGTTGTGTATTTTGTTGTTATTGTTGTTGTTTCTGTTGTTTCAATGTCATTAACCACTGCTCTCATTCTGTCCTCTGCTTCCTTTGGATTTGTCTTGTTTTTGTTTCTCTAGGATGTTGAGTTGCATGATTACATTGTTTATTTGAGTTTGCTCTGTTTTTCTCATATGTACATTTATAGCTACACATTTCCCTTTTAGTACTGCTTTCATTGTGTCCTACAGATTCTGGTATGACATGCTTCTATTGTCATTTGAGTTTAGGAAGTTCCTAACTTTTTTTGATTTCTTCTGTGATCCATTGCTTGTTCAATAATGTATTATTTAAACTCCATGTATTTCTGTGATTTCTTTCACTACTGATTTCTAGTTTCATTTCACTATGATTTGCAAATATGTAGTGAAGTACTGAAATTCTTTTGTATTTATTTAAACATGTTTTGAAGTCCTTAGATATAGTCTATTTTAGAGAAAGTCTGGTGTGATCCTGAGAAAAAGATGTATTCTGTTGAAGTTAAATAAAACACTCTGTAGATATTTATTAAGTCATTTTAATCCCTGGTATGATTAACTGCAATGTTTCTTTGTTGATCTTTGTCTCTTTTGCTCTTTTCTCATTTGAAGTCTGCAATGTCTGAGAGTAGGATAGCTATTTCTACTTGTTTCTAGGCTGCAATAGCATATAATACCAGTTTCTGTTCTTTTATCTTTAGTCTTCTTAGTCATTAATGTGTGTCTCTTGCAAATAACAAATGGTGGGTTTTGTTTTTTGATCCATTCTGCCTGTCTGTGTCTTTGTTTGGTGAGTTAAGGTGATTAGCATTGAGAGTAATTATTGTGTGATTTTTACTGAATCTTGCCATTGTCCTGTTCTATTGTTGGCTCTCTATTTTTTTTTCTTTTTGTTGTACTTTCCTTTTGGATATTTTCTTTCTTCTGTGCTATTTGGTACTGCTGTTATCTGTTTCTCTAAGATCCTTTCAAGTATTTTTGGCAATCTTTTGGTAGTGGTTGCAAATTTCTTTGGGTTTTTTTGGTTCTATTGAAATTCTTTTACTTCTCCTTCAATTTTCAGAGATAATTTTGCTGGATACAACCACCTGGGTTGACATGTGCCTTCTTTTAAAGCCTGAAAGATTTCATTCCAGCTTCTCCTGGCCTTTAAGGTTTGCATCGAACAATCTGCAGTAGTTTAAATGTGCTTGCCTTGGCAGAATAATGTCTGTTTATGTCTTGCTGCTTTAAAAATTCTCTTTTTTGTTGAATTTTGAGATTTTGATTATGTGTTGTGACGATGGCCTTTTCTGGTCAAGGCTATTTGGCATTCTATAAGCCTCATATGTCTAAATACTCAATTTTTCTTGGATTTGAAAAATTTTCTTTTATGATTTCAATGGATAAATTCTTCATACCGTTTGTGCTAACTTGTGCTCTTTCTCATACACTCATAATTCTGAGGTGGTTCTCTTTGAGTCAACCGTTAGGTGTTGTTTCCAGCTACTTTTCTCACTTCTAATTTTGGTGTCATGCCAGATTATGGCATTAGTTTTCTCAACTTTGTCTTCCAGGTCTGAAATTCTTTCCTTGCAATGTTTGAGCCGACCTACCTGTTTTCAAATGAAATTTTCATATTCTGAATGTCAGCTAGATTTCTATTAAGATTTTCTTCTTCTCTATCAAAATGTGACTTCATATCTTACATTGTCTTGTTTACTTCAGCCACAATTTTTGTGTCTTCTATATGCTCAGTAAGCTTTGTATTCAGAAGGACCATTATTTGTTTAGTAAATTACTCTTCAAGCCCACTGATCATTGACTGCATTTCTTTAAAAAACTTTTTTGAACTGATTGTTTGCATAAACCAACTGCTGTCCTTTGTCTTCGATGTTCTTGCCTATGAGTTCAACTATTTCAGGGCTGATGACATTAGATTCTGGAGTCTCAGGCATTTCTACATGTGTCCTATTGCCTTGTCTTTCCACGATTCTATTGCTGAGGGAATTCACATTAACAACTTGGCTGGGAGCTTTCTTTGAGCATGTAAGAGGATGTGTGTGTGTGGGGGGGGGGGGGGGGGGGGGATCTGAAAGTCCACTGAGTTCTGTGCTAGGAGTAGACAGTGAGGGGGAACCTAACAGTCAGATGGCCTGTAAGATGTCTTATATACACACAGGCCCCTCAGCAAAGCTCTTTCATCTGTCTTGGCATTAGTCTCCTGAAGGTGAGTTCTCTGCCATCTGAGGTGTTCCCACTAGCACCCAAAATGTTCAGGAGATTGGCAGCCTTTCTCTCCTTTCTGCATCTGTGTCTGTGCCAGTTCTTTCATAGGTGCTAATTAAAAGTGTCACCCAGATCACTGATGTGTGGCCCTTTTGTGGCTTCTTTTACTCTTAAGGGTTCAGATTGGGCTCTTTTCAAATGGCTCCTGCCTATGTCACTCCCTAGTATGGCCGCTGAGTGCTGCTTTCCTGGGATGGACTGTTAAGCTCTGGGAAAAGGGGAAGCTCACAGGGTGTTTGCAGTTCATACTGTCCTCAGGCTCATTTCTAGAGGCCGAGGCCACCAGCTGATATCAAGTCCTAGGGCTTCTGATTCTGGGCTTACCTTCATCGACAGATCTCAGCAGCTCACAGCCCTTTGCTGGCATCCTGAGGCAGCTTCCTGGGCTGGCATTTACTTCAGCTTCTGATGTATCTGTGGACTTTGCAACCTTCCTGTGGTCTCCTTTCAATTCTTGAAACTCCCCTTCCTCTCCTAGCTAAGTGGACCTGGTACATTTAACTATGCCTCAACTTTCTAAATGAACCCATGAAGAATCATTGAATAATACTCGTACTCATCTGCCATCTTGCCTGGAAGTCTGAGGGAGATTAAAGGCAATGTGTCTTTTACTGTAACAATTTTTAAATTTAAACATTTACAGTATTTATGATTACACTGTATAATCACCTGACCGTTATTCATTAGACAGTTTAATAGTTCCTCTTTACATGGTCATTGCATTCACATTTGTTGTTACTCTTAATGTGTTAACAGATAATGTGAGATAACTTTTTCCAACTGACTCTCTCTGACTCTCTTCTGCACTTAGAATGCCAAGGGATCTTTAGCAAACCCTCTACCTTTGTCCTGTTCTTTTCCTCCTTCTCACGCCAAAAACAAGTTATAAAGGGCATTGCTGTTGCCATCTTCCTCTCAACCCAAAATGAAGCTGACACTGAAGCTGACACAGCATACAGATGGACAATTTGTGGTTGCCCACAATGTCGATCACACTCTACCTGCAGCTCACCTCATCTTTGGATTCCCAGGGGCAGAGACAAGAATTATCATGGCTAAGCCAGTTGGACCAGATACCTAGAAATGGCAGTCAAAATATTGACATATTGGGGAAAGGCTGAACAATCCCTAGAAGCAATCCAGGCAACTGTCTGTGATGTCACACCATCTGGCAACCTCTGAGAATAGCTTTTCTAGCCCATATTTATCTCTTACACCTTGATAAATGACAGCTGCTGGTGGCTTCTAGGTTTATCAAGTAAGCATAGAGAATTCCTAGTTAAGTTTGAATTTTAGATAAACGCCAAATAATTTTTATAACATATATTCTCAATATTCTGCAGGACATTCTAACAGGTTTTCCTGAAATTCAGTTTACCTGAGAATCTTGTGTTTTATCTAACAACTCAAGTTTATGCTCTTAGGAAGAATTTCTGGGGTGCTCTTGGAAGTACGGGGTGGGGGGCAATTCATTCTGGAGTCTTGAGACCACACTTGTCTGAATTCATTTTTAATTAAGGACCATTCTCTGTGCAAGCCATTTCCAGACATGAAGAGAACCATGGGATTTCTTGCTGAAGCTTGGGCTCTTCCCTGGTAGAGTAAGATGATTCTTCTGTTCCCTTTTAGAGCAAACCCTATTGTTACTTCTCTCATGTCTACAATAATCCATTCTCACTTCAGGTCAACTTCAGAAAGACATTGGGCTGTGCATAACTGAGGGGTAAAGATGATCTTCTCTTCAGCTTGTTGGCAGGATGCTCCCCTCACTGGGCTATTATTGAAAACAGCTTGGTAGCAGGGGAGAATTTATTGCCCCAGAAGTTCTCAGGTTCTTGTATCTCCTGTTGGATTCTGGTATCTTTCTTTCCTGAATCCCTTCTCTCAGGAGCTGATTTGGAACCCAGGACCTGCCTCAGAGAACCAAAGAAGGACTCCTTTCCTATTGAGATCTGACTCTTAAAGAAAATGAAAAACTTTTCCTTTTCTTCTTTGCTGAGATTAGCTTTAAAAAGCTAGGAGAAATATTTTCTGCTTAGAAAACTGAGGAAAATCAAAACAATGAAAGTAATCTATATAAATGGGTCTATTTGCTGAGGTCACTTTCTGGCCCTAAACTCTCCTTGGCATGGTCATGAGGAATCTAGTCTTTCACCTTTCCCATAACTTTAGCTTTTTTTGGATCGGATAAGCACCCTGAGGCAAATGTGTGGGTGCTTCCTGAGATTGGTTATGACCTTAAATTACTTCTACTTCTTTGGCATATCTCTCCGTACCACCTCAACATCTAAGACTTTTTCACTTCCCTTTCTGACCTTGAGGACTCTTTTTCCTTGTCGGTACGGTTCACTTATGCCCTCTAGCCCCACCGAAGGAGTCCCCATGGTCTGGCTCCATATTCTTCTGTCCAGTTGGGTCCCCACTGTAGGCCACATCAAGATCATGCAGCCTTGGAACAGTTTCCATTTTCCCCCGGGATGTGCATGCATCTTGCCAACTTCCTCTGATGCCAGGTGGATTTCTTTTTGTCTGTTTCTCTCATTAGCCTCTGCCCTGCTCCTAGGCTCCCACTTTAGGTTAGTGAGAAGACTTTGGCCCTCCGTTCATTTGCTGCAAAGATAAAGATCTTGATCACAGATGTCATAATCTTCAAAGTTCAGCAGTGAAGCATTATTTTATTTGGTTGCTAAATCATGTCTGACTCCCTTCCCTGGGGTCATAATGGTAGAAGGAGGTGGAAGGAGAAACCAGTTCCTCAGTAAGAGAAGCTGGGAGATTTTCCAGGGTTCTAATTCCTATTCAGCAACAAGTTTTTGAATGTTTATATGTAACCAAATTTCTTCCCCCTTCACCTTTTTTTTAAATGAGAAAATAATTATGTGCAATTACCCCCCCTCCCCCCATCCAACACTGGAGGACTCCTCATTCCCTTCTTTTTCTCTTTTGTTTCCTCGCTACAAGATGAGTAGTTTTGGTCCACCACACATTTCTGCCATGATGTGCTGCTCCTCGTGAACCCAAAGCCATGGGACCATCTGACCATGACTTGTAATCTCCAAAACTAGGAGCTGAAACAAATCTTTTTTCTTTCTAATTTGATTATCTTAGATGTTTTGTTATCATAATGGAAAGTTACCTATACACACTCCAGCAGACTGCCACAGTTGTTTTTCATAGGGTGGCTCTCTCCTTGCCAATGTCTCCTGGTCCTGCAATTAGTGTCTTGTCCTAATCACATAAACAACTTGCGAGAATGAGAGAACATCATTGTGGAAGACACTCAGGGAACATTTTCTGAGCAATATTCCAGTGACATAGGGTTTGGCTCCCCAAATTCATAAAGATTACACTTAGATTTTTCCCTCCTAAATCCGTCCATAGAGGAAAGAAACTAGCAAAATGGAAGAAATGAGAGGAACACTTAAATTTAGTGTTTGTAAAATACACTACAGATAACAAACCCTTGATACTAGTGGTTGTTATCAACCCCAGTGTGGCAGATGGAAAGGGAATTGCTGTAATTCTCATTCTATAGAAGAGAAAAGTGACGGTGCACATCTTGCCCAAAGCTCTTACGATGTGAACACAGAATGCCAATCCCGGAACAGGAGCTTCCAGTCAGTCCTGGCCATTTCTTTCCACCCATCGCTCCTCAGCTCTTTGGCGTCCCTCTTCCCTTCACAGACAACTGTGTGACTTTGCCAGGTGGACGGCTGGCTCACTTTTGACAGTTCATGAGACCGCCCAGTCTTGGAGGAGAAAGTCCTAGACAGCTGTATTTTCACCAACCCTAGGGTGGCTCCTTCTAAAATTAAAGCTTCTAGTGTTGTTTTTCTTCCTTTCTGTTTTTCTTTTTAACTCACAACTTATCGTAAAGATAGAAGAAAGCCCCTGTTGTAATGATAAAGTTTGCAGAAGGCTCTCCTTCTAGCAAGGCTGTAAGACTGTTGCCGGTAGAAGGCAAGCGTATTTAAAGAATGTGAGCTCTTTCTTCTAAGTGCTTTATTTCATTTGCACAGTGCTAAGGCATTTGTCATGAGAGAGGGACATTTCAAAGCTGTCTGGTCAAGTGCAATAAACTGTAAGCAATAGCCTGCCATTGAGGTTTAGTTCTTTCTTTTTACACTTAAGAGTATTTATACAGAAGGATCTCCATCACCATCTACGCTTCTATGTACTGGGCTTTCTTTCTTTTGCCGTGGCAGAGAAAATAGCCAGTTTGGGGTTTGGAAACTGGTCTGGCCTTCACTCAGAATCGCTGGCACTGGGGTTCCCTAGGTGACAAGGCAGCCTCTTCTGGGGCATGTGGAGACAGTGACCTCAAGAACTGAAAAAGCCTCCAGGAGCAGCAGGAAGGTGTAATTTGATCCCCAACCTGCTTCTTGGTTAAGTGCTCACTGCAGCCCTCCCTCCTACCCATGTTTTCCTCTGCCTTCCTCCTGGTCACATTCCCTTCAACAGCCAATAGTCTTTGCAAATCCAAAATTTTCCAAAGTTTGCTGGGACGATCTGGGAAGGCTCAGGATCTTGCCAAAACACATCAGGGTAAATCCATGCACGTTGGAACACTCTTTTCCTTTAGTTTAGAAGAGCCATGCCAATTTCGGCTAGTATCTGAGTTACTTTTTGTCACTGTGACTAAATACACAAACCGGGTAGGGGTACCTGAGCTCACAGTTTCAGATGGTCTCAGTTTACTCACATGTGGCCGGCAGCAATGGAGACACATGCTAGAGGCAGATCCTCACAGTACTGCAAACAGGAAGCCAAGTTGTCAAGTCCCAGAAAGAAGGAAGGAAGGAAGTGGCATATATCCTTCCAGGTCCTTTCTAGTGCTCTGCTCCTTCTGAGTCCAGCCTCAGCGTCCTACCCTGCCCATGTTTAGGCCTCTCCCACACATCTGTAATCTATAATCCACCACACACTCATAATCTATAATCTAATCCACATGCTTGTGATCTACAATCTGCCACATGCTTGTCTCTTACCACACATTTCACTCTGTAGGACTACATGAACAGTTTAGTAGATAAGGTACATGTGATAGTTAATCCATCCCACACCCATAATCCACTCCTCAGGACCAGGCCCCTGTCTCCTTACTGCACATGGTTCCAAAGATAATCCATAACATCCAAATGCATGAGTCTTTTCAGGAAGATTCCAGATCCAAACTACAATAGCTACGATAAATTTGATGCGAAAAAAAAAATGTGGCAGACACGCTCTCGTGTGGTCATCAGGGTTCCCACCTCCTGATATTTTCATTTTTATGTGGTCCTCTTCCCTTGAGTGTGTGTGGAGGAGTCCATTTCTTGCTTCTAACTGAAGAAATATGGCAAAGATAATGATTCCACGGCTCTAACACTGTATGGACATTGCTTTTGGTAGATTCAATCTGGTGCTTTGCTGGCTTTATGAGATAAGCTACCACTGTGTGAACGGCCCACGGAGAAGTCCGCAGGACAGGGAACTGAAGGGCACTCAAGCTGGCAGCCAGCATGAAGCCAGAATCTCTCAATCCTGCAACCAAAGGGAATGATTCCTCTCAACAACCCGTGTGAGCTCTGAACAAGCTTCTAACCCCTGTTGGGCCTCTAGATGAGAACACAGCTCGACTGTCCCCTGCACTGTAGCCTGTAAGAAATCCTGACACAGAGCACCCAGCCATGCCATATTCGACTTTTGAAGCCCAGAAACTTGGAGGTAACACTTGTTTGTTTATACCTGCTAATGGCAATGGTGGTAATATGTTATATACCAATAAACCACAAATGCAAGGAGTCTTCAGAAGAAATTAACAAACAAAGCAGTGTTCGAGGAGAGCTGCATAGCTATTGAAGAAGGCATTCGGACGTAAGGAATCAGTAGCCATTTTGATTTCTTAGTCATCCTTTGAGTAAGATGTGAAAGAAAAATATTGAGGGAAATGTGGGGGATTTCACCGCATACACACTTCCTTGATGTGCACTCTTGTGTGGGAACAGCAATGTCAGCAAAGGTGTGGTAGGTGCCCAGACCACGAGGGAGGAGTGTGTCAGGCTATTGGATGCACACTGTGGTGGGAGCAGATTGGGCCAGAGGATGGGAGAGGTGTCAGATCAATTCAAGGAAAAGCTCTTTGACATTAGTAGATACTATGAGAACTTTGGCTTTTCCTGAGGGCACTGAGAAACCTTCAAAGATTTGAGAAGTGACTGGGAGACAGATATGGCCTGAAACATTTTGAAATTGTCTGTGCTCCCAGTTGTTGAGCAGAAGAGGGATGCCTGGTTGGCAGAGTTTGACTCATTCCTATATTCCTCATACTAATTAGCTCATGTTTGACATACTAGCTGCTCAGTGTTTGTTTAGTTGAACTACATGTGTAAATCATCCCTTATTGCTATGAGACTTTTGACATTCTGAGGAGATGAAGTTACAGACATCGCTGTGTTATTCTTACTGGTACTGGAGTTGTTGATAGAACTGATGAAAGTGAAGGTAAGATTATACTGTAGATGAGGCATGCTGCTTTTCAATTCTTTACCAAAGTTCACAGAATGGGCAGATGTTAACTCAAATATACAAGGGCCATCCCTTTCTTTAACTGAAGATGTTGAAGAGGATGGGAGGACAGAAAACCTTTTCAGCTTCTCCATGAAGCATGTATGTCTCTGTGTGTTGTATATGTAATGTTCCCTCCTGCCAGGATTAGTGTTTGATTTGCATGGCTTTACCTAAAGACCGAACTGCTTCAATCATCACCGATGTGTTCGTCAAGTTTATCTTAAGCCTTCCATGGTTATCCCAAAGGCTTGCTTCTTCAGAAGGGCCAGAATTCCAGAGAACTACCAAGGACCAACAGTTCCATAGGATATAGGAGCACTTTATTAGATCAGGTACATGTGGTAGTTATTTGTATTCATCACCTGATGAGGTTGTGATGGCAAAATGCCAGTCCAGGTGTCGCTGTGAAGGTGTTTGCTAAACGAGTTTAACATTTAAATCAGTAGTTGAGGAAAGCCAGATGGCTCTCCATAATGTGAGTGGGCCTTATGTAACCAGGTGAAGGTCTTAAGAGAAAAAAAGATGAAAAAACCAAAAAAAAAAAAAAAAAGAAAAAAAGGAATTCTACCTCCAGAATGCAGTATCACCCCTTTGCTGGATTTTCTGGTCTGCCAGCCTACTCATGGATTTCAGACTTGCCAGCCCCCACAACCATGTGAGCCAATTCCTTAAAATAAGTCTCTCTCTCTCTCTCTCTCTCTCTCTCTCTCTCTCTCTCTCTCTCTCTCTCTCATAGGCACGGGGAGTGGGATGGAGAGGAGGTAAGCAACACAGAGATACCCACTGCAATCAGAGGGAAAGACAGAAGGGAAGTTAGGGCGGAAAGAACTGCTGAATCCCCGCAGAGGTCCCCCTCCACTTCTGCTCCTTTTACCCCGAAACCAGCCTATGATGTCTGAGGCAATATGCAAATGCTCTATGGTGATCTGTGGGAGTTCTCCCCCTCCCCCATTTCTTCATCACGACTTCTCACTCTTCAGTCAGCCCACTGGAGTGAGTTCTTCAGCAGGGCCCTGGGACATCCTGAGCACCTGTCTCCTCTGCATAAAGAACTAGATCATCTTGATTTTCACTCAGCCGAGAGCCCAATGTGTGGGCTTGTCCCTGCAGCCCATGGGAGAATGAATGAGGTGTAAGAATCAGCCTGCACGTGCCCTGTGGCCTCCTGTGACAAGAACTCTCCATCTGGCTATCACGTGGAACAGTTATCAGGTCCTCCCAGATTGAAGATCTGCGGGTCCCTGTAACTCCTCCAACACCTGGGACATGTCCTGAGGGCCCGTGATAATGGTGCTCCCAGCCACGCCTACACTTGCCATTTACCAGAAGTCTCTGGTCTCTTTCAGTCACACTCTTCCTCTCCCTGGATGCTCTGTGCATGGTATTAACCCACCTTGTGTCTGGACACTCAGACCAGTGTGCAGTGAGTTTGACCCCTCCTTTTTTTTTCCCCACCGCACAACACCAGTTAGAGAAGTTTCATTTGTTACACAACATTGAATTAAAATTAATTTTTATAACCCTTCTCCTTGGGTTTAGGTCCTAGAGCTCAGGAGTGGGAGTCCAAGTTCATGGTGCAAGGGAAGATGCTCAGTAGCAGGGTCTCTGCTCGCTGTCTTGGGTGCCCCAGCTCACCGCCCTGTGGATATGCCGTCCAGAGTCCTCCACTTCCCAGAGGCAGTGGGGCCAACCTCACAAACATATTCAGTACATCAACCTCAGTGCTCGTTGCTGTGTAGGCTCTAGCTGGACGCTCAGGTGTACTGAGATCTCTGCTGTTGCCATGACCTTAGGGTCCTCTGTTCTCTGGAACAGGGAGAAAGGACAGTTGAGCAGCTCTTGCTGCCTGAGGCCATGGCTTTACATCTGGTAGAGATGAAAGGGAGATGATAGCCACAACTGGACAGTCATCACACTCTGACCTGGCCAGAGGTAGTCCACAGCTGCTCTTCCTGCTGTATGAAATGCTCTGAGCACACAAGAGTATGAAGTGCTTGTCATGAAAGTCTTGTCTGCCGTCCTCAAATAACTGTGTAATAAATGAATGAAAAGAAAATAACAAACAAGGGAAGTATTTTCTTACTTTTATCTTTCTTTGATTTATCTGAGAACCTATTGTCTTCATCAGAGTTTCTTCTCCAAGTATAGTACTTTCTTCCTTTTCCCCCTTCATCCATCCATCCATCCTTCCTTCCTTCTTTCCTTCATCCTTCCTTTTTTGGAGCTCAAACAAATTTTCAAAGGATAATCATTGCAGAGTCCTGAACTTAAAACACACTGTCTGGTCTCGAAAGGAATCCTGTAACTGAGGTTTGGAAGCAAACAGTGAAGTTTCGATATTTGTGCATTAAGCATAAAATGTTATTTATTTCCTTGGCTCTTCCATGGCCCTCTTTGCATCTGATCAGCTTAATTATGCTTATTATACTAAGATAATGGGAAGAGCACGTGAGCAATTATTACCACGATGAACATGGAGAGGAGAAAAGTCCAACCACAGCCTCCTTGGTGTTCATCAGCCGAATAATGAAGGACAGACATACTGCTTCTTTCATTCTGAGGGAAATTCTTGAAATGAGTACAGTTGTAGTTCCTTAACTAGTTTGCTTATGAGCACTAAGGCAAAGTTAGGAGCGGGGATCACATAATGTCAAGATCATCCTGGAGACCAAATACATAGCTTGATTCATTGAAAATACATGAGTATGTGCACACTCGGGTGTGCAACGTGTATCTCCCAGATTGTTAATTGAGTTTCAGCCTGTTTGGTAATATGTGTTGCCTTCCAGGTAGGATAAGATTCAAGACTTGGAGCATCTCTAGACTCTACTTAGAGCAGACAACCTGTAAGAGCCTGCTATGCTCTGCATCTCTTTGTATTTCATCAGATTTCATGTATCTTGCTGCCTTTATTTACATTACAGACCTAAGAAAAAGCACATCTGTTCCTGTCTCACTTCTTGTCAGTCACTATCAAATCCACACACGTTCTACTCCCTGCAGGTCCCAGCTCTCTGGTTGTCAGAGTCTCCAGCCCAGCCATTGGTGACAGAGTGTGCGGCCACAGAATTTGCCCTGAGGCTGAAGATCATGAGACAATGGGCACCCGCCTCACCAAGGGGCAGCATCTTGGGAGAAGCTAAATCCAATGATATGCTGAGTATGTTGTCCTAATAGATGGGTACACAGGGAAGGACAGACTGCAGAAATGAGCTGATAAGTAAGAAGCCATGGAAACCAGACAAGAGGGAGATGCTTCAAAGCAGATATGTGGACTCAAGTCCAGAAAGTACATCTAGCAGCTGAGTAATATAAATATGCAAACAGAGATCATTTCTGTTACCTGCCTAAGGGCTTACTGGGGGCGCTACAATACACCTGCTATGAACTGAATGATAATGTCCTCTAAATTTTTTTCCACTAAAGCTCTGATAATATTTAGAGATGAGGTCTTTGGGAAGTAATTGAGGTTAAATGAAGTTGTAAGAGTGGTTCCCTAATCTGATAAGGATGGTGGGTGCCTTTATAAGAAAAGGAAGTACCAAAAATATGTAATGAGGAAAGGACAATCAGTCTCTTCAGTAAACAATATTAGGAAAACTGGACAATAAAGAACAAAATTGGGTCCTTATCATGTACCATACCCATAATCAATTCAAAATAAATTAAAGAAAACCATGAGGCTTGCCATTATAAAACTCCTAGAAGAAAACATACAGATATGGTTCTTTGACATTGGCCTTGGTCAGGTTTTTAAAAAATATGTAACATTAAAAATTGAGGCAATAAAACCAAAAGAAAACAAGAAGAATTACTTCAAACTTAGAAACTTCTTATCAGCAAGGGAAACAATTAAATGGAAGGGCAGCCTATGGACTTGAAAACTAAACATATGATAAGAGGTTGCTATCTGACATATAGAGAACTCAACAATTCAATAACAAAAAGAAGGAAAGCAACAGAGAGAGAGAGAGAGAGAGAGAGAGAGAAAGAGAAAGAGAGAGAGAAAGAGAGAGAGAGAGAGAGAAAATGAGAATAAAGGCAATGGGCCAAATAGACACTTTCCTAAAAAAAACCATAAAAGTAGTTGGCAAGTATATGAAAAGATGCTCAAGTAATCACCAGGGAAACACAAATTAAAAATACAAGAAAAAAATCCTGTTAGAATGGCTATGTCAAGTACAAAAAGTAGCGAGTGCCAGTGGAAATGTAGAGAAAAGGGAACTCCAGTACAATGTTGGTGAAAATGTGATTAAGCATAGCCATTATGGAAGACTGTATAGAAAAATCTTTAAAAAATTAAAAATAGGATTACTATATTATCAAATAATATTTCTTGCATATATACCCAAAGAAAATATAATCAGTATCTTGTACAGAGATCGTTACTGCCATGTACCTTGTAGAACTATTTATAATGTAGCCAAGGTATAGAATCCACAGGTCAATGAATAGATAAAGAATTTACGATATATATGCATACAGAATATTACACAACCTTAAAAAATTCTGCCAATTGTGACAAGGTGGATGAAGTTGGGGACATTAGGCTAAGTGAAAAAGCTAACCAGAAAGAAAAATACTGTATGATCTTACTTATAGGTTATGTTAGCTATCTTTCTGTTACTCTACCAAATGCCTGAGATAATCAAATTTAAGCAAGAAATGTTTTGTTACCACTCATAGGTTTAGAGATTTCATACTATACTCAGATGGCTCTTTTGGTTTTGGGCCTAGGGTGAGGTAGCTAGTAATCATGTAGAAGTACAACAAAGTGAAATTGCTCGCCTTGTGGCCAGCACACCAACAATGAATGATCAGGAGGCCCAGTTCCATAATCTCCAAGGGGATGTTCCCAGGTGACCTCAAAACCTCCCATTAGGCAGCAGGTCCTAAAGTATCTACCACTTCCCTGCTAGCTTGTCCCACCAAGCTGGGAACCAAACGTTTAACACAGGGATCTTTGGAGAACACTTGCAGTCCAAATAATAGCTTATATGGAATCTGAAAAAGTTGAGTACATTACACATTACAGAAACAGCGAGTAGAACAGTGATTGCCAAAGATGAGGAGGGGACCCAACGGGGAGATAGAAGGTCAGAGCACACACTTTGGATACATAATTCTAAAGGTCTAAGGTACAGCATAAGAACTATAGTTAACAATATTATATGCTGGAAATTTGCCGAGCGAGTGGATTTGAAGTTCCCTTACCACTGAAACAAAGGAGGAAACACAAAAAGCTGCAAAAGAAGTAACAATGTGAAGTGACTGTGCCTTTGTTTGACTAGGAATCATCGAACTGTGTGTGTAGATATCGAAACATGTGTATCTTACATACATACAATTGAAAAAGCAATTTGAGTTTTTTACAAAAGAGGACAAGTCCCTGAAGCTCACGCTCAGCTACGTGAACTCGGTAAGAGGAGTTGAGTGTTCTGCCATCAAGCAAGAGAGGCCTAGCCAGATATTAAGTCTACTGGAACCTTGATCTTGGATTTCCAGACTGAAGAACAGTGGGACAATACGCACGTGCTCTTTAAGCTGCCTGGTCTGCAGTGTTCTGTTATGGCAGTCAAAGCAGACGACAACATCCCCCAGGGCCGTGAAGCTGGCACACCATTTACGCGGCTTCAAAGACGTTCCAAATGCGTTGCATAATGCACTCACTCCATTCTCGCTGGACTGCAGTGAAGTGGGCTCTACTTTCATCCCACTGAGGAGATGAAGAAAGCGGGCACGCCGCACTTTTAGGGGTGTGCCCAAGTTGAGACACCAGTGTGTGGAGCCCTGGGTTTTGCCCTCAGCCATCTGGCTCTAGCCGGGAGCCTAGAGGAGAGCTGGCGGGCTTCAGTGCCCCGTGAGACTTCAGCTGTCGTCACCACTGCAGGTGGAAGGTCTGGATACTTCTAGGCTTCCTAGATGGGTTGCTCCGGGAAGTGCTCATTCTGCCTCTCCACGAGGCTATGTCTTTTCTTTCATAAATAAATACATAAACATGCAGGTGAGTGGCAGGAAAATGAAACCAACCTGAGCAGCTATGATGTGGGATGTCACTGTGAAGCTACAGAAAAATTCGGGCCCCTGTGCCTTCAGTGCATAGCCTTCCTCACCTTTGCCCCCTTCATGTCCCTGGAAAACTCTCCAGTCTTTTCCAGGGGCTGTGACTCCAAAGATCTGCAGACAAGGAATGCCTGGTCATTTGGAGTCGGACCCCGCCAAGCAGGGGCTAAACACTTCCTCCTGTATCTCAGGGAGGTGATTTCTCTACCATCCGTGAGTGAACAGAGGAGAAACAAGACTGCCCCTGGGGTGCCAGTTGCTAATCATGTTTGTAAAAATGAGAGGCTTCTTGTCACAAGTGTTGTAACGCTGTCCATCACTATGACACTAAAAGTCATCTTAAGGAAAGAAATCACAAATCCAGGTCAACAGCACAAGAACATCATCTGGGCTTCCTCGCAGGCTTAATACAGCATTATTGAAACAAACAAGCTACCAAGGGGCCACGTCTTTCCAGAACAAGCCGTGAGGGAGGGGAGGAAGGCAAAGCTCAGGAATAACTCCATTATTTCAGCTCTAATAGAGGAATATGTACATGAGGAAAGGTCAACTGCTTGAAAGAAGCAGCTTTCAATATTAGTTTTCTTCTTTACTCTTTTCCTAATATTTGACTTTTATTGTGGATTTAAACCTTTCTTTTCAGCAAGAACTCTGCACTGTACATTTTAAAATCGCAGTAAAAAAATTCTCTCTTCTCAAGCATGGATAAATGCCATTTCAAGAAATCTAATTAGATATGTCCCAGTCTACATGTATATATTTGCTTTATTCACTAATTTTTAGTCAGCTGAAATGTCATAGTGGTGGCCACAATGATGATAAGAGTGTATTGTGTTGTATCAAGTGGATGATGATGTGTCAAGCATTAGGGCAGCTAAGTCGCTAAAGAACTGTAGAGGGGAGGAAGCCTACAGAAGGAGAAATAGAGTTAAGGCTCCCACGTTGTGGATGGTCATTTACGACTTGAGAATGAAAAGCCGTACTTAGCACTATGCCCTCCTTGTCCAGACAGTAGGATATAACCTACCTCCTTCCTGGCCCCATTTTCTTCTGTGTGGACTCCCAAGACCCGTACCCATGGACCACCCTTCTTTATTTTCTGTTTTTCTTCATCCCCCCCTTTTCACTGTGATTACAACAGAAATGCTTATTTATACATATCTCTCAGTCAGTCACTCCCCAAAATATCATAGGTATTAACAAATGGAAATAAAGTCCATACTAAATAATGGAGAAAGATTCTCCTACAAGAATAATTTATTTGGAAGCCACATTGCCATGAGAATCCATGTGTCTAGTAACCTATGTGTGCATTTCAGGAGGTTGAAGCACGGAAATGTTTTTAAAGGCAAAATGAGAAGAATTACATAAGTTTTTTTAAAACAATAAGCCTTGACCGTAGGCTCAATAACAAGGGTGGCATCTGCTAAGGTGAACAGAAAATTTGGGGGCAGATGTCTTTGCAGAAGTATTTCTTTTTAGTGTAAGGTTGCAATGCCTTTTGTGCAAAGCTGGAGTTCTGGAAGAGTCTTTTTATCATAGTTCTTGTTATCAGATACACATTTGTGATATTTGCTTATTTGTTCATTTGGTTATTTTTTACTTATTGAGGTGAGTCTGTTTTCATTCTGTCAAATTTCCCAATAGTTTGGTTCTGGTCATCATGGAGCTCTAATCCAGTGGCAGAGACAAACAAGTTAAAAAAAAAAAAGTGCCAATAGCTTATGAATAGGGTTCAGGAGGAAATTTTGTAAGATAGATAAGGGGAATTGGGGAAGAATCCAATGGGGAGAAAGCCACAGTGGTTCTAAGGGATGACGTTTGAGTACAATCAGGAATACAAAATTACCAAGAGCCATGAACTGAACTGTGGTATGCTGGAGACTGAACCCTGAGCCATGCACATGCTAGGCATGTAACCTACCAGACGGAGCTACACCCTCAGTCCTGCAAATTCATTTGTTCAAGTTTTAACCACCAATGTGGTGGTCTGTGGTGATGAGACCATTGGAAGGCAAGCAAATGAAGCCATGAGGTGAGAAATTTGTGGTGAGATTAATGTTTTTTTTTTTTTTTTTTTTTTTTTTTTTTTTTAAAGAGAAAGAGCATGAGATTCTCTCTTTCCACCATGTTAGGGCACAATTAGAAGAGGATTTGTCAGGAAGAGAACTCTCAACAGGAGCTTATTTGGCCAACACATTGACCATGGACTTCCAACTTCCTGAACTGTGGGAGATAAATGCATGTTGTTTAAGCCACTCGGTCTATAGTATTAGTTACTTTAGACTAAGACACATGCTAACAATAGAAAAAAAAAAAAAAAACTTCTGGTAGAAAGAATGACAAAGTCAAAGGCATAGAGGCTGGAATGCTCAGAATGGGTCTTCCAATAGGGTAGACCCTGAAACCTCAAATTTATTACTGATGGTCTTGGCCGCACTTAAATGCCGAAGCCTTGATGTGCACTGATCTGTGACTTCACTCAGGAGTGAAGGTGAGTGGAACAGGAGCATAGTCTCTTTGTCAGTATGTGAGCTCCTGCGTTGCCTGACTCACTCAAAGCTAAGCTCTGTTCAGTCTCAGGCCTGTGAGCACACAATTCAATAGACCCGGAACTTGAGGAAGTTACAAGTTAATGACGAAATGCATAATTTTCAGTATTTATGAAAGTCTCTGAGTGAACCCTGTGTGGATGCCAGACTCCTTGTCAATCCGAGATTCATCTTTACCACGAGTCCAATAAATCCAGCTTGATTCCCTGCGATTGTTCCCTCACTGACTCGGTTGCTCTTTTGGCACGTAGCTGTTGTTGAGCATTCCTGCCCTGGACCAAGTACACACTGGTGACAAAGCACGCGTGGGGTTCAGAGAGCAGCAGGAAGGAGGACAAGGCTCCATATCCAAATACCATTAATATGTGATTGAGGGATTGAGTTTCCAACTTGTGAACATTTGGGAAGCACATTCAAACCATACATGCTGATAAGAGCACCCCAGCAACTGAGAATATGAAATACTGATAGAATGAGAGGGAGACAGAGAGAGAAGAGGAAGAGGGAAGAGCACGAGCTACCACTGGGGTGTGAGGGTGGCCCTGTGACGTGGGGGTGGGAGGGGGACTGGCCATTGACAGAAGAAGAGACGCCCTGGGCAGTCATAGGAGCTTTCTAAATTAGTTACGGGGAAATGAGAGCACTCTAAGATGGCAGGTTTTATTTTTTCAATTAAGTATAATTACGTAGATGTAAGCAAAAAGTGAGAGGGGCCCCTGCAAGGGGTGGCGGAAAGGAAGACAGATGGGAGATCTGAGGGATTTAAGAAAAGCATGAGATAAGGGAGGGAAGAATAGTAATCTGCCCTTATCTACAAGGGATATATTCCAAGACCTCAGTAGACACCAGATATATAAAATTAATATATAATATATACCTATTATACATAATATATTTAATAATTAATACACATACCCATGAAAAAGTTGAGGACTTTCAATTTTCACTGAAAGGAACTACCTTGTGATGTCTTTGGCATGTCTGAATTGCCAGCATCTCTAGTCTTGCTCTTTGGGGCTATTATTAAATAAGGTAAGGGTTACTTGGACATCAGCACTGTGTTATTATGACAAAGCATCTGATATCTGGGATGGTTGCTAAGTGATTAACAGGTGGGCAGTATATATATGAGGTGGATACATTAGACACAATGTTGTTTCACATATCAAATGGAATGGAGTAGAATGATTCCAGTTTTCATCACATTTTTTGGAAGAGCCGGCACTTTAAAATCTATAAACCATTTCTAGAATTTTTTATTTAATATTTCTGGGCTACAGTTGGTCATGGATACCTAAAACTATGGAAACTGAAACCTTGGGAAAGCAGGGAGAGTCGTATATTAGAGAGTGCTCTGGGTTTGGGACAGAGGGCATGTTCGTTCAGTGACCACTAAGGCACACCTTTGTTTCACAATAAGGTTTAGAGGCACAGATGTCAGCACAGAGGAAAGAAATGGTGGGATTCACCCCAGGCTGGGAAATTGCAGGTTCGTGATAATTTTAACAAGAATAGTCTTAATAAAACGGAAGGAAAGAGGCTGGACTGTAGTGACTGAGGTGTTAGGAGAAAGCGAGACGCTCTGTTCTCCCATCGGGACAGCCTCCTTGATAGCCCATAAGAACTTCCGTTTGTGATTCTTTTCTGACCCCCTTGGCAGGACTCTGCTTTCGTGCTCTGTTACCACACAGTGGCTCTTGGGCCTGGAGCAATGGTGGGGTGGTGGATTTACCTTGGATTTTAAAATAATATTTATATTTGTTTGCTTTTGTGGCATACCAACAAATATAGTAACTTTAAGCAATCAAATTTTTTATTTTTATACGTTTTATTCCATAACTTTTGTAAACACTACAAAAATCTTTCTTATCCAAAATATTTTTGTCCTTTTTATATCTTTGTTGTCCTTTTTTTACTAAAAATATCTTTTACCCTTATTATTTTTATACCTCCTCTTTTGCTTCCTAGTTACTGTTTATTGTGCTCCCTTTTAAGAAATATTTCTCATGAGCACGTAGTACTAAAAGACATAGTTAACATAGATGTTTACTTAAGACTAACAATTGCAGCTTGATTAGATCTTTAGAAGTTTGTTTTCCCCTATTTTATTTATATATGTGTGACACATAATGTTTATATTGAACTTTGAAATTAAAATCTCTTCCCCTTCCACAACGCCCCCCCCGTCTCATTTTCACCCCCATTCAGTTCTTCTCTTTTTGTTAACATGTAATTCCCCTTTATCTCCCCCTTTTCTTTTCCCCCTCCACAAAGTCCATCTTCTTACCTTCTTCCATGTCTCTTCCATTTTTTATGGTTTGGTTTTCTCATGTTAGAGAAACCAGATGATATTTAACTTCCCGGGTCTGATTCATGCCACTGAGCATCATGGTCTCAAAGTGCATCCATTGCCATTTGAATTATTCAAATGTGTCATTCTTAGTGGCAGAGGAATACTCTGTGGTGTACGTACGCCACATCTTGGTCTAGTCATTTATATTTGGACACACTGGCTTCTTCCAAGATTTGGCTATTATCAATTGTGCTGCTATACAAAAGACATTCAGGTATCGTTACATCAATTACATTTCTTAGGCTAAACTTATATCAAAAAGCAAATAAATGAATTGCTACATTAAATGAACTTAAGTCTATATCACCAAAGTATATTACACATAAAGCAATAGATAAAACAGTATACTTAGTTATTTCAGAATTTTTAAACTTTTATAAATTATTTACTCACATTTCACTTATTATTAACATATCGCCAAATTTGGTTCAATCATTTTGTCTACCTATCCACCCATAAATTCACATATTCATTTTTTATTTTCTTTTTTTATTATTTTTTAATACAAATCCTTGTGTCGAGAACTGACTTTCCATAGACTGCAGTGAGGGAGCGGCTCTGCTACATAAGAAACCTGACCCGGAAGCAGGCTGTCTATGAGTGGCTTAGGGCCAGGTTTTAAAAGATTTTATACCAATTTTCTGTGTTGAGTATTATTATGTCTTGCCAATTGACATACTATTAAATATAATAATTATGGGGGGAAGTTTTATTTTTATGAGAAAGCTGGTACTGTTTTAGCGGGGTACCGATGAAATGATTCAAACACACCAATCTATTGTTTTTGCTGCACTCTCTCTTTAAATGTTTCCTTTCTCCATTGTGTGTGTGTGTGTGTGTGTGTGTGTGTGTGTGTGTGCGCACACTGTTTTTTTTTTTTTTTTTTTTCCTCTGTCTCAAAGATTCCTTCAAGTACTTTCTGCACTGCTGGGCTAGTGGTCACAAATTTCTTTGGGGATTCTTGATAATGAAAATATTTTTAAGTCTTCAATTTTCAGGAATCATTTTGCTGGATACAAAAACCTAGGTTGACACTTGCTGTTTTTTAAAGCTTGAAAGATTTTGCTCCAGGCTCTCTTAGCCTTTAAAGTGTGCACTGAGAGACCTGAAGTAATTCAAATGGGTTTCCCTTGGTAGAGTAATGTCTGTTTTTCTCTTACTGCTTTTAATATTCTCTGTTCATGTTGTATTTCTGAAATTTTAGTTATGATACGTCGTGGCAAGTCTCATTGCTGGTTGAGGTTATTTGGTGTTCTATAACCTTTTGTACCTGGAAATTAATTCCTTTTCCTAGATTTGGGGAAATTTTCCACATGATTTCATTAAGAGAATAAGTCATTTGTACCTCCGTGCTGTCTTCTGCTCTTTCTCCCACACCCATTATTCTGAGATTCTTCTCCTGGAACCTTCCTCATCTGTTTTATCCAGTTACTTCTCTCGTTTCTAATTTTTGAGTCATGCCTAATTAGAGCATTTGTTTCCTCAGCCTTATCTTGGAAGTCTGAAATTCTGTCCTTGCAATGTTTGAGTCGACTTCTCCTGCTTTCAAATGTATTTTTTATATCCTGAATTTCTGCTAGATTTCTTTTCAAAGTTTTCATTTCTCTATCAAAATGTTCCTTCATATCTTGCATTTCCTTTTTTTGCCTCAACTCTTTATTTGTGGCTTCCATATGCTCAGTAACCTTTTT
The DNA here is from genome assembly GCA_004027205.1 of Ctenodactylus gundi. Classification (NCBI taxonomy): domain Eukaryota; kingdom Metazoa; phylum Chordata; class Mammalia; order Rodentia; family Ctenodactylidae; genus Ctenodactylus; species Ctenodactylus gundi. Next base: position 50,246 of record PVKB01000777.1, read on the forward strand.
TATCCTTTAGAACCACTATTTGTTAAGTAAATTCCTGTTAAAGCCCACTGATCATTGCTTGCATTTCTTAGAGAATATCTTGTTTGAACTGGTTGTTTGACTTGTTTATTTGCTTTTTGACTTCCTTCCCTGTGAGTTTCATTATGATGGCCCATAACACTGATTTCTGGGGTCTCAGGCACTTCTGTGGGTGTCCTGTTGCCTTGTCTTCGTCTTCCCATGTTTCTGTTGTGAGGGAGTTCACCTTAAAGGCCTGGATGAGAGGTTTCTTTAAACTGTGATTATGATATGGGGGGAGAGCCAAAATTCCTCTGAGTTCAGTGCTGGAAGTAGGTAGTGAGGGAGGACCTAATAGTCCAGTGGCCTCTCAAGTGTCTTTATCACACCAACTCCTCCCACCCCCAGCAAAACTCTCCTGCCTGTTCTGCCTTTCCTCTCCTTAGGTCAGGATTCTCTGCCCTCTGAGGTGCTCCTACGAGCACCTGAGCCATTCCAGGGGTCGGCAGCTTTTCTCTCCTCAGCTGTCTCTTGTGCCAGTTTGTTTCTAGGCACTGTTTAAGAGTGACTCCCCGCTCCCCCCCAAGCCTGATGTGCTGTTCTGAGCCTTCTTGTACTCTCAATAGTTCAATCTCAGGTGCTTTTAAAAAAAATGGCTCCTGCATACATCATTGCCTTTTATGGCTGACAAGCACTGTTCCTGCTGTAGGCTATGGGAGAACTTTTCTAGGGGGAGCTCGCATTGCGTTTGAAGTTTGCACTACCTATAAACTCATTTTTGGAGGCTCTGGCTCCAAGCTGTTGTCAATTCCCACTTCTCCTGATCTATCCTTACCTCTGTCAGATGTTCCAGGCTCCAGGTTTCCTTCATATATGGATGCAGGCAACTCAGGGCCACTCTTAGTCAGTCTGGGGCTGCTTCCTTGGCTGCTGTTTTCCACATTGGAGTGTCTTTGGGATTTCTAGTCTTCCCTTGACCTCTTTTCAGTTGTTGGGGTGAATAGGCAATTTTAATTTATAATCTCATTCTTTTAAGTGAGTCCAAGAGGAGATACTGTGTAGCTGTATTACTCAGCTGCCATCTTGACTGGAAGTGTCAACAATTCACATTTAATATCTCAAAGTTTCTGTGCATCAAGAGTTTTAGCAGGGTTAGGCAGATCCTGTGCTTCAGGTTTTCTGAAGCTACATTAAAGGTAATGGCTGTATTGGTTCAGGGTCCTCTCTGAACACTGGTACTGTTGGATGAGTTCAGTTGCTTGCAGCCTTAGAATATGGCAGCATCTTACAGACCAGTAGGAAGTGAGTCTATTCCTTCTGGACCCACTCGCCTGATCAGTTTAAGCTCACCAAGATGGCATCTCTTTTAACTAATTGAAAGTCATCTGAGGAGAGACTTCTCTACAGCTACAAAACCTGTTCATCCTTGCCATATAATATAGCCTAATGACTGAAGTGACCTCTGCCATGCTACATCCACGCATCTCCAAGGGAAATGGATTACATAGAGCATGTCTACTGAGAAGCAGCGATCTCAGGGTCATCATAGAATTTAGCCTACCACACCATTTATATCGTATCGGGTGGAATAAAAAAAGTATCTCTTTCTTTTCTGATTGAAAAAGGCCAAACAAACTGATAAAAGTCTACAGTCTATAGTGATGTGAAAAGAAGAAAATTAAACTCTACTTACAATGTTATTCCTCTCTTAAAAAATAAACACCATCATAATTTTGATTTATGCCTCTTTATACAAAGGGACCACTGCTTACTAGTTTTTAAAAAACATTATCTTTATATCAAATGTTTTTTGAGAAAATAGATATGAACATGGCTCCCAGCACTTTGTTGTACAATATGCTGCAGTTCAATTTGCTTTTTTCACTTTTGCTGCATTCTGTTTAGCTATCACAAGTGATGTTGATAAACTTATTTTAGCTCATTGAAGGCCTTGTTCAGAGCTCAGGATTCTCTTGAACCTTCTGTGGCAGATGTACTTAGAGAGGTGAGTCCAGATGCCAATAGCAAATCAATCAGAAATGAAAAGCGTCCACAACTTGAACAAGTTATGTGGAAAATCAAATCAGCTTTTATTTGAGTGCATTTTTTTCACAAGCATTTATTGAGAAAAGTGAGATGCTCCTGCATTGCTCTAAAGAAAAATGAGGATATTTGTTTCAGACTACCCAGGTTCTCACAGTAACTGTTCAGGCATAAGAGTTTGCCTGTACCATAGATATGTTTCATAACTGTTTGTGATGTAAAAGCTTGGATGGGGAAAAAAGAAGAAAACAAAACAAAGTGGAGATGGTGAGCGATGGGGAAGTGAGGTAGCAGAAGGGCGGGGGAAGAGGGTCCTTGACTAATGAGAAAATGAAAGAATTCCTTCTGTCTGGGACAACTGGTGGTTGAGCAGACCGCTCTGGGCTGGCATGATGTCTCCTGCAGTGAGGAGCTCAATAAAGTGATTTAAAACATATTGATCTTTGTATCTTTGTGGGTTTGGGTTTAACCTCTCTGGCTGGCTGACTACATCTTCTCTTAGTGGTAAATACTTGCTACTTTGTGCATAGTGGGAATTCCAGGTGACACCAGGCTCTCTGGTATTCAGGGCTACATTTGGTGTGTCTTGGTGGCTCTGTCAAGGATACCGTCTCGGGGGGTTTAGTTCCTGGAAGAGCCGCCGAGGCCCTGGGCCTGAGCTCAGTGTTGAACTTCCTGTAGAATGGAAAGACGTGGGAAGACAGTAGTTTATATTTTTTTGAATTTCTAGACATGGTTGTGGGTGAGTTTTGAGGGACGGTAGGATGAGCAATGTAAGGCTAGAAAAGACCTTGGAACACTGGGCCAGAATAGAATTAGGCTGGATCCCAAAGGTTCAACTCTGGCATTTTTATGCCTATTTTGTCCCATTCAGACAGCACGGTGCTGTGCCCTCTTCCAGGCATTTTTTCCGCGGTGATTATGCCCTAGCCCTGTGCTGTGTTATGTCTCTGCTGGGAGTAAACTGCGCCCCTCCATGGAGCAGACATAGCTCTGGGTCTGTGCTCTCCCACAAAGCTCTCTAACGCCAGGAACAGATCAATCAGAAGTGAAAAGCTAGAGGCTAGAGCCTCTTCAGTTATGCGCTAATTAACACTCGGGGCTTCAAGCCCCAACTGACAAGGGAGCCTTGGTTTTCTTTTCCCTTTTGAAGTCACCTGAGGACCCTAAGTAGGTGTTGAAAATGTGAGTTCATTCTTTGAAAAGAATTGATGGGCCTTTCCAGGGTGGTAAATATCCAGGAAGTGGCTTGCTTCTAATGTCCTATGATTTTTAACTTCATTACCAACGAAAATCTGAGTGTGAGTATAGAATAGTGGCTGTGTAGTGTGCGTCGGCGATCTTTCCTTTCAAGGGACATTGGCAATATCTGGAGACATTTTCAGTTGTCAATACCGAGTGCACGGGCACTCTTGGCATCTACTGCGTGGAGTTCAGGGAAACTGATAGACATTTTATGGCAGAAGAAGTTCCCAACCTTTTTGGCACCACGGACTGGTTTCATGAAACAGATGGCCTTGGGTTTGGGAGAAATGGTTTCAGGATATTTCAAAAGCATTACTTTTGTTGTGCATGCTATTTCTGTTATTATTGCATTATAAGATTAATGAAATAATTATGCAACTCACCATAAGGCAGAATCTATGGGTTCCCTGACAGGAGACAGACCTCAGATGGGGAGTGTCCCGTGGCTCACCCCTGTTATGCACTACTGGATCTTGGCTTAAGGGTTGGGCCCTCCTGCCCTACAATGTGCAGAACAATGCCTCTCGTAACCAAAAAATTTATTCTTCCCCAAATGTCAGTAACTCCAAGGTTGAGAAATTCTGATATAGGCCACACTATTACTATGATCACCAGGAAGGCTTGTGTATGGGTTTATGAGATCGATACCAACATTTCCATCTGCCTGGACTCTATTTAAGGAAAGAACATGACCTACTTTTCAGCGTTTTCCCTAAAGCAAGATCAGTCAAAACAATTCAAATATGTCCAATTTGAGGGAAAACAAACAAATAAATGTCCAAGTCTGTTTAGCTAAAGAGTGTTGAAGGACTTATTTATGTAACGAGACACAGAAAATTATGAAAGGTCTCCTGGCCTGGAATTGCTTAATTTAGAGAGTCCATTGAGAAAGAGAGATAAGCTGGAACTCTCCATTCTTTTCAAGTGGCACCTGCTAGCATTCAGCAACATTTGTACCTGAGGCAGGGAGTTGGTCAGAAATTGGTCAGAACACTCGCCTTTGCCTGGTTGCAGTTTGAGCTTTTATTTAACCCTTAGAATTTTCAGTTTTTCCATCTTTAACAAGAGGATATAACATACTTGCTTTGCAGGCTTCAGAGTTTGTTCTTATTTCAATGGTGCACGTTTTAACACCTACCTTTACATAACTGAGTAACAGTGATCTAAAATATGCATTTGAAAACCGGTGTAAGTGATGCCAAGTTTTGGGAAAGGGTTACAGAAGCGCAGTGTCAGAGTGCCAGAGGAGGCACCGAGGCCTGCTGCTCAGGTTGGGATCCATGAATAGATCTCAGGCTTTAAAACTGCACAGGAATTCCTTGTGAATTTTGTCAGAATATGGATTCTAACTCGGTAAGATTGAGAGCATCAGAGAATACACCTATGGAGTCTGTGATTATTTATACTTTGTAATTCAGAGAAATGTCCTCTTTTTGGGCAGTTTGTGCTAAATCAGTTTTATAAAGGGGTGCTTTGGGTATCAATTCTAACGGGCTTTCCTCATTAGGACAGTGCCTCCAGGGTGAGTAATGAGGGAAAACATCTTGAATTACCAGGTTATAAAGTTAATATCAGACACCATCTCCCCTCATACCAGGTACTGTAACAAGTACAGTGACTTAGAAAACTGTAACACTTTAACGTGGTATGTGGGGTTTAAAGAGCCTAAGGTCAGAAGGTGGACTTTATGAATCCCCTTAAACTTTTATGCAAAACTCTGTGTGATCGTTTACCTGAGGACAGAATTTGTCTATAGTGACACCTTCCCAAAGGGGCCCTCGTTCCAAATATTGAGAACCACTAACATGGATACCTTCATTCATGAAATATTTAGTGCTTGCCTTATTATGATACTGTATTACTATAAATGAAGAGGAAGCTATACGATAGCAAATCATTGTTGTAGAATCAAAGAATATAAAATACAAAATTAATCAAGACATACTGACAAAAGTTACTGACAAGTTTGAAAAGCCTAAATAAATTTTTATTTGTGCATACACAAAGTTGAAACAATGCTCCAGAAAAAGATATAAAGCAAAGAGTTTAGCATCAGGTATTATAAGTCACAGAGAAGATCTAAAGTACAGGAGGATGTAAAGTCTTGTAATTTCACATAAAGGGCTTGAATGTTCATGAATTTTGATGTCTGAGGGAGATTCTGAGTCCAATCCCCCAGGGGATACTGAGTGATGATTATAAATATATCGTATGGCTGGGATTCAAAATGTTTCCCACAAAGGCTCCTAGTACTGATGGCTGGATTGACAGCTGATGGACTTTCCGGAAGTGATTGGGATGTAATGACTCCATCCTTATTAAGTAGCTCAGTGAGCTTGTAGGATGATGGGGCTGAGTTAGATGAGGTGGATCACTAGGGGTGTGGCTTTGAAATACACATTTTGTCACAGCCTTTTCTGTATGCTTTTGCTTTCTGTGTTTTCTGGCTGCCACAATGTGAGCAGCTTTCCTCCACTACGCTTTACTTTTGACATTTTTGCCTTGTCACAGGTCTGAAAGCAATGCAGCCTGATAATCATGGGCTGAAAACTCAGACACCATAAGTCAAAAGGAATCTTGCTTCCTCAGGTATTCATCACAGCATTGGAAAGATGACTAGCACAATGTAACATCTCATCCTTCCCTAGAGATTGCTTTTTATTTCATGTGACCAGGATTCTACTTTTGCTACAATTTAGCTGCTATTAGACCATTTTCTTCCAAGGTTCATGCATTGAAGTTTAATCCCCATTATAAAAAGAGGGTAAAAATGTATTCTAACTATGGTGTTTAGAGGAGAGGTCTCTGGAAGGTGATTAGGGTTAGAAAAGGTCATCAGTCTGGAAGGAGTCCATGATTGTTTTCTGGAAGCTTTATAAGAAGTGAGAGAGAGAGAGAGAGAGAGAGAGAGAGAGAGAGAGAGAGAGAGAATTATGTGTTCATTGTGTCTTACTAGAGTGAGAATGGAACTTTGCCCGTAAGCAAGACATCACCAGATGTGGGCTCTTGACCTTCAACCAGAACTATGAGCTAAATGAATCTTAGGTCACCCTCTCTTAGGTATTGTGTTACAGTAATGAAAGATGGGCTAGAATGGCATCTCTTTTCAATGGTCTCACCAGTGTCAGTGAATTTATACACTTCTCAAGTGTTCCTACCTTAGCAAAAAGATTATATCATAAATTTCTATTTGGTTGCTAAGGGAAACACAAAAGGCTATTTCCTAATATTCCTGGTCCCCTCCTTTCTTAGAAATAGAATTTCTTTGGCTTCCCTGCTCTCTGGTTGTGCTCTTCAGCTCCCTTTGCATTGAGTGTGGTCATGTGATTGGGTTCTAGCCAATGGAACACGAGGTACAGTACTGTTTGCCACCTCAGCAGGGTGGGAATATGTTAATATGTTACTGTTGGAGAGATTATGTCAACTTGAGGCAATCAGGAACCACATCAGGATTAGGGTTTGGGAACCATGCCTAGTAACATCGCATCTGACCAGGGAACACATTTTACTGCTAAAGAAGTGCAGCAGTGGGTTCAAGTCCATGGAATTCACCGGTCTTACCATTTTCCCCATCATCCAGAAGCAGCTGGACTGATAGAAATATGGAATGGCCTTATGAAGGCACAATTATAGCATCAACCAGGTGGTAATGCATTGCCGGGTGGGGGCAAGGTTCTTCAGAAGGCTGTGTGTGCTCTGAATCAGCGACCGCTATATGGTACTGTCTCTCCCATAGTCAGGATTCTTAGGTCCAGGAATCAAGAGGTGGAGACAGGGATGGTACCACTCACCAGTGACCCATTAACAAAATATCTGCTTCCTGCCCCTACAACCTCATCTCTGCTGGTCTAGAAGGGGGAAGGCTTGTACCAGGAGTCACAGCAGCAATTCCACTAAACCAGAAGTTGAGACTTACCCCTGGTCATTTTGGCCATCTTGTACCACTGAATCAGCAAGCAAAAAAGGGAGTTACAGTGTTAGCAGAGGTGATTGATCCAGACTACCAAGGGGAAGTTTGACCAATACTCCATACTGGAGGCAAAGAGGACTATATTTGGACTACAGGAGATTTTTTAGAGCACCTCCTAGTCTTACCATATCCTGTTATTACAGTAAATGGTAAAGTAACACAATCCAATGCATAGAAGATGAGAAATGACCCAGAACCTTCAGAATGAAGGTATGGGTCATCCCTCCAGGGAAAGAAACAAGACCCACTGATGTACTTGCTGAGAGCCAAGGAAATACAGAATAGGTAGTAGAAAAGGTAGTTATAAAAACCAGCTATGACCCCATGAACAGTTACTGAGATGAGGATTGCAATTAGAATTTCTCTTAATATATATATATATCCTTAGTATCAGAATTTGTTAAGTTACACTCTAATATTAAACAATTAAATGTTGGAAGAACAGGTATTCTCCAAAGAGGAACTCTGTTGTCTATAGTGGAGAGGAAATTATTGCATTTCCGTTTGTATGCTGTGCAGTTGTGCTATGTTAGGTGTAATTACTAACTTGGCTATCGTACTTGGGAATTAAGTATGATTCAAGGATGTGTCTTGTCAAGTTGACAAGAGGTGGATTGTGACCATTGGAGAGAGTATGTCAACTTGAGGCAATCACGAATCACGCTTCGATTCGAGTTTGGGAGCCAGCCTGGATTAGAGTGTGAGTGATTTGTGGGCCAGTGAATGAGGGAAGAGCACCCACCTGGAAGTGGGAGGCCCATCTGGGAACTCAACTTGTATAAAAGGAAGAAAGAAGAAATACTGGTACAGCTTCTTCCTCTGGGAAAATTCTCACCTTTGTAATTGTCTAGGACGCCGACTTGCTACATGCTGCAGATCTTCGTCACAGATTTGCTCCAATCTCAATTTGTGCTTGTCTGCCTGTTGCTGGGCTTTAGTCACTGATCTTCAGTCTCCAGGACTCACTATTGTTTTTCAAACAACCACAACTGAGATTTGCAACAGACTCTCACTGGCTGTCCTGCAGTCGTGGGTGGGTGTTCTGCTTCACAGCTGAGCAGCCATTGGGCACTCCAGCTCTCGCCCATGCAGATCACCATCTTGGTTTATCTCTATCCTTGATTTTTAAGCCCTCAGAATAAATCCTCTTTGTTATAGTTTCTGTAAATTCTGTCTATTGAAAGAACCCAACCTAATATAGAGTATGATCTGACCATTCTTCCTTCCTGCTGAGTGGAAAGCCAACGAGGCCGCAGGCTGTCTTGGAGATTGGGGTACTCCAAGCTATTAAGATAAAGGCTGACAGATGAGAAAACTGTCACTCTCGGCTCAGAGTGCCATAAAAATTGCACCACAGCACCATTTGTTGAACAGGCTGTCCCTTTTCCATTGTATGCATTTGGCCCCTTTGTCGAAGATTAGGAAATTGAGGATATTTGGGTTTGTTTCTGCATCCTCAATTCTGTTCCACTGGTCTATCTGTCTATTTTTATGCCAGTAACAAATTGTTTTTACAACTATGGCTTTATAGTATAGCCTGATGTCTGGGACTGTAATGCCTCCTGCTTTGGTGATGGGAAAACTGGACATTCACATGCAGAAGAATGAATCTAGTCACATGCCAAAATCAAATCAAAGTGGATTAAAGACCTAGACATGAAAAATGAAACACTAAACTTTCTAGAAGGCAAAATAGGCAAATATCTAAAAGACATTGGGGTAGGCAAAGACTTTCTAGACAAGACGCCAAGAGCAAAAGAAATTACCCCCATTATCAACAAATGGGATCTTGTCAAATTAAAAAGTTTCTGCACAGCAAAGGAAACTGTCAATATTGTAAATAGAGAACCAACAGACTGGGAAAAAATATTCACCACCCATACCTCAGATAAGAAACTCATAACTAGAATACACAGGGAGCTGATGAAAATTAAGCCTACCAAAATAAAGGATCCTATTGAAAAATGGGCAAATGAAATGAAGAGGCAGTTCACTCATGAAGAAGTACAAGGGACCAATAGATACATGAAAAGATGCTCAACATCCCTAGCCATAGGAGAGGTGCAAATCAAAACAACGCTAAGATACCATCTCACTCCACAGAGAATAGCCTATATCAACAAGTCAAATAGCAATCAGTGGTGGGGAGGCTGTGGGGAGAAAGGAACCCTCCTGCACTGCTGGTGGGAGTGTAAATTTGTTTGACCACTCTGGAAAGCAGTATGGAGAGCTCCAAAAAGACTAGAAATAGATATCCCCTTTGATCTGGTGACACCCTTCCTGGAAATATATCCAAAAGAGGCCAAAACAACATACAACAGAGATATATGTATATCCATGTTCATAGCAGCACAACTAACAAAAGCTAGAACAAGGAAGTCACCAAAATACCCATCAACAGACCACTGGATACACAAACTGGTATTTATACACAATGGAATACCACACATATGTAAGGTCTAACAGCGTGGAGGTTTTTACAGGCAAATGGAATCAACTTGTGAATATCATGCTTAGTGAAGTGAGTCAGAAGCAGAAGGTGAAACATCGGATGGCCTCTCTGATATGAGAGGCCCAGACCACAACTATCTCATGGAAGTTTAGACGAAAGACAAAGCGAAAGAGGGGGACAGGGTGGGTGTGGAGGGAGGGAAGGGAGAGTAGGGGGAGGGACAAAAGGAGAGCGGGAAAGCCCTTGTCACCTTGACAAGATACATATGTGCACAAAATGCTCAACTCCATTGTAAACCTTAAATTTTACACTTGTACATATCAATAAAATGGGGGAAAAAACTGCATCACAGGTTGTGTGGTTACAATGATTGATAAGTGAATTTCTAAATTGTTAGGCCACATTTGGGGCCTCATTTGTATTCAGAAAAACTTATAATTGAATGCATATAAATTGGGTTTTGTTCTTACCTTACACCAAAGGTTGTTTCTGTGTTTTGTAGTAGAAAGAGAAACATCCATTCATTGGATGCAGTTTGAGATCCTTTTCATAAATGGTCACAAGTATAATCCTTATCATAAATACACACAGTTATATATGGCTGCCCCACATGCAATGGAATGCAATTGACACTGAATAAGATTTTAGTGAGCAATGGGCCACATATATGAAAGTGGTCCCACAAGATTATAAGGGGGCTGAAAAATTCTTGTTGCCTAGTGTTGTTGCAGCTGCCACAACATTGCAGTGCAACGCGTTAATCACATTCGGTGGTGATGTGGATAGAAACAAATCCACTATGCTGCCAATTGTATAAAGGTTCAGCACGTACAATTACATGGTCACGTTTGATCGTGCTAATAAAATGACTCCATTTTAGATTTGTGTATCTACTGTACTATACTTTTAGTGTCACTGTAGTGTATGCTTCTACCTAAGCAGTGTACCGTAAAACACCATTGTTACGTTGGCAGCAGCCATCTTGGGTTAATACATGTTTTGATTGCATCAAAAGGCCACATAGAATGAGTGACTTCAGCCGTATGTGTTTGTGTAAATGTCCTCTGTGATGTTTGCATAGTGGTGAAATTGCCTGGTGATGCATTTCTCAGAATGTATCTCCGTCATTAAGTAAGTTACACATGACTGAGCATTCTCACTGGAAGGCAAGTGTCCCTGGACTGTGAATGGCTCTATAAACCACTGCTTATCTAGTACCCCTGGGGTGGACGCTGTGCACTATCGTGCCCTTGGGTCATAGCACCCATGTTTTATCCTGAAACCATTTCATTTTTGTCATTGGAAGGGAAGGTGGGAAAAAGACATGGCGTAGAGTATAGAAAAGAGGTGTACTTGTCAGCTAGGGCTATAATAATACAATACTACAGACCTAACTGATTTAACCGCAGAAATCTATTGCTTCATGTTCTGAAGGACTGGAGTCTGAAATCAAGTTGTGGGGTGGACCATGCTCCCTCCAGAGGCACTAGAAGGTATCTTTTGTGGGCCTCTCGGTTTCTCTTGGCTTTTGGAGTGGGTAGTCTAACACTAATTGTCAAGTGGGGTCCTCTTTGTGTAGAGAATAATCCCATATTTTGCATGTCCTCCTTTTAAGGCCGTCAGTCCTGTTGGATTAAGGTCCAACATAATGAGTTCATTTTAAGTAATTACATCTAATGCCATCTTAGATTTGGTCATTTAAGAGTTAGGAATTCAACATAGAATTTTTCAAGGGACATGACTCAATTCTTAAGAAGGGATTGAAGTGGGATACTATTTAAACTGAAGGATTCACCCCAAACTTAGCAGGAGAGGGTACCATGCCCAAGGAGTAAGTATCGTAGAACTCAGCCGAGTATCAGGTGTAGTGTATTATCTTAAAAGAGAATGAGGAGCACTTCCTTTATGGTCTTCATAGTGAAGCCTTTTTCTTATTTCCTATTGTCAGTGCACTTTGGCCACAGTTGTGTAGACCTACATAGAGCTCCATGACTCAGAAGCCAAAGACTGCAGCTCCGTGTAGATCCTCTCTCCAGTGCAATCCAGTGGCCCTCCATGCCTGCCTGAAACCATGAGTAAAAACAATTATCTGCTCTGTCTGAAAGTAAACAACTGAGGCTCGTGATGTATTTTAGAAAATACTATTTATTTTCTGATAATAAAAATATGGTGTATGCTGATTATAACAAAATTGGGAATGATGCTGAGACCTCCTCTAATTCTAAGAACCAGATATTTTCTGTTAAATTTTGACTCAATAGTTGACTAAATAAGTTGACTAAAGAAACTCAGTATTGACTAATAAATCTGATTTATTCTTGTCTTCTTTACTATGTATATCATATTACATCCCCTCAGCACTGTGGGAGGCTGCTTACTCAGTACACTGAGTGAGCACTGGACAGTTGTGCTTTGCAAACATCTTTTGCCCTTATGTAGTTGAAAATATTTTTTTTTTTTGCTTTTTGTTTGCATTTGACTATTCGTAATGCTGCATATTTTTCTATATCTTAAGCCATTTATATCTTCAGCTAATAATCTAGGGCCATTTATCCTCTAAGTGCTTACTATTAAGTTGAATCATGTAAAAATGACATTTTGTAGGTCAAAAAGCTATAGAATGTCGGCTCAGCCAACTGTTTCTCCGAATGCATTTTTTAGCTATAGTGTTACAAATAATTTGTTGCTCTTTTGATATAGATGTTTCTATATGGTGATTATAGTGTTTGCCTAGAAAGTGCAAGACCCTGGGTTCAATCTCCCAACACCACATACTAGCTGGGAGTAAGGGCACACACCTGTAATCTCAGTAATCTCAAGATTGCCTTTATTCTGGGCCAGTGTGGACTACAAAAATGAATCAGGACCAGTCTGGACTATAGAGCAAGTCCTCTTCTCAAAACAAATATAAATTTAAAATAAAATTGACAAAAATGAACATTTAATAATCTGGGGAAGTATTTGAGTAGTGAAGATGGCATGTGAATGGTTTCCATGGATTATTTAAAAAAAATTGTCCTGATTTCATGCTTTATTTGTCCCCATTGCACTTCCTGCTCTTCCACCGCACTCTCAAGTTTGAGTTAGAAATATGCATGCTTGTAAGCTAGATCAAGCCTCAGAATCAGTTTTGGAAAGAGAATAGAAAATGTCACTGAAGGAATTACAGGGGCTGTAAAAACAAGTAAAAATAATATGTCTTCATTATGGTTTGACACTGTCATAGAAAAACAATTAAAACCATAGCCTCAGAGTGTTTGGAGGTGTAGCGTTAATTAAAGTAATTCAGAGGACCTTTAAGGAAAGAATGATTGTGGCTGTGTGACAACAGACATCCATCTTGACAGCAAAGAACTCAAAATTGAAAGGGCCTCATTCTTAGCCACTGCAAAGGTGAAATCATACTGCCTGGCTCTGAACAATTTAATGTCTTCTCTTTTCTGCAGGTACGCAGAGAATCACTTGGAAGTTAACTATCATGGCTGCTCAATGTACTTGTGTTTTACATCTCTAAAAAGGAAAAGAGCAGGGCTACAATGATGGCTTTCCAGTCAGTTGTCAAATCTGAGCTTGTGGAACGAGGAAGTGAATGCTCCTTGGCCAGCCATGAGTGTTGGAACATCTGCTATTTACGACCCCCCTTTGCAGAAGCCAATTCTGTTTGTTTCTGTGCTCAGGGGAGGGGGAGGGACTGCATCGCATTCAGGTTACTTGAGCCCCTGGTTAAAATGATTCACACCAGCTCTCCCTGGCCTTTAAATACATTTTCCCATCAGATGCTGATTATCTTCCATCAAGCTGGGAAAGAAATCATGACTCCCCCTGGGTCCATGTCTTTGATCAGCCCAGTGAAGCTTGCTGCCTTCTGTAAGTGGAACTGAGGCTGCATTCTGCTTTTGTACCACAGCTTCCAGGAGGGAAACTGAAGACATTACAGATGACGCGTTCGCAAATACGTTAGAATGTTCTTTGTGGGCGGCATTCCCGACCCACGATGCTGAGCGGAAGAACTCACTGTTAGTTTTCCCAGGAAGAACACCACTGTCGTCGCTTGGCTCCCATTCAACGCCTGCTGGCCAGGCTGGGGGCGACGTCAGTGAGGAGGAACAAAGTTTGCCTCTGTGCAAAGCTAATTGACCCGTTCCTGCATCAAACCTGCAAGCTCAGGCTTCCTGGCACCAGCCGCAGACCGATTGAGTGAACAGGGACAAATTGTTTCCAAGTCATGTAGGAACAAATCCTTCAGAGCACAAGGCGGCTGCCACCCGGTGCAGGCTTCCCAGTGAGATCTCGTGAATGGGCTGAGCCTCCTCCGAGAGCAGCCAGCTGCTACCGAGCTGGCTGCGCAGTTGCACTCCGATCTTACTGGAGCCTCGCTTTGTCTTGCTGAAGATGACTTATCCCCACATTCCAGATGTTCCCTGTAGCCAGGAGCCCTAGAGACAGCCACCTAAAAACAGGAGCCTTTTAAAGGGCCCTTAGGAAACAAATGTAACCAAATGGCCTGAAGATGCAGCCTGAGGACGGGGCAGTGGGAGGCCTGAGCTGCTTCCTTCCTTCTCTTTCTGTGTTGTTACACCTTGCTTCTCTAATATGACAAAATTCTAGCGACTGTAGTCGAAGGTTTAGGGTTTGTTGTAAATAAATTTTGAATGCAATACTGATGCTCGCATCAGAATATTTTTTCTTGAGATGGGGTCTTGCTGTGTTGACCAGGCTGGCATCCAGCTGCTGGCCTCTGTCTGAGTAGCTAGGACTATTACTTAAAATCTTTTTAAAAAGCAAGAACAGAAGTAGAAAGAAACCACTGATAACTTGAGATGAACATATGAGAGATGTATTTTTATTTTAAAAAGATAATGTCTCCTATATATATATATATCCTATATATGATACATATAATGTATAATACCATGTATATGTGTATGTGTGTATATATACATATTGTATATGTCTCTCTCCACTGGGCCTGAAGCACTCCCTTGGAAGAATGTCAATAGTGACAACTAGACTAGTCTAAGTAGCTACAGTGCAAATCTTTTCTTAAGAAATCAGCTACCTGAATGCACTTGCTCTCCTGTTGGGCCCTGAGTCCATTCATGTAGGATGTACAATGTCCTTCTTAAATTCTCCCACATCTTCCCACCTGGATCCCTTGCTTCAGTCCCCCTTGCTCCAACTCCATTCTGCAAACTGCCATTCTGTGACTCTTCTTGGCCTTACAAGTAATAAATCGTCTCCCTGCACAGGATGATCTCATACCATGCTATGTGAAATAAACTGGGGACACGTAACAATCTTTTCTTCTTGGCTTGTGAGACCTTCCCTGTCTGCATTATAATACAACTTTCCAAGTCCGCTCTCCACCTTTCCAGTTGCCTATCCTGGTGACCCAGGCAATTCCTATTCCTCAGAACAGGGTGGTGCCCAGTTGTACATTTTGTGATGCTCTACACCTGTTCTTCCTCGCAGTCCCAACTCCTGTGCAGTGTCTTAGTTCATAAACCTCTGCTGACTGAGAATGACTCTTGGTGTCCAGTCAGTCTACATGCATCCTTTGTTTTGTCAAAATAAAAACCTACATTCCAGTTCTTGCAACCTGGGGTGCCTGCTCCTCTCTTCCTTCATGCACAGCCTACGTACCTTGCCCCTGACCTCTGGTCCATCTTATCCACCATGACTTTTCCTGCTTGTGAATTCCTAGGTGCCGATTGCACCACAGGCATACCTCTCAACACGTAATACCTTCCAGTATGACTTGAATTCTTCCCATGTCAGTGTCTGCTCTCTTTATTAAATTTTGTATCCACCTCTCCCAGTCCTCGGATTCTTGAGCAGACCTGAGCATGGGCCAGCTGTCTGATAAATGTCTGTCTGATTGATTGTGATCAGGAAACTCCCCTGCTTCTCTACAATTATACACACTATCCATCACTCCAGCCTGGCTTCCTCTGTGACAGTGTATGGATGGCTTCCCACGTTGACTTCTTGACTGTCTCATGTATAAACCCAAACTTTGTACATCTGCTGATTCTTTTGGGGTAACACATTTGAACACAAATGCATGCGCATGCTTCCTTGTGTGTGTGTGTGAGTGTGTGTGTGTCTCTCTCTCTCTCTCTGTGTGTGTGTGTGTGTGTGTGTGTGTGGAGTCCATTGTCCATAAAATTTCCAATACCCTATTTTCATCTTGACTCTGACCTGACACTGATCTCTTCTGGGGAACACACATTTTACATTGGGCTCTATGGCTTCCAATGTATCACCTGGCACTTACTACAGACTATCTTGTATTATTGTTCCTTCATGCCACTGGACATCAGAAAATGGGGCATGAATTAGTGTGAAAGGGCATAGCGCCCTCTGAGAATGGCCTTCCGTGCAAGTCACAGCTATGATTCTGTAGTTTGATGTAAGCATTTCTCATTGTAGAAAGTTGACATTGGAGTCTCCTGTGAACAGGAATCTCATTGTCACAAGATTGAATATTCTATTGCTCACAGAGAGATGCACTTATAGAAGACCTATTGTGCTTGGCATTGAATAAAAACATTAAGTTGGTTAAAATAGCAATCCTAGCACTCTGGGGAGTGTGGGCAGCTGAGTGACTTAACAAAGTTTTGTCTCAAATTTTAAAAAAAGGGTGCGGGCTGGAAATAGCTTTGTACAAAGCCTCTAATTTTAATCCCAATATCATACTCCCTCACAAAGTCATGGTCCATGTAATGTTCATCTGTGCATATGTGGAAGAGGTTCCATAGGATTCCAGTGGAGCTAAAACATTCCCATCACCTAGAAGCCTCATAATGATTGTGACAACATAATAAAAAGAATTTTTATGTGGTGATGCCGGTGGAATCAAACCTACTGCAGGCCAGTCACATAAAAGTACAGAGCATATAATTTTTCATAGCATATCACATTTGATAATGATAATAAAAGACTTTATTTACTATACAGTACTTTTTATCACTATTTCAAAATGTCTTCCTTCTACAAAAAATTTATATAAAACAGTCTTCCTGTTCTGTAATCCCAACTGCTATAGGAGGCAGAGCCAGGAACGTCACAGTTTCCATGGAAGGGATGGCTCCCGTCCTCTCTCAGAGGCTGGTTAACTGGCTTGCTGAAGCAGGCAGGACAAAGTGGAGTACTTGTCAGATGTTGAATAATCTAGCACCAGAAATAGAAATGCAAGGATGGCTAAACCAGGAAAGCAAAGCAGAGCACACCAGGTACCAGCAGAACAAAGAAAGGCAGAAGGAGATGAGGGGAGAGAAGGAAGGAGCCTACGACAGGGCTCAGAGTTAGAGTGGATTTGTGATCAGCCTACAACAAGTACACCGCAGCTCTTTCGGCCAGGCCTTCCCTGAGAAACTCAGAGTTCAGGCTCCTTCAGCTTCCAACTCACAGTCTTGTCCTACATAAGGAAAATTGTCTAACTCTGGCAGTATGACGTTCTAAGAATGCAGCCTGGCCTCGACGTCTGTGCTCTATCCTGGTGACATTCTTCTCAGACAGCCCAAACTCTAGCAGCATTTGTGCTTGGAATGCCCGCACTATTTACTCAGCTGGCTGTCTTCCTCTTCTTCCTCAAGCAGGTCCTTGGCTACCTTCCCTCTTGGAGCTGGGCTTCTCAAAACGGTGTCTGCTTCTGTGTCAGCATCATCAGGAATGTTTTGTGAGAAAAAGTGAGTGAATTTCTCTTTCCTTGTGGGCTGTAAACAGAATGCTTTATTGAGAAAAACACAGAAGAGGATAGAAAGGGGACAACACTTCTGCTAATCAGTGCGAGGACCAGGAAATGAGGGTTACCCATGTGGCTTACTGTCTAGGGTATTTTATAGATGAGCTAGATAAGGGGCTCTCCTATGCTAAGCAGCCTGTTTACTAAGGTTTATTGTTGTGTTCTCTACCCTCAAGCAGCTGCTGAAGCCCACTCTTAAGCAGCTTTACCCCCCCCCTTACCATTGGTCACCCTATTGTCTTTTAACTACTTAATGTTTACATTAGTAGCTCTGGGGAGCGGTCAGCTGCCTTTTTTATAATCCTGCTTTCTGGTATCTTCTCTATTTCTGGGGGGCTGTATCCCTCACAGCCTGCAACTCCACTATCTCCTGTCACAATCCCTCCTTGGAGTGTTTGATCCTAATTGTCATTAGGGGATTGGGATAATGACTGCTTTGGCTTCAAGCTGGACAAGAGCACTGTTGTGTTGGCATTCAGGGTTTCACTCCAAAGAAGGGGCGATCTAAGGGATCCTGGTAGAGGGCAAGAGGTTGGCTTTATTGGATTTTAGTGCAGACGAATATCTGTAGCCTGATGGCTTGTAGTCTAGGGGAAGTGAATAGCAACAGGCTATGAGTTAGACAAAGCCCAAACTGTAATATCACAAAGATAATGTTCCCTACAATCAGAAGACATTTATACCAAGTAGGTGACAAAAGCTAATTTCAAACTAAGCTTTCAAAGGATGGACTAAATTCTGACACAGAATTAACTTGTTGGTGTTATTCCAGGAAAACATACGAGATGTTATCAAAATTGTGACATTCTACCTTAATAACAGCGTAAGTTCTCCCTTGGGTGGGTGTTAAAGCTGTTATTTTGGAGATCAACTTCTCTCACTAGGTTAGATCCAGTGTTTGTCCATACTGAGGTATTTGTGGCCATATGAGGCAGAATTAGAATCAGAAAAAATGATCCCATCCTTGAAAAAGTTAACAAGTTAGTTGGAGCCATTAGGTTAATTATCTGAAGAGATCCCTGATGGCTGTTCTTAAACAGAAGTTTGAGTCCTACTAATGGATCCACTGAATATGAAGGTTCAGGAGTTGAGTCTTTAATAACAGAAGGGTCCTTCCAAAGCTTCAGGTGTGAGTGGTGCATCCAGGATTTGTGTTCCATAACCTTGGCTACAGAGGAGGCAGAGACAGGATTACACTATAGGGTCCCTTTCAAATGGGCCCCAGGCAGAGTGTTGTGGATAGGGATCTCACTAACACCACCAGGTCCTGTGGCCGGAAGAGTGGTGGTCCCTCCACTCATGATGTGGCCTCTGTTCCTCCAATTAACGTTTTTGAAACTGAGAGAGTGAGGTGATATGTTTAACTTGAGCCTCAGCTTCAGGGTCTAATAAGAAGTCATTTGTTAGAGATGGCCTCTCATACAAGATCTCATAAGGACTTAGCCCAGAGTTCTTGGGCAAATTTTTTATTCTTATGAGAGCTATGGGTACTAATGTTATCTGTTGTTTCCTGTGTGAGTTTTTGTAAGTGGGTCTTTAAGACCCCATTCAGTCTTTCTACATTTCCCAAGTACTGAGAACTTCAGGTGCAGTGAAATTGGTACTGGATGCCTAGCACCTCAGACACCCCCTGAGTTACTGTTCTCCAGAAAGAAGACCCATTGTCACTCTGTATGCTTTTAGCCAATCTAAATATAGGAATAATTTCTTGCATCATAACTCAAACCATTTCTTTGACTTTTCCTAATTTATATGGAAATGCGTCTATCCATTCTGTGAACAGAGTAGAATCCTAAGACATGCCTGGAGATACTGATTTGGTAGTTGTGAAATTTGAATGTATACTATTGGAAAACCAGAAAAAAAACTTGAAAAGCTGTATTTTTATAAACTTCCCAGGAGCTTGGGTGCTTTCATTTTTTCCCCTGGCATTTGGTGCTCACAAAGTGTAGTTGGTGGTTCCCTCAGAGTTCTTGGTCTCCTTACCTATCTCTCTTGGAACACCTACCACATCCAACTATAATTTGTTTACTTATTTGCCTCTGTCTACTGGTCACTGGATTCTCAAGTAGGGAAGTTTTCTTTATTTATGTTGCCTTCACATGAAGCACAGGGCCTGGTACATAGCAACAGTTAACTATTGTTTGTTTAGTGGTTGCCATGATTTGGATGCTAGTGTCATTTTAAAATCCATATTGGAATTTATTTTCCAGCATAATGGAATTAAGAGAAGGTAATAACATTTAGTAGGTGCTTATTAGGCATGCAGGATTTCTCCTAACAGATGAGATTAGGGCTAACACACTCTGAATTCAACCATCCCCCCCCCCCCCCGTGCCATGTGAGGACATAGCAAGAGGTAACCTCTATGAAGCAAAGAGAAAACTTTCATCAGACATAAATGTGTTGATATTTTAGCCTTGAATGCCTATTATTTTTGTTACATTATTCAGTTCAAAGTATTTTGTTGTAACAGCTGGAATGAACTAAGATGGTGATCAAGTTGTCGCTAGTCCCAAGAGATGATTGGAACATTATCAGAGTTCTCCCATCCAAGTATCGACATCAATGATCCTTAGACCCTCAAACTTAAAGAAAACCACTTGCAGAGATCCAGGATGGCACAACTTGGCTTTGCAAGATGCAAGGGGCAGATCCTGGTAGAAAGGGATAGTGAGGTGTCCTGAAAGATAGAGCTGACCTCCGTCTTTGCAGTTCTGCCAGCTGCTAATCAGGACTGTTGGGCCAGTGATTACATCTGCTATGGTGGCCATGTGTGGCTTTGGGAGGTCTGGGCTAACTGCCTCCAGAGTCCGAATAAGCAACGCAAATGAGCCTGTGCTCAGTCTGGGCTGACCAATCTGCAGGAGCTGGATGCAAGTTTATGCGGTATTGGAATCCTAATTGGGCAGTGACATTAATGAACTACCTTGTGTCCATTGCCTCTTTCTTGTTTAATAACAGGGTCTGCATTTGTGGAAAGCAACAGTAAACCCAGCCAGAAACTACATGTCCCAGGCTCCCTTGTGGCTAGAAGTGACTAATGAGATTTAAGCAGGTTATTGCATTGTCCTTTGTTCTCCCTTCTTCCAGACCATTTGCTGCAGCTGCGCAGCACCCTCTGCAACCAAGGATGCATACCATGAATAGGAAGAAGGGTGGAAGTAGTTAGGGACTCCCCTGATGTCATGGAACTGTTTTACCTTGGATTGCTTATTTTTGGACTTCTAAACCCTTTACTGTATACACCTCCATATAGATTTTTTTTTTTTGTACATGCATCTAAGTCACATTTTTGGAATTATTATCTTGTGAACAGACTGTCCCATGTAAATTTCTTGTTCTCTGTCTACATGATCTTTAAGAGATGCAAGACTCATGTTTCTACTCCACTGTTCAGCTCTCCTGGGTTCTCAAGGAACTTACTTGTGTTTTCTGCCTGAGTGTACCCAATTCTTTTATCAAGCTACTTAAATAATAAAACGGTGGGTTCAGTAGCCACTTGTGACTTTAACCAGATGGGTCTTCAAACTCTTCATTCAGCCCACTGTGCCTGGGGGCTTTGGGGATGGTTTCATGGATCTTTAATTTGGACTCAAAGGAATGACACCACTGGGAATTTATTACTCCTGTGATTTTCTGCCTGAAAGACAGTCACCTTGGAGTTTTAATTATATGTACTTAAATCTTCCAGATTGTGGGCAACACAAAGATTTCCAGGGCAGTGAATACCCAGTATACATGGGAAAGCTAGGAAAAATTCATGATGCCATAAACAGGAGAGGAATCATGCATAAAACATTATGTGCGTTTGATGAAAAAAACCAAGGTATAAGGATTTTGTAAGTCTTGTAATATGAATGAGGTTTTGCCATAAGCAAGGTAAGAGATCATCAGTAAAGGGACCTAGATAAAGCTGTTAGTGTCACTCCAGCTCCAGCAAAATGAAAATGTGTCTATGAATCCAGGTCAGAGCACTGTGTATAAACCTAACCTCACTGAAGAAAGTACAAAGAAGCCACAAAATACAAACTTAAATAATAGAAAAGGAATGTTGGATGCATGGGGGACTAACATGGGCATTGGGGGACAAAGAAAAATCTCAGTCTGTTTTGTGCTGCCTTAATAGAACACTACAGATTGGACAATTTATTTTTAAAAAGTATTTCTTACACTTGGGGAGGATTGGAAGTCCACTACTAAGGTACTAGCACCTGACGAAGACCTTTACATTGTTTCGTCCATGGAAAAGGAAGGACAAGAGAACCCCAGAGAGCTGGAAAGCAGAGAGGATGAGATCCACTTTCATGATAGATCTACCCTTGTAGTAGAGATCAACTTCTATTCAGGAGGGACGAGTCCTCATTGCTTCTTTTTTTTGAATATGAAAAAATATTTCTTCATCACTAATTAGGATACATAAAATAGTAAGTGAATAAAATTATGAAAGGTTAATATTGACAGTTTTTTACATATCCATAGATGTTTGTGTTTTATTTCTCCCCATTTTATTGATATGTACAAGTACAGAATTTAAGGTTTGCACAAAATGCTCAACTCCATTGTAAACCTCATCGCTTCTTATGTTAGGCTCCGCCTCTCAACACTTGCCTTGGGGATTACCTTTTGGGAGACACATAGCAACCATTGAACTCTATTTTGCCACTTACTATGAAATACAGAGTACAGTACTCATCTGGCAAGGTTATTATGAAGAATTAAGTAAGAAAGCAGGTGTAAAATGGCCTGCGATAGAGAACATGAAATAGATACACGGAACAGGTAAGAACAATGAGATTAGAAAGGATTTTGTTATTTTTATCTGCATCTGGATTCTTTTGCTCGCTTTCTTTGTGACCTTGGGCAAATCAATTAATGTTGCTAAGCTTTGATATTCTAATTTTAAAAAAGATTAATCTTGTATCATGTGATAAGGCGATTATAAGAATTGCAGGTGGTCATGAAGGAGTTTCCTCTTATTCTTTGTTTTCTTTACCTCTAAACCCCAAATTGCTGAGCCTTTTTGGAAAAAGTTAAGAGGTGGAAGCTGACTGAACTTCTAATTCTGTTATGCTATGCAATGTTGAGCTTTCAGAACCTGTACTCTTTCATTCCTCAGCAATTCCCTACACACCTCCTGCCACAGCTGTTATTTTTTGCACTTTTTTTACATCTCAAATTTAGCTTTATCCCTTTCTCCCAGATGAAGTTCTCATTGTTTACTTTACAGCGGAGATTAGGGTTATCCAAGGTGAATTCCTAAGCACATTCTGTCCTCTTCCTATTTTATGTAGATGTTTGCCATTCTTTCTTATTTGAAGACAAAGATTTGGTTTCTACTGCTCTATTGTTGAGCCTAAACCAGCCTTCTCTCCTCCCCCCCTTTTTTTCTATTTCCCGTTTCTGTTAAACAGCAGCTAAGCATTCAGAAAACACACACACACACACACACACACACACACACACACACACACACACACACAAACTGGCTATTCAGAGATCAACAAGAACTTCAAGGCCCCTTATTCCAACTCAATGTTTCTACCCTCTGCTTCTCCCCTGATCATTTTATGTCCTTTTTTGACTTTGACACACCTCTACACAGAAAAATTTGAACATTCGGTTTGTGAAGCCCCAGACTGTCATCTGATAGTGGCGCACCTTAACAGAAATATGCCAAGTACCTGAAACTCAACATCCAACTCAACATATTATCTTTTCCATTAAAATTATTCCTACTCTTTGCTTCTGTTGTCATTCCCTGGGAAGCCAAGCTCAAAGCCTCACTGCTGTCTCTACGTTTTCTTTTCCTCTTACCTTCCTTTGTTGTATAGATAGAAACACGACCCCCCCCCCAACTTTTGTTTTGTTTTGTTTTGTTTTGTTTTACCATTTTTACATCTGGTTTCTTAGCCCTGATTTCTGTCCTATGAACCAATGAAAAACTCCTCAGCTGGTTTCTGATGATTCTGATCTCCCAATTTGTGCCAAAGAGGAACTTACAGGAAGTCAACACTCATTCATTACTTAAACATAATTTTTTTTAAAAAATCAACTAATTAAACATCTTAATAGGCTAGAAATAAAGGGAAACTAACATGACAAAGATTATGCATCTGAAATTGTCAGTCATATTTATCTGAAATCTTGAGGCATTCTTATTAAAGTCATGACCAAGATAAAGATGCTGATTATTATATTTAACCATCATAATACGAAAGACTGGATACATCTATAATAAAAGATGAGGCAATTATTACCTAATAATAATTATTGAGTTTTTTTGAGCATATGGGTGAATGCATGAACTGCTTGGGGAAAATATGTATAATATATTGTTAAATGAAAGAATAGTGGCTACAAGAATATCTTATCTCAATTTTGTGTCAGAAAATAATATTTATTGAACTAATGCGGAAAAATTTTCTGACTGAAGAAAATTAGTTTGTAATTAGTGTGTATACTGCAATCCCACTTTATGTTTTCCAAAATTGATCTTCAAAATATAAATCAATGTGTGAACAGCAATTATCATCAGGAAGTGACATCATAAATGTGTTAGACTTTATTTTTAATTTCATATATTTTATAGAGAAATGAACTCTTGAAATCAGGAAAATGTTATGAAAAAATAAACTTGTAATGTTTGAGTTCTATTACAGATTCTAGGCAAAAGTTGACTTCCCTGGTGTTTTTCTTATGGCGCACCACTGAAGGAAACCTACTCATCAACCCTGTGCGCCAGCTCTAACTTCTCTCTGTTTAAAGTGTCTGAATCTGTCCCAAATGCATAGAACATTCAGCATAAAACATCGTTAGAAAACTTTCCCAAGTAGAAGTGATTGGTAAACAGGTGAAAGACTTCTCGGAAGTTTTGTAAAAACAAGCTTAATAATGCCGAACTGTAGAGAAATGCAATAGGGCTGATATTACGATCTCAGTGGATGAAGAGGGAAAGACTGTAGGCTGATTGACTTCAAAGGGAACCTGGCAAACTCAGTGACAACGGACAGCGTTCAGCCTGCACCTGTAAGAAGTCAAGAAGTCCTTAAGGACGTTGGTGGGCAAAAACTGCCGCACAACTTGCCCAGTTCAATTGAAAGGAATCAACCCAGCTGACTTAGGAAATGCAGCTGAACTGCCCAGTTATTTAATTCTCTCTCACACCTAACGCTATTTTTTATCTGTTAGTCCTCAAGTTGATGCTACTCCAGTTTTTAAATTCTTTGTTTTCTTTTTGTGAATTTCTCTATTAGCTCCAAATACTGTTCCCCAGACTATGAGCCCCAGCCAGTCTTGAGATTCCATTGCTTCCCAGCTGGTCAGGTGAGGCTCACATGGTATTCAGATAACACTGGCTAATCTAAATCCACAAGCTATCGGACATGCTTTTAAATTATTCTTGTTTACAACTTTTTGAGTGTCTTAAGTCTGTGACTATAATCCTTATTAATTTTGGGTAGTGTTCAGCCATTTTATCTTCGCATGCATTTTCTTTCTCTCTCTTAAGGTCTGATTGCACCCGTGTTCCACTATTTGCTGCTGTAACACAAGTATCTGAGGCCTCGTTAAATTTATTTCGCCTTTTTGTGTCTGTTTTATTTTGGATAACTTTTGTTGTTATTTCTTCAAGTTCATCAATCTCTTCTTTTGCAGTGTGTAATCTGTGGTCAAGCCCATCTAGTGATTTTTTTCACCTCAAATATTGTATTTTTTGACTTTAGTCATTTTATTTCACTTTTTAATATCTCCCACTGCACATATGATGCTTGTCATAGTTACTATTTCTTTGCTGATACAAAATACCTGAAATTAACAACTGAAGGGAGGAAAGATTTATTTAACTCACAGTTTCAGAAAGTCTCACACAGCCCATTTATGGGCCAATGGTGAAAGCACATGGCAGAGGCTGAAGAGCTGCTCACAGCATTGCAGACAGAAAGTCAAGTGATGTAGAACAACTTGATGTCTGGAGACTCAGAGAAGGCCAGAGCTTCTGAAGAAGAAACTGTAATGATGTTTCTTCTTTTCCTTTATTCAGTTCAAGTTGTCAGTAGGACCCCACACTCAGTGTGGGTGCCCCTCATTAATTCTGTACCCACAATTCAGTAACATACCTGCAAGCTCTAAGTTGGCCATCCACCAATCTTAAGAAGTTGACACAATGTCTTCAGGTCAAAGTCCAAGCATTGACACCATTTAGCCAGGCCCCATCTCCCATGGCTCCGTAGATACCCAACTACAAACACATGAGGCTTTTGGGGGACACTCCAGATTTAAACTGGATGTTTTTGGAAAATCCTTAAGTATGTTTGTAACAGTTATTTTAAAATCATTGTAATTTCATGACTGATGTCATTTCTGATTATGTTTCTTTTGATTAATTTCCTCCTGTGGATCATGAGTCTTACTTGCTACTTCTCATACCATTCAGTATTTTTATTAAATGCTGACCTTTGTACTAGTGAGTGGTTGGATTTTGTCGTCTTTTTAAATAGTATTGAACTTCGTTGTGTCAAGTTGTTCTTTGCAAATTATCTTTTCAATGATTGTTTTTTAAGCTCTATTATGGAAAATTCATAGTAGATTTTACTCTAGGGCTAGATAAACCCTTCTATTACATCTTCTGGGGTCTCCCTCAATGCTCCAAGTGCCTGACATTATCCCATCATGAATTCTTTTCATTTACCCTTTTTACTTTTTATTCTTTTCCCGCCATTGTTATTAATATGTATGCAATACATAATGTTTACAATGAACTTGAGTCTTTTATGCACCTATATATCACATCACTATTGCAATTCTTTCCCCTCTCCATTTTTGGCCCTTGCACACTCTCTTCAACCCTGTAACTCCCACTACCACACCCATTTGTTTCTATAGAATGCCTGTATTCTGGGTTTCTCAAATCAGAGAAGCCATGTAATATTTAGCATATTTAATCTTCTGCATCTGACTCACTTCACCACTCAAATCATCAGTCTTTAGCTCAGCTTCCCATCCCTAGAATGGACTGCAGTTGTCATAACTTGAAATCTCTTCTCTGGGTCCAGCAGAGCCATTCAATAGGATGATTTGCCAAAAGGTCTTTTGTTTTGTACCTTAGTATATGTTTGTTGAGATTCTTTAACATGATCTCACCCAGCAACCACATGAGAAAAGAACTATAATAATAAAATTCATAAGGCTAGAAAATGTGAGAAAGAAAAGTTAAATTTCAGGATTTTTAGCTGAGTAATGAAGGATAGATGTTTGTACACTCAGCAGACATACACGTTTTCATCACATCAGTCAGTTTTCTTGGAATAAACTTTTATCAAAGACAGATTAAGTGAACTACTACTATGTTAAATGAACTTAAGTCTGTATCAAATTGCTACATTAAATGAACTTAATTCTATATCACAAAAGTATATATACATAAAACAATAGACATAATGGTATACTTAGTTATTTCAGAATTTTTTAACTTTCGTAAGTTATTTACTCACATTTCACTAATTACAAAGATTTTGCCAGATTTGGTAGATTTTTATCTACCTATCTATAAATTCATGCATACATACTTTTAAAATTTATACCAATTCTCAAGATTGCATATAATTATTGTGTTCTATAAACTAATGTACTATTAAAAATAATAATTATGGGGCAAATTTTAAAGATTTTATGACACAGCTGGTACTACTTCAGAAGGATACCAATCACATGATCTCAGTGCCTATATATATATATATATATATATATATATATATATATATATATGTTATTACACTTTGTCTTTAGATTTTTCCTTTCCTCCATTTACTTTGGTGCTGCTTGTCTCTCTGTCTCTCTCGAAGATTTCTTGCGTATTTTCTGCACTGCTGGTCTAGTGGTCACAAATTTCTTTAAGGTTATTAGTCACTAAAAAGTTTTACTTCTCCTTCAATTTTCAGGGATAATTTTGTTGGATACAACAATCTGGATTGACACTTGGTATCTTTTAAAGCTTGAAAGATCTTGCCCAGGCTCTCCTAGCCTTTTAAAGTTTGCATTGAGAAATCTTAAGTAATTCAAATGGGTTTACCTTGGTAGAAAAATGTCTGTTTTTCTCTTGCTGCTTTTAATATTCTTTCTTTACACTGTATTTCTAAATTATTGATTATTTTACATTGTGGCAAGTCTCATTCCTGGTTCAGGTTATTTAGTGTTCTATAAGCGTCTTGTACCTGAAAATTATTTTTTCCCTAGATGTGGGAATTTTCTTGCATGATTTCAGTGAATTAAACTCTTTATACTTTTGGTGCTGTCTTCTGCTCTTTCTACCACATCCATAATTCTGAGACTGATTCTCTTTGAATTATCCATCAACTGTTGTATCCAGCTACTTTGCTAATTTTTAATTTTGGAATTGTGCCTAATTACAGCATTTGTTTCTTCAGCCTTGTCTTCAAAGGCCTCTGTGAGGCCTTTTCTAGGGGGAGCTTGCATTGCATTTGTAGTATGTACTACCCACAGGCTTCTTTTTTGAAGTTTTGGGCTACTTCTTCTGGGTTCATGCTTACCTTGATATGAGGTTCTGGGCTCCAGGCTTTCCTCTGTCTGTGGGTCTTGGCAGCTCACAGCCATGCTCAGTCATCTGGAGCAGCCTCCTTGGCTGCTGTTTTTCTCCATTTCCAGTGTCTTTAGGATTTCTGACCTTCTCATGGTCTTTCAATTGCTGGGGTGCTCCTCCCTCTCCTTGATACATTGAAAAAGTGGATTTTTTGTTTGTTTGTTTGTTTGTTTTACTATATTTTAACTTTTTAAGTGGTTTCCATATGGAAATGTCGTGCAGCTCTGTTATGCAACATCAGTTTTGACTGGAAGTCTCCACCATATATTTTTAAAACAACAATGTCTCCCACTTCTTTGTGAGTCCTAGGAATTATTGAGTTGATACTTTCTTGGCAACTCTCTGCCTGGGCCCCTAGAATAGCTATCCCTAAAGAAATAGAAAAGTACGAGTGGAATCTATAACATAATTAAAAGTGTAGAGGTAAAAGTAAAGCCAGGTGATCACAGGCTGGAGAAGCCCCATGTGAAGTCTTCACCCACCCACATGGCAGTGGGAGCATGGGAAGGTGACTCCCAGACAAGCAGCAGCAGGGTCCTTCCCTGTAGCAGAGGAAGGGTGACGGGTCAGCGGTCAGAGGTCCATGGTTTGCACAAAGTGGCAGAGGTGAGCAGATTGCAAAAAGCCCAACCCATGTAACCAGGGTAACAAAGTAAGAGCAGAACACGAAGAGCCCACAGCAGACCAGCAGGTGACAAAAAGGAACCAGGGACCCCAAGGCAAGCCCAGGGAATAGTGTTCTCCCAACTGTACCCTGCTAGGATGGCAGAACTGCAAGAAAAATGCATCCAGCCCTGCCTGGACCCAATAGGGGTGGGAGAGGAGCACGCAGGGCTAAGCAGCACCCCCAGCTGTGCCCCACCCCACCCTGACCAGAGAGGAGCATCAAAAGCGAGAGAAGGAGAGGGGTCCTGGGAAGAATAGAACTGTGGGGTGATTACACAACGCAGCAGCATCTAAAACCAGCTCTACATAAACTCACAGGGGGGTAACTGATTTTTTATTAGTTTTATTTCTTTTTCATTTATGTATTTTTTAGTTTGTTCAGTTTGCTTCATAGTTTTATGTTATAGGATTGTGTGCTGCTGGCCAATCAGTTGATCAATTTGTACTTTGGCTTTTCTTTTGTCTATTTTTATCCTATATTATCTCTCTTCTTCTCCTTTTCTCCTCCACCTTTCCCTCTTACTGTAGTCCTTTTTTTAAGTTTCCAGGTTTTAGTTACACTTGCATATTAATATTTTCTTTCCCCTTTTTACCTTCTTTATGTGTTTTCCTTTTTCCTTTCTTCCTCCATACCCTGCCACTCCCCTAAGTATAAGTACTATTACTCATAAGACTTTTCCCTCTTTGTCAACTCTGGGTTTGGGGAGGGGGGGGTATCTCCAGGCTTTTCTCTATCATACAAACACTTTTCTACTTTTCAAATCCCATCTAAAATTAACTCATAATCCTAATCTGCCCCCTTCCTTCTTCAGCTCCTCTAGTATTGGAACTGATAAGCATCAATAACTCTTATCCTATGGAAAGACCAATAGAGACAAATTACCTGAATACTATTTGGCTAGAAACAGATCAGTAGCACAGTTCTGTCTATGTATTTCTACCAATAAGATAGTGGCGCCTTGTTATTGAAACAAATTCTTTTTATAGGTCATCACAATTGTACATAGAAATCACCTTGAGTAGTTTGGATGGTAGTTAGTATGCTAAATGGGGACTGGGCATAGATATTAATACTGGGTTAGTATAAATACATAACTGGTAGGTAATGAAAATAAATAAAAGTAATATAGTGGGAGGGACCTAAAACAATATAGAACATTATTACTTTAAGGTCTGTGTCATACCATTAGTCATCAATAGTACAATTCAATAAGTTAACTCTAGGTTAAATTAAATATATAGTGAATGTATATTGAATACATTACTGTTGTGAGGAGAATATTTTCAATGTTACTAGACTTTACTAATTAATTATTAATATTAGATAGTATTGTAAGGGTAGAACTTTATTGAAATTGTAGATGTTAACATAGAAAATGATTCTCATATTCAAGTTATATTGACAAATATTCTCTCAAAGTAACACTTAAAACAGAAAGAGTCTACTTCAAGAATCTCAGGAAAAGAAAAAGAGCCCATCAACAATACCAGAGCCTCGACTGAATGTAACAAGACCATGAGGAAACGTAGTAATAAATTATCTACAGAAAGACTAGAAACCCCAGAAAATAATACCAGGGATCTTGAATAGCGGGAGCCAAAGACGCAAACAGCAAAAAAGAAGATAATTTTCAGAACCAGAAATTCTTAGAATTGAAACAAGAAATGCAATAGGAAATGAAAGAGCTGGGCTAGGACATAGCTATACTCTCAGCAAACATTGACAAAAAATTAGAGGAAAATAAAAAAGATAACAAACCATCAGATAACGAAGACAATACAAGAAATTAGGGAATGGTTTACTAGAGATAAAAATAATGAAAGCAGACCTTCAGGATGTGAAAAACACACAGGAAAAAAAAATAACAAACCAGTCTGAACATTCTGAAGAAGGATTATCAGACCTAGAAGATAAAATGGATGAACTGGACCATACAGGCAGTAAAGAACGCAAAACTAAAAAGGAAGAAAGAATGGTTACAACTGATGGATGACTCAAAGAGAAACAACCTCAGAATTATGGGAGCGCAGGAGAAAACTTGCAACAAAGCAAAAGACTTAAAGCTCATGTTAGATTAAATTAAGGAAGAAAAATTTTCAAATTTAAGGAAAGAAATGAAAATTGAACTACTGCAGGCATATAAAGCACTAAACAACTTTGACCAGAAGACAACTTCATCATGACACATCATAACTGAAATACTAGAGACCCAACACAAAGAGGGAATATTAAAAGTTGTAAGAGAAAAACAGGTAGTGACTTAAAAAGATAATCCCACCAGGATAACTGGAGATTTCTCAACCTAGACACTAAAAGCCAGGAGATCATGGAGCAATATCATCCAAGCACTAAGAGAACATAAATGCCAATCCAGACTGTCTTCTCCTACAAAATTATTTTTAAATGGAGGGAGAAATTAAAACTTTTCAAGATATAAAAAGATTAAAGAAATTTGCAGCCGCTAAGTCACCACTGCAGAGAATACTTAAAAGAACCTTAGAAGGCAAGAGGGAAGCTAACAACACCAAAGACATGAGAGAAAAAGAGGCAGCATATATAGGAGAGTGCACTTACAAGAGAATAGGTCAAGTAAATAATGCTGAAAAATTATAATGATGGCAGGACATACCAAACATATCTCGATAATTACTTTGAACGTGAATGGCTTCAACTCACCTACTGAAAGACATAGACTGGCTGACTGGATCAAAAAACAGAAACCCACAATTTTCTGCTTACAAGAGGCATGCTTTACCCAAAAGAAAAATCATAGACTGAAATTAAAAATGTGAAATTAATATTTCATACAAGAGGACCCAGCAAACAAGCAGGGGTAAGTATATTAGTCTCAGATTCCTTAAGGGAAAAATAGAACTGCAAGAATTCACAACCATCAATATATTTGCTCTTAACTCTGAAGTACCTAATTGTGTAAACCAAAAATTATTAGACCTGAAAGGACATACAGGCCACAATACAATAGCAGAGCACTATCATAGATACACAGATCAACCTGACAGAAAATCCACAAAAATATACAAAAGTTAAATGACACTATAGAAAACTTGAACCTAACAGAGGTTTACAGAGTATTCCACCCTATATCAACAGAATATAGGTTTTTCTCAGCAGTACATAGAACATTTTCTAAAATAGATCATATTCTATATCATAATTCATGCTTAAATTAATACAAAGGAATAGAAATAATTCCTTGTATACTGTCAGATCATAGTGGAGTAAAACTGGAACTTAACAGCAAAAGAAGCAGAAGAAAATACACAAATACATGGAGACTAAACAACTTGGCACGACCAAACAATGGATCACAAAAAAAATCACAAAACAAATAAAAAACTTCACATAGTTAAATGATAACAGAAGTACATCATATTTGAATCTAAGGGATACAATGAAAACAAAATGTAGAGGGAAATTAATAGGCATAAATGCGTATATCAGACCAGAACAGTCACAAATACATTAATGATGCACCTTAAAATCCTACAGAAATAAGAACAATCTAAGCCAAAAGCAGTAGAAGAAAAGAAACTATAAAGATCAAATCTGAAATTAATAAAATTGAAATGAAAAAGATAATAAAAATTATTGAGTCAAAGAACTGATTCTTTGAGAAAGTAAATAAAATTGGCAAACCTCTAGCTAAATTGACCAAAAGAAGGAAAGAAAAAAACACAGATTAACACATTTAGAAATGAAAAGGGTGAAATTACAACAGACTCTGCAGAAATTCAGAAT
This sequence comes from Ctenodactylus gundi, assembly GCA_004027205.1. Classification (NCBI taxonomy): domain Eukaryota; kingdom Metazoa; phylum Chordata; class Mammalia; order Rodentia; family Ctenodactylidae; genus Ctenodactylus; species Ctenodactylus gundi. Next base: position 82,723 of record PVKB01000777.1, read on the forward strand.
TTTGTGAGAAATAATTTTGGACACCTATATTCTAATAAGTTGGAGAATTGGGAAGAAATGGATGACTTCCTGGACACATATGAAATAACAATATTGAAAAAGGAAGACACAAAAATCTTGAATAACCCCGTTACACACACAGAAATTGAAGCAGTAATAAAAGCTTTATCTACAAATAAAAGTCCAGGACCAGATGGATTCACAGCAGAAGTTTTCAGTACTTCAGGGAAGGACTAACTCCAATTCTTCTCAAACTGTTTCATGAAGTTGAAAGAGAAGGAATACTACCAAACTCATTTCTGGAGGCTAGCATCATCTTAGTCCCAAAATGAGATAAATACTTAACCAGGAAGGAAAATTACAGACCAATATCCTAAAGGAACATAGATGCAAAAATTCTTAATAAAATTGTGGCAAGTATAATCCAACAAGCAATCAGAAAGATCCTACACCATGATTGTGACTGCTGAAGGGATTATGTGAATTTGAGGGAATTAGGAACCACACCTTCATCTGGATTAAGATTTGTGAACCACCCCTAATTGAGGATCAAGAACTGGTCTGGATAAGGATGTGAGTGATTTGTAGACTGGTTACCCCCACCCAGATCTGGGAGGGTCGACTGGAACTCCAAGGGTATAAAAGGAAGGAAGAGGGAAGATTTTTACAGCTTCTTCCTTTGGGAAAGCTCTCACCTTTGCAGTTAACTATGGATGCTGGCTTGCTACAAATTGCAGATTGTCAACACAGATTCGCTGCAGTCTCAACTTGTGCCTGTCTGCCCGTTGCTGCTCTTCAGTTGCCAATTTTCAGGCTTCTGTCTTCGCCCAAGATCTACAGCAGACTCTCACTGCACCAGCTGTTCTGCAGTCCCGGACGGGAGAGCAGTCATCTTGGACCATCTCTATCTTTAGATCTGTAAGCATTCCTAATAGACCCTTTTGTGATAAAAAAAAATCTGAAAATTCTGTCTTTTGAAGGAAACCAAACTAATACAATGATCAAACAGGCTTCATTGCTAGGATACAAACCTGGTTCAACATACGTAATTGAATCGATGTAATACATCACGTTAACAAAAGCAAAAACAAAAAACATATGTTCATCTCAATTGATGCAGAAAATAACCTTTGATAAAATCCAATACCCTTTCATGACAAAAACTCTGAGAAAAATAGGTATAGAAGTGCTTTATCTCAAACTCATAAAAGCCATGTATGCCAAATTTACTGCAGATATCCTTGTAAATGGAGAAAAATTGAAAGTGTTTCCTCTTAAATCAGGAACATGACAAGCTGTCTACTCTCACCACTATTATTTAACATAGTCCTTGAAATACTTGCCATAGCAATCAGGCAAAAAAGTGAAATAAAGGGAATATGCATCACAAAGGAGGAAGTCAAACTATCCTTATTTGCAGATGATACAATTATCTACATAGAAGTCCCCCAAAACTTCACTATAAAACTCTTGGAAATAATAAATTCAGCCAAATCATAGGTTATAAAATCAATACTAAAAAACCAATAGATTTTCTCTACACCAACGACGAACTGACTGAGAAAGCGCTCAGAAGACTAATCTCATTTTCAACAGCCCAGCAAAAATTAAATACCTAGGAGTATACCTAACCAATGAAGTGAAGGACCTCTATAAAGAAAACTACTTTACATTGAAGAAGTAAATTTTAGATGACATGAAAAAAAATGAAAAGACATCCCCTGTTCTTGGATAGGCAGAATCAATGTATTAAAAATGACTATACTACCAAAACTGATACACAGATTCAGTGCAATCAAAATACCATTTTTTATAGAACTTGAAAAATAATCCTTAAATTCATACAGAAGCGAAGGAGACCTAAAATAGCCAAAACAATCTTGAGTGACAAGACTAAGGCAGGAGGCATCACAATTTCAGTCTTCAAGTTATACTATAAGGCAGTAGTTTTTAAAACTATATGGTACTGGCACAAAAACTGACAGAACAGTGGAATTGAAGATGCAGCGACAAGCTCAAATACTCTTAGGCACCTAATCTTTGATAAAGGAGCCAAAAACATACCCTGGAAAAAGGACAGCCTCTTCAACAAATAATGCTGGGAAAATTGGGCATCCACATGCAGAAGAATGAATGCAGACACACATCTGTCACCAGGCTCCAAAATCAAATCATAGTGGATCAAAGACCTAGATATCAAAACTGAACCACTAAACCTCCTGGTAGACAAATTGGGCACATAGCTAATAGAGATAGGTATAAGCAAAGTCTTTCTTAATAAGACAACAAAAGCAAAAGAGATAGCCCCAGAATTAACAAATGGGATCATGTCAAATTAAAAAGTTTCTTCACTGCACAGTAAATTATCAACAATATAAAAAGAGAACCAGCAGACTAGGAAAAAATATTCACCAGGAATACCTCCTTAGGAGACTCATAACCAGAATATTCAGGGAACTGAAGAAAAGAAGGCCCTCAAAATCAATGATCTGATTGAAAAAGGGGAAAAGAAATGAATAGGCATTTCTCAGATGAAGAAGTTCAAATGTTCAATAAATACATGAAAATGATACTCAACATCCTCAAACATTAGAGAAATGCAAATAAAAACATCACTAGAATACCATCTAACTCCAGAGAGATTGGCATACGTCAAGAATGCAAACAGCAATCAGTGCTATTGAGGCTGTGGGGAAACAGGAACCCTCCTGCACTGCTGGTGGGAATGTGAGCTAGTACAACCACTAAGGAAAGCAGTATGGAAGTCTCTTAAGTGACTGGAAATAAATATCTAATTCAATCCATTGATACATCTTCTGGAAATTTTCCTAAAAGAGTTAAAAACAACATATACAACATGTAACAGAGATACATGTATATCTATGTTCATAGCAGCACAACTATAATTAAAATGTAGAAGACAACAAAATATCCATCAACAGACTAATGGATACATAAATTGTGGTATTTATACACAATGGAATACTACTCAGCTATAAAGACAGATAGGCTGTAGGCTTTTATAGGTAAATGGATGCAACTTGAGACCATCATGGTTAGTGAAGTAAGTCTGAAGCAGAAAGTTAAATATCGAATGGTTTCTTTAATACGAGAATCCCAGATCTTAACTATTTCATAAAACTTAATGTGGGGAATAATGGGAACTGGAGGGGAGGGAGAGGCATTGGAAAGCTCAAAATGGGAGAAGGGAAGGATTTGTAATTTTGCCATTGTGTGTATATGCATTTGCACCATATACTCAAGATCAATGTAAACTTTACGTATTGCAACTATACATATCAACAAACTTGGGAAAATCATTGTCTACATATCACTTCTGGTTTTTAGTGGTTACAGGAAAAGGTAAAATTTCATACTTGTTACTTGACATATCTGAAATGTTCCATTTGTTTACAGTTTTTAAGTAAAGTAAGTGATATATTCATCTTATCCTGTGTTTTATCATTATTCTTTATTTCTAAAATTCAAAACTGTGTCAAATTAATTCATGTCGATATATTTATATCTGCTTTGTTTCTTCTCTCTGTTCTCTGATTGGAGATTAAAAAAAAAAAATTATCCAGCAGAACTACAAGAGCCGAATTGGAGAAGGAGTTTGTCCCATTTATTCCCATGTCAAAACATTTTCTAAGACCACTCTCATGAGAATACTTTTGCCCATCCTTTCTCAGTCAGAATATGCTCATGCTTTTCTGAATAATTTATTAAATTGTGTTTAAAACATGGAGAGAAATATGGAAAACCATGCAACCAGTTAGCAAAAGCTCCTTATCTAAGTTTAAATGTTTCTATGTGTCTATGTCTGCTTCATATGCATGCCTTTGTCATGGTGATGGGAACAAGATGTTTCAAGTACAGCCAAAGTCCCAACCTCATAATTCTCCCCTAACCTGATACTGTAGGAAAGCCCTAGAAATTCGTGTAAATCTCCTTAGGCATAATTTTGCATGTTGACAGAAGACATAGCATTTTCTGTGTTTTAAAATTCTCAGAGGGTTGGAGGAATGGCTCAGAGGTTAAAGCACTTGCCTAACAAGAGCTAAGTCAAGTACTAAGTACCAAAGTTCGACGCACCAGCACCATATAAGCTGGGCGTGGTGGCGCACACCTGTAATCCCAGCACTCAAGAGGCTAAGACAGGAGGATTGCTGTGAGTCCAAGGCCAGCCTGGGCTCCATAGTGAGTTCAGGACCAGCCTAGGCTACAGAGCGAGACCCTGTCTCAAAATAAATAAATAAATAAATAAATAAATAAATAAATAAATAAATAAATAGATAAATTAAAAACTCTCAGAAATGGCATCACGCTATAAGTGCTCCTTTGCCCCTTGTTTTCTGGCTCAATATCAGTTCCAGTATTTTGATTTATTTGAAGCTGATAAGTGCAATTAATTTAACTGTCACGTGGCATTCTACCAATTATTTTATCCCTAGCTTCTTTATCTATCCACCAGTTAAGTGAAAGTTTACCTCGTATTCTTGTTCATAGCTCCTTGTCCTCAGGTCTCTTTGTGTTCACTTTACCAAAATGACAGAAGTTCCAAAGTCCAATAATGCTAGGTATGGTCAAAAAAAAATAAAGAAAAAGAGAAAGAGAAAGAAAGAAAGAAAGAAAGAAAGAAAGAAAGAAAGAAAGAAAAGAAAATGTCTCTGTATGAAGACACAATTTTTATGCATCGTGGAGGTGGGGGACACTTTGCTCTCCAGCTTGGGAGAGCAATGAATCACGGCTCCCACTGGTGCTGGTGAACAGAGACCCACTTTGTGTTTTGGCTAAAAGACTATCAGAAGCACTTTTATTTGGTTCTGGTTCATAAATTTTGTGGAAAATAAATAGCTTATTGTTCTTGCCTTCTAAAAAAATTAAACATAGCTTTGGTATGTTTTTACTCTTGATGGAACGGAGACTTCAAGAGGCTAGAAAATTTTTGAAATATCAAAATAATTTGAGTAAATTTATTATATATTTAGTCATATCTGAAATTATGCATCCAGAAGTAAAATCATTGACCTTGTGTTATGTCCTATGATAGTGACACTTTATGACTTTACAAGGTTATATGATTTTTTTTATTTTTAAGATAACATCTCTCATTTTTAATCAAGAAAAACTGCTAAGTGTTCTAAAGAGTGTCACATTCCACTCAATATACAGGTACAGCTATGAATTTAATATGATTACTATTTTGCATATATAAAAATATAAGGTTCTTTTTCATATAATAAAATCCATTACAAAACCCTTTTAAAGTTAAACAAAGCTTCTCAACCTTATTAAGTGAGAAATAAATATTTCTATAGTTTTCTTTACAGCTTTAAACAAAACCTGCAAACAGATCGTGTTTTTTTTTAAGCCAGTTTCCTCCTTAGCCCTGGACGTTTGCTTTCCTCTACTTGCCACCCACCCCCCAACCCCGAAGGTCTCTTCTCTCTACCTCCAACACTCAACACACCTTTTCTTTGCTTATGAAGCCATAATAGCTGCGACCCAGTGGTTTCCGAAGCTGGATGCCAATTTAGCTTCACCTGAGAGCTTTTAACAGCACCGATCCCTGCGACTCACCCCAGAGATTCTGATAAAATTGGAGTTAGAGGCACTATATTATGCAATGCAATTTACTAATCTAGAGCTTTAAACATAGCATTAAATAGCACAAACTGTGTCTTTCTGTACTACACGTACACGTTTTCTGTGTCTTTCATCTTCATTTTGGACTCTAATTTGGACAGACTTTTCACAGGAAGAATCTTGACTGTAATTCCCATTGACTAATTGTGTAAATTTGAAAAAATTACTTAATTTTGGTATTGCAATTTCCCCTTCAACTGTAAAATGGAGATAATAATCACACCACACTTTCCAGAACTATTGTGAATATCAAATTAAATTATACATGCAAGTCAAATGAGAAGCAATTTACAAATGTTAATTATTATGAGTCTCCCTGCTCAACATTACCATATGCTGTTAGAATTACAACCACATACACTCCTTTATGTGTTGAATTGTTATAATTTCCTGTTTATTTTTGTATGTATCATTAGACCCTCTAAATCTCAGTTCAATTAAGACTATATGGGAACAAAAAGTAAAATTTGTATTTCTGAAGCATATCTTATCTTTCTCCATTTGTGAAGACAAAGTGTTTTAACCAGGGTGCAGATCCTCTAACCCTTTGTGAAGACAAAATAAAAGACAAAAAATAAAATTCATTAACAGAAACAACCAATAATTAAAAAAACAATTTTCTCCTGATAGTCACTTTGGCTAGGATATTTTGTATGTAAACACGCTCACAATATATACATCCATGTGAGAAGAATGTTTTTCAATATATTAACCTTTCATCTTTTTCCTCTACCATTTTCAGTTAAATAATTTAACTCATTGACTCTTGGTATGTTGTTTGAGGGAAGGTATATGTGAGAATTTAAAAGATAATCATCTATAGGTCTTTATTCTATTTTTAATATTTCAATTTTAATGAGTACATAATAATTGTACTTGTTGGGGGTGCAATGTGAACTTCTAATACATGTATACTGCATAAAACGATCAGATCCAAGTAAGTGGCATATATACTGCCTGTATTCCATTGTGTTAGAGCATTCAAAATCCTGGCTCCTAGCTATCTCAAAATAGTCATTTGACACTGGAGGAATGACTCGAGGGTTAAACTGCCTGCCTAGCAAGTGTTAAGTAGCTAAGTTCAATTGCCCAGAACCACATAAGCTGGGCATGGTGGTACACTCTGTAATCCCAGCACTAGGGAGGCTGAGATAAGAGAATTGCTGTGAGTCTAAGGCCAGCCTGGGCTCCATAGTGAGTTCAGGACCAGCCGGGGCTACAGAGCAAGACCCTACCTCAAAAAAAAAAAAATCAATTATTTGTATTCATCAGAAGTTAATGTGACCATCCTGAAGAATACTGGAAATTAACCCTCCTATCAAAGTGCACTTCATACCCATTAATTATCTCCCACCATTGCCTTCCTTTCTTCCATCTTCCAAGCCTCTGAAAACTGCTTGTCTCTTTTCTACTTCTTAGAGATCAATGTTTTAACTTCTACATTGAACAAGAATATGCAATATTGATGCATTCACTTGGTTTATTTTACTTAACATAATATCGTCCCAATTCATGTTTCTGCAAATGACAGACTGTAATTCTTTTTGTGGTTGAATAATATTACATTACATATAAATATTCACATTTTAATTATCCATTTGTTCATTAATGAACATCTAGGTTGCTTATCTATTTTTATTGTTCTGAATAAATATAGGACTGCAGATGTCTCTTGAATATACTGACTTGAGTTCCTTTGGCTATAAATCCAATGGTGGATTTCTAGATCATATGCTAGTTCTATTTCTAGTTTTTTGAAGAAAGTTCATATTGTTTCCCAAAATGGCTGCCTCATTTGCATTCCTATCAGCAATATATCAAAGCTTCCCTTCTTATTTTTTTTTATGGTAGCAATTCTAATTGAGGTGAGATGATATCTTATCATAGTTTTGATTTTCATTTCTCTAGTGACCAGTAATTTGGCCATTTTTCATTTCTTGCTGGTAATTTACATATGTCTTTTGAGAAATGTCTGTTCAGTTCATTCAGCTAGTTTTCCCTGGGTTGTGTGCTCTTTTCTGTGGAGTTGGCTTCCCTAAATGTTCTAGAAATCAATCTCTAATCAGGTGAATAGTTTGCAGATATTTTCTCCCATCCTGTCAGTTGTCCCTTCACTCTGCTGGTTGTTTCCGTTGTGTACAAGCTTTTCAGCTGGATATAAACTCATTTGGCAATTTGTGCTTTCATAGCCTGTGCTCTTGGGAGCAATGGCCACAAAATCCTTGCCCAGATCAATGTCCTAAAGTATTTCCTTCTAATACTTTTATAGTTTTGGGTCTTACACATAGGTCTTTGGTACAACTTAAGTTGATTTTTTTGTATATGGTGAAAGAGAGGGCTCGAGATTCCTTCCTTCTTCTGAACATTGTGTTCTGTTTTTCAGCAGTACTTCCTGAAGACACTTTTCTTTTCTCCAACGTATGACTTTGTTTTTTATTTAGCTTTTATTGAAAATCCATTGACTGTAAATATGCAATTTATTTGTGGGAGTTGTCATTTTATTCCATTGGTCCATGTGTCTGTTTTGATGCTATGCCATGCTGTTTTGGTTACTACTATTTTGTTGTATGTTTTGAAGTTAAGTGTTGTAATACCTCCAATTTTGCTCTCTCTGCTGAGGATTGCTTTGTCTATTCAGGGTATTTTATGCTTCCATGCACATTTTAGAAGTGGTTTCTTCTATTTAAGAAAGAATGTTAGTGATATTTTGATAAGAATTTCATTGAATTTGTAGATCATTTAGGGTAGTATGGATATTTTAACAATATTCATGAACAGGAAACATCTTTCACTGTTTTTGTGTCCTCTTCAACTTCTTTCACGAGTACTTTTGCAACTTTGCTTTTGTTTTGAGACAGAATCTCACTCTGTAGTTCAGGCTGGTCCTGAACTCACCTTGTGGCTTAGTCTGACTTCAAACTCCTGACAATAGTCCTGCCTCAATTTCCTGACCTCTGGGATTGCAGGGGAACATTAACATGCCTAGTTTATGGGGGTGTTGGGGATTCAAACTGAGGGCCTTGTGTTTGCTAGGCAAGCAGTTTACCCACTGTGCTGTTCCTCACTCTCAGTTAAATTTATTAGTAGAAATTTTTTGTTGCTACTGTTAATAAGATTGCTTTCTCGATTTCTTTTTCAGAGTTCTTGGTACTTGTGTATAAAAGGGTTCTTATTTTTTCATATTCGTTTTTTATACTGTATTACAGAATTACAGAATGCATTGGTCAATTTTAACAGGTTTTTTTATTGAATTTTCATCTTTTCTCTATATAAAATCTTGTCCTCTACAGACAGAGATACTTTGATCTCCTCCTTTCTTATTTGGATGAATTTTATTTATTTCTCATATCTTATTATTCTGGTGAAGATTGCCAATACTGTACTAAATAAAAAAAAACTGGATATTTATCTTTTCCCTGATCTCAGAGGACATGGTTTTATCATTTTTTCTTGCCATTAATGTAGATTGCATGTCATACATAGCCCTTATTTTGTTGAGGTACATTACTTTTATATGTATTTTTGAGCTTTTTTGAACATAAAGTGGTTTTGAAGCATATTTAATGCTTTTTCTGTGTTTGTTGAGATGACCAGATTGTTTTCATTTTTCATAGGGCTGATGTCATGTTTCATGTTTACCTACTTGCACATGTTAAGCCATTCAGTATCAAATGGGACAAACACCCAATTGATCATGGTGTCATATTTTTCATTTGATTTGTTGAGCATTTCATTGAAAATTGTTGCATCCATGCCCATTGAGAACATTTATATGTAGTTTGCCTTTTTTGTATACTTGACTTATATTAGTAACAATGTGATGCTGGCCTTGTAGAATGACTCTGGAAGAGTTATTTCCCTTTTAACACTATGGAATGGATCCAGTGAAGCTTTTTGGAAGTGGGCTTTGTAATTACTGATGTAATGTAGTTACTTTGGGTTAGTCTGTTTAGATTTTATGTGCCCTCAGAGTTCAATTTTGGTAGATTATGTAAATCTATATATTTATCCACTTCATCTAGGATTTCTAATTTTCTGGTGTATAGCCATTAAAATAGTTCCAAATAATTCTTTGTATTTGTATTCAGTTGTAAAGACTTTTTTTTAAGGCTCTGATTTTGCTTATTGAGGTCTTCTTTCTTTTTCTCTTGGTTAATTTAACTAAAAGTTAATTTGTTTTTCAAAACATAACTTAATTTCATTGATCTTTTGTATTTGTGTGGTCTGTATTTTGTTTACTTCTGTAAAAATCTTTGTTATTTCTTTCTTTCTATTTATTTTAATTTTTTCTGGATTTTCTACTTCCATGAGTTGCAGTAGTATATTGTTTGAAATTTTTACTCTTTTTTTGATATGGGTTCTTGTTGCATCTTAGTCATATTGGTTCCCTGACCTGTGGTGTGAGGGCTATTATGGTGGGAAAGACCAAATAGAAGCCATTTGAATTGCCTTTTCCAAAGAAAATAGTAAATTAGAAAGTAACATTGCATCCATGGAGGGATTGCAGAGATTAGTGCCACCATCTAAAACTTGAAGGATGCAGGGGTGGCAGTTCCCACTGTATCCCCATTCAGCTCTCCTATTCGGCCAGTGCAGAGAATGGATGGATCTTGGAGGGTGACAGTGGATGATAATAAACTTAATCAGATGATGACACCAATTGCAGCTGCTGTACCAGGGGTGGTTTTCTTACTTGAATAGATTGGCACATCTCCTGGTACCTGGTATGCAGCTATTGATATAGCTAACGTGCTTTTCTCCATACCCATCCGTAAGGACCGTGGGAAGCAATTCACTTTTAGCTGGCAGGGTCAACAGTACACCTTTACCGTGATGCCTCAAGGGTATATCAGCTCTTCAGTCACAACATAGTCTATAGGGATCTGTATCATCTTGCCTTTCCACAGGGTGTAACACTGGACTACTACACTGATGGTTTTATGCTAATTGGGCCCAATTAGCAAGAGATGGTATTGTAGTTTAGATCTGGAATGTTCCTCAAAAGTTTCATATATTTGACTGCTATAGATTGTCGATGGAACGATGTACTATTGGGAGATTGGGGCCTAGTCTGGAGAGGTGAATTACAGGCATGTAAGTTGGATTACAGGTGTGTAGTGGGGTTTACCACACCTTTCACACCTGGATCCAGGAGGGGATGATCACTGGGAGGAGATCTGGAAGGATACATAAGCTGCGTCCTCCCTTCCTTGGAGGACTAGTCTCAACTAGTCTCACCATGCCTTGACTTGGCTTCCCGTTGGTAATGTTGAGAAGCTGCCTCCATCTCTGCCTCTGCCATGTACTTCCATTGCTGCTGGCCGCCCCTGAATGGACTGTAACCTTCTGAAACTGTGAGCTAAAATAAACCACTCCTTCCCTAAAGTTGTGGATGTTGGGTATTGAGTCACAGCAATGAAAAAAGTAACTAAGACAGGTGGCAACCACTGTAGACTTGTTGGTGAATCATTTGTGTGTCAGAGACTGGGATGTAAATCCCACTAAAATTCAAGAGCCCTCAACCTCAGTAAAATTCCTAGGAGGACAGAGGTGTGGGGGTGTGCAGAGATATTCCTTCTAAAGTGAAGGATAAATTATTGCATCTGGAACCTCCTATATCAAAGAAAGAGGCAAAATGCCTAGTAGGCCTATTTGGATTTTGGAGGCAACATATTCCTAACTTTGGTGTGTTACTCCCACCAATTTATAGAGTAACTCTAAAAGCTGCTATCTTTGAGTGGGCCCTGGAAAGGGAGAAGGCTCTGCAGCAGGTCCAGGCTGTTGTTCAGGTTACTTCACTACTTGGATCATACAATCCAGCAGACCTAATCGTGCTTGAGGTGTCAGTGTCAGACAGGGATGCTGTTTGGAGCCTCAGGCAGGCTCCCATGGGTGAATCCCAGTGGAGAGCCTTGGAATTTTGGAGCAAGGTGCTGCCATCACCTGCAGATTATTACTCACTCTTTGAGAAACAGCTTCTGGCTTGCTAACGGGCCTTGGTGGAAACTGAACTTTTGACCATGGAACACCAGGTTACCATAAGACCTGAACTGCCCATAATGAACTGGGTGCTGTCTGATCCCCCCAGCTGGAAGTGTGCAACAACAGAACATCATCAAATGGAAGTGGTGTATATGCGACTGTGCCTGAGCAGGTCCAGAAGGCACAAGTAAATTACACGAAGCAGTGACTCAAATGTCCATGATGCCTATTCCTGCTATATTGCCCTCTGTCCCCACAGCATATATCTATGGATTCATGGGGTGTGCCCTATGATCAGCTGATAGAGGAAGATAAAAACAGGGCCTGGTTTACAGATGGTTCTGCAAGTTATGCAGGCACCACACAAAGTGGACAGCTGCTGAATTGAAGCCCCTCTCTGGGACATCCCTGAAGGACAGTGGGGAAGGAAAATCTTCACAGCGGGCAGAACTTTGAGCATCATGTCTGGTTCTGCATTTAGCCTGGCAGAACAAATGGCCCGATGTGCGACTATTTACTGATTTGTGGGCTGTAGAGAATAGTCTGGCTAGCTGGTCTGAGATATGAAAGGAGCACAACAGGAAGATTAATAATAAAAATATTTTAGTATTCTGTTGTGTATAAATGTCACATTTTGTACTATGCATTAATAAAGTCCAATAGCGTGGAGGCTTTTTCAGGCAAATGGTAGAAACTAGAGAACATCATGTTTAGTGAAGTGAGTCAGAAGCAGAAGGTGAAACATCGAATGGTCTCTCTGATATGAGAGACCCAGATCACAACACCTACGGAACTTAAGATGAAAGACAAAGTGAAAGAGGGGAGTAGGGTGGGGGAGGAGGAAGGTAGGGGTGGGTAGGGGGAGCGACAAAAAAGAGTGGGAAAGCCCTTGTCACCTTGACAAGATACGTATGTGCACAAAATGCTCAACTCCATTGTAAACCTTGAATTTTGCACTTATAAATATTAACAAAATGTGGGGAGAAATATTTTAGGATGAGGTATATGGATAGACTTCTCCGCATAGGCAGAGAACGTAAAGATATTTGTGTCCCATGTAAATGCTCACCAAAAAGTAAAGTCAGCAGAAGATGACATTAATAATCAAGAGGACAGGATGACTCGTTCTGTCAAGAGCAGTCAACCACTTTACTTAGCCACCCCTGTTATTGCCCAAAGGGCCCAGGAACAGAGTGGCCATGGTAGCGGGGATGGAAGTTATGCATGAGCTCAGCAACATGGACCTCCTCTCAACAAGGCCAACCTGGCTACAGCCACTGCTAAATGCCCACTCTGCCAACTGCAGAGGACAACACTGGGTCCCTAATATGGCACCATTCCTCAGTGTGACCAGCCTGAAACCTGGTGACAGGTGAATTGTATTGGACACTTCCACTATAAAAAGGACAACATTTTGTCCTTACAAGGGTAGATTCAGGCTATGGATTTGCCTTTTCTGCACACAATACTTCCAGCAGAACTACCATTTGTTGACTTATAGAATGCCTCATCCGTCATCATGGTATCCCACACAGCATTGTATCTGACCAGGGAACACATTTCATGGCTAAAGAAGTGCAGCAGTAAGCTCATGCCCATGGAATTCACTGGTCTTAATATGTTTCCCATCATCCAGAAGCTGCTGGACTAGTGAACAATGGAATGGCCTTCTGAATACACAATTACAGCATCAGCTAGGTGGTAATACGTTGCAGAGTTAGGACAATGTTCTTCAAAAGACTGTGTATGCCCTGAATCAGCGACTGACATATGGAACTGTCTTTCCCATAGTCAGGATTCGTGGGTCAAGGAATCAAGGGGTGGAGACAGGGGTGGTACCACTCACCATCACCCACAGTGACCCGTTAATGAAATTTCTGATTCCTGTCCCTAAAACCTCATGATCTGCTGGTCTAGAAGTCTCATTTCTAGAAAGGAGAGGGCTTATACCAGGAATCACAGCAACAATTCCACAAAACTGGAAGTTGAGACTTCCCCCTGGTCGTTTTGGCCATTGTGTACCACCGAACCAGCAAGCAAAAAAGAGAAGCAAGGTGTTAGCAGGGATGATTAATCCAAACTTCCAAGGAGAAGTTGGACTAGTACTCCACAATGGAGGCAAGGGGGACTATATTTGGGCTGCAGGGGATTTTTGGGGGCACCTCTTAGTCTTATCATATCCTATTAAAGTCAATGGGAAACTGACACAACCGAATCCATACAAGATGAGAAATGGCCCAGAACCTTCAGGAAGGTATGGGTCATGCCTCTGCGGAAAGAACCAAGACCCACGGAGGTACTTGCTGAGAGCCAAGGAAATACAGAATGGGTAGTAGAAGAAGGTAGTTATAAATACCAGCTATGACCAGTTACTGAAATGAGGATTGTAATTTGTATTTCTCTTATTATGTTTGTGCACATAAATATGGCCTTAGTATTGGAATTTGTTAAGTTTCACTCTAATGTTAAGCAATTGAATATCAGAAGAATAGGTATTCTACAAAGAGGAACTCTGATATCTATTGTGGAAAGGAATTTATTGTGTTTCTGTTTGTATGCAGTGCAGTTGTGCTGTTAGGTACAATTGCTAACTTGGCTGTTGTACATGGGAATTAAGTATGGTTCAAGGAGATGTGACAGTTGATGAGAGGTGTATTGTTACTGTTGGAGAGGTTATGTCAACTTGAGGCAACCAGGAAACATGTCTGGATTAGGGTCTAAGAGCCACGCCTAGATTAGGCAATTAGGAACCAGCCTGTTTTAGAGTGTGAGTGACTTGTGGGCCAGTGAATGAGGATAAAAAACCAAATATGGGAGGTGTCTTAGTTACTTTTTCATTGCTCTGACTCAATACCTGACACGCACAAATTTAGGAAAGGACAGGTTTATTTTAGCTCACAGTTTCAGATGGTCGCAGTCCATTCAGGGGCGGGTGGCAGCAATGGAAGTACATGGCAGAGGCAGAGAGGTGGAGGCAGCTTCTCAGGACATCACAACAGATAGCCAAGTGAGACTAATTGAGACTAGTCCAAGTCTCAGTCTTAGTCTCTCCTGCATCCGGGTATCGAAGGTGTGGCCCCTACACACCTTTTATCTTAACTCACACGTCTTTAGTCTTAACTCACATGCCCCTAATCCCAACAACTGCAATCCACCCCTCCAGACCAGACCCCAATCCACCAACATTACATGGCTCCATAGATAATCCATAACATTAAAATACATGAGACTTTTGGGGGACACTCCAGATCCTAACAGGAGGCCCAAATGGAAACTTGAACTGTATAAAAGGAAGGAAGAAGAAAGATTGTCACAGCTTCTTCCTCTGGGAAAGCTCTCGCCTTCGTAATTGTCTACGGATGCCGACTTGCTACATGCCACAGATCTTCGGCATAGATTCACTCCATTCTCGTTTTGTGCCTCTCTGCTTGTCACCGATATTCAGTCACAGATCTTTAGTCTCTGGTCTTTGCAATTGTTCTTCAAACAACCAATGCCTGCAGCAGACTCTCACCGGCCGTCCTGTAGTCCAGGATGGGGGTTCTAGCAGGCATCCGACCCTCCAGCTCTCAAACTTGCTGGCCACCATCTTGGATTTTCTCTGTCCTCAGACTTGTGAGTCTTCTAAATAGATCCGTTTTTGTATAATTTCTGTAAATTCTGCCTTTTGTAAGAACCCAAACGAATACACTTCTGTCAAGATCTTTGTTATTTCTTTCTTTCCATTTATTTTAAGGGTTATTTTTTTAATTTTCTTCTTCTTTGAGGTTTGATGGTATGTTACTTATTTGAAATCTTTGTCTTTTTGTTTAATATGGGCTCTTGTCCCATCTTAGTGCTATCTTGCTACATTATAGTTTTTGGTAGCTTATATTCTTATATTCTTTTAAATTTTCCTACTTATTTCTCCATTGGCCTGGCTGTTGAGAATGCTGTTTAACTTTCATGTATTGATGCAATTTCTAATGTTCCTTTATTAATTCCTGGAATTGTAATAAAAAATGATAACTGCATTGGTTTCACTTTTGTTGAATTTATTGTGACTTTTTTGTAGCCAACATATGGTATGCACTGGAGAATTTTCTAAGTGGTGATTAAAAAAATATATTCTATAGCCATTTGATGAAGTGTTCTGTAAATTCCTGTGAGGTGCATGTGACTGGCCATATCATCTTACTCTAATGTTTCTTATCAATTTTTTTCATCTAAATGATTTTTGCATTGATGAAAATGGGTATTGAAATTCCCATTTATTACTGCATTAGAACCTACCCCTTTCTCTTCTTTCGATTTTGATCATGTTTACCTTATACACTTAGTGTTCCAGTGTTGGACACCCTATATTTACAATTGTTATGACCTCTTGCATTGATTTGTTTATCATTAGATAGTGACCTTAGTGTTCACTTACATCTTTTGATTTAAAGTCTATTTTATCTTATAAATGTTCCATTTTTTTGTTGGTTTTCATTTGTTTGCTATATGTTTTTTCATTCCATGGATTTCAGTCTGTGTGTATGTTTACTGCTGAAGTGAGTTTCTTGTAGCCAACATATTGTTATGTCTAGTCTTTTAAAAATTCATTTCAACAATCCATATCTTTTAAATAAGAAAATTAATTCATTTACATTCAAGGTTCTGTTTTTGTTAACCTTTTATTCTGGTTTCTGTGTATAGCCTTTGTGCCTTTCTTCCTGTTTTGCGAGCTCATCATTTTGTTTTAGTGTTTTTATACTTCAAAAGGGTTTGATTCCTTTCTTTTTCTCTTTCATTTATTTGCTGTTGAGTTTTGTACCTTGGTGTGTTTTCATCTAGTAGTTATCGGTTTGCTTCTAGTGTAGAAACCAGACTGCATAGGAGGGGGTGAGTGGGGGGGCAGGAGAACAAACCTCTGTCTGTATTGATGGCTAATGTTCTTGCTCACAGTTCCACCTGCGCTCCATGGCACTAGATTCTCCTAGGAGCACAAATCCTACCGTGACCTGAACTGTGCATGAGTGGGATCTAGGCTGTGTGCTCCTTCTGAGAATCTGATCATATCTTACAGTGTAACAATAATGGAGCACATAAAAATATGACATACTTGAATCATCGTGAAGCCATTCCATTTCTCTCTTCTCTCAGTCCATGGTAACATTATTTTATGTAGAGCCAGTCTGGAACCAGAAATGCTGGAGACTACTGACTTAAACATTTCTTTCAGGACTGATTTGGTGGTGTTGAATTCTCTAAGTGTTGTTTGCCTTGGAAATTCTTTATTTATCAAAGAGTTTCTTTACTGTACATAGTATTTGTGACCGACAGTATATTTTGTTCTGGATTTTGAATATATTATCCCATACCTTTCTGTAAGTTTTCACACAGAAGTGTTTGTTGAACAAATTTTACATCTGTCTGTCTGTCTCTGTTTCTGTCTTTCCCCCCTCTCTCTCACCATCCACAATACAAATATTTTCTTGAAAAATGATATATTATGCATCTCGAAGACTTTCTTTGTTCTTAAATTTTCTCTTTTTTTCACTTGTTTTCTGATTGGGTTATTTTTTACAGGTTTGTTTTTACATTCAGAAATTCTTTCTTCTGCTTGATCAATTCTGCTGTTGAGGCTTTCAACTGTGTGTTAAAATTTAATACAGGAGCTTCATTAACATCAAGATTTCTAATTTATTCTTCTTCTAGTATTCTCTTAGCTGAATTTCTCACTTCTCTCATAATTTTTCTTCTTCATTTCATTGAATTGTCTGTCTATATTTTTATATCTCATGAAATTACCTTAATATCATTGTTCTGAATTATTTGTCAGGTAATTTATTGGCTTTCTGTAATTTCATTCTGTTGCTAGGTAGCTATGATGTTCCTTGTGAAGCATCGTGTGGCCTTTTTTTATGTTTCTGGTGTCCCTGTGTTAGTATTAGTGCATCTGATGATTCAGTTGCCTCCAACAATTTTGTGGGGTGGCCTTGATAGTAAAAGGCTCCCAGTTACTAATTTGCTCCACAATGTTGATCAGGTAAGATGCAGTGGCTCTGGTTCCAGGTCTCCTAATGTTGTGCACATGTAGTTTCTTCAGCTATAAACAATGCAGCAATATTAGCATAATCTAGTGTATACTAGGCTTCTGGAGGTGGTGGGGTTTTGTGACCAGCTCAGATGCAGCCCCTTTCAATTGAGGAGGTTTGCTGAAAGCTCTGGATGTAGTACATCTGGTTGCAAGTGTAAAAGAACCACCACTTTTTGTGGGTTGTGTGATGGTAAGATAACCTATGTGAACCAGGCGGATCTGATGCCACACGCCTGGTAGCTGGGTGGGGCTTCTATCGGTTTCTGAGCATTACACAGGAGTCAGATGGGGCCAGAAGAACAGTGGATTGAGATAGGGCACCTGTCCGTGTCTGAGGTCTGCATAAGTGGCTTTGCAGGGTTCCTGGGGGACTATCCCATTCAGGGTGATCTTTCCTGTGGCTTCCTCATGATGAGAGAAAATGAGGGAGACTGAACATTTACTTATTGAGGCTTTAATAAATCAAGACCTTGATACCATGTTGCTTATGTCTTTCTTTGGGCCATGGAATGAAGAGTAGAGCTGCTCATCTACTCGTATGAGCCTCTGTGGACTCCGCTCCTTACAGAAGGCTATCTGGCTATGTGCAGAGGCTGAGGGTAGACGAACAGCGCTGGCTGGGTGTTTCTGAGGCAACAAAAGGGTACACGAGGTCACCCAAATGGTGGGTGGGGCTTCTGTAGGCTGAGCCACCCAGGGTGGGCCTCCCGATATTTTCAGGGATGTGGGAGGTTGGGTGCTGATTTCTAGGTGATTCAGTGCTGGGTCAACAGGGCTGTTGAGGGACACTGCTAAGCAGCTTCACCGGAGCCTCCGGGGGTGGGTCTCAAAGGGACGAACAACAAAAGCCCGGTTTGTGCTCCTTATCTGAGACAACACAGCGGTATGGCAAACTGGCACCTCCTCAAACCTCAGACATTGGTGGTGTGAGGATGACTTCCAGGGGTCTGTTGCTCCCCCTTTCCTCACTGAGTGAAGTTCCACTTGTTTAAGAATGACTTGAAGGACAAAATGCAGAAAATGCATGATTAGTTCCCTTCTAGATAGGCCATTGTTCAGTTCTGTGTGCTGCAGCATCCCAGCCACATTTCTATTGCTCTGCCTCAATTGCTTTAACACGATTGCTGTTGTTTTTTCCTTGGTTTTTTTTCTTTGCTGAGAGGGGAAGCAGGTCAGGCTGTGCAAGTCAGCCAACTTGGTGGTGTCTCACAACAATGATTTTAATTTCTATAAATCTAACCTTAGAGCAGGTAAAAGAATTTGGGACAGGTACAAAAAATTTCCAGAAACCATGGGAGCCATAGAATTTTTCCACCTCTTGGCAACAGAAGGATTAACTCAGACGGGAAGAGATGAGCAGAGAGAAGGAAAAATAGTGCTGAGAGTGGACAAGACTCCAAAGGAGACTGGGAAGGGCACCTGGGCGGATGGGCAACCTTTGCAAGATGCCAGCTCCTAGACATTACTCAAGAAAGGTAAACAACATCTGAACTTGAAAGAGCTATCATATTGGAATGGGGACTTTCTCCACAGCAACTTGTATGAACATATGATGAAGGAAAGGATATTACTGTAATTCCCCATCCCTTACCATTCACAATCCAGGCCAAGGAATGTGAACATGTGTCAATTGAGTGGGAAGGAACATGATGGAAAATGATGAAAATGTGATGTATGTATGCATCAGCTCCCCAAGATGGATGTACTTACTAGGTACTGCAAACGTGTACATATAAAAAATAATAATTATAGGTCTTGGGGTCAAGAGGGCAGCCAAGTAACGAAGCTGTACAATCTCTCCTCATGGGCCCACCTAAAACAAAATTGAGAATTTAGTCAAAAACTGCCTGCTCAATGTAGCTAGGATGGGGAGGAGCACCCCAACAATTGAAAGGAACAATTGAAAGGACAGGGGAATATCAGAAATTCTGAAGGAACATGGGAATCAGAGAAAAAAGAAAACAGCAGCGTAGGAAGCCACTCCGGGCTGGCTGCAAGTCGCTGGAAGCCACAGGCATCTGTAGATGAAGGAAAGCCCAAGTGGAGCCCAGAGCATCTGGCCAAGCTGGAGAGGAATCGGTGCCCCAACAATTGACAGGAAGCCATGCGAGGGTCAGAAATCCTGAAAACATATTGGAAGTGGAGAAAAATAGCAACTGACTGGGTGCAGCCCCGAGCTGCCGGCATCCACAGACCACATATGGAGGAAAGCCCAGAGGCCAGAACCTCAGATTGAGGTGCACACGAATCCAGGAGAAATGAGAATTGTCAGCAGCTGGTAGCCCAGCCTCCAAAAAACCAAACCTGCAGGTAGTGCATACTATAAACACAATGTGAGTTCCCCTAAGGAAAGGCCTTCTGGAGCCTAGACCAGAAGCAGTGCTCAGGAGCCATAGCAGGCGATGATGGAAACAGGAGCCATTTGAAAAAAGAAAGGGGCGGGGGGCAGATATAAAAGAGCCCAAGACTGAACTGAATAGAATAAAAAAAAAACTTCAGAAGATCACATCAGAGCTTTTAGGGTCACTCTTAAACAGTGCCTAGGAATAAACTGGCACAAGAGAATGTTGGATAGCAGAGAGAAAGGCCTCTGACCTCCTGAATGGCTAGAGTAGTGGAGCACATCTGAGGGTGGAGAGCCTCATCTTGGAAGAGGGAAGCCAGGACAGGTGAGAGAGCTTTGCTGAGGTGGCTGAGGGTGAACAAGACACCTCAGAGGCCATCAGACTGTTAGGTTCTCCCTCACTGCCTCCTCCTAGCGCAGAATTCAGGAATTTCGACTCCCCTGATACACCCTAATACTCATTGAAACAAACCTCTCGGCTAGGCCTTGAAAGTGAAGTCCCTCAGAAACAGAAACATGGGAAGAAAACAAGGCAGCAGGACACACACACAGATGCCTGAGACCCAAGACACTAATATCATGGGCCCTGAAGTAGTGGAAATCATAGGGAAGGAAGTCAAAAAACAAATAAATGAGTAAAACAACCAGTGCAAACATGATATTCTGAAAGAAATGCAAACCCTAATCAGAGGGCTTAAAGAGGAACTTACTAATCAAATAGTGATCCTGAGCATATTGAAGCCACAAATAAAAAGTTGCCTGAGGTAAATAAGGAAATATAAAATATAAAGGAAAATTTGATAGGGAAGTGGAAAATCTGAAAAGAAATCTAGATAAAATTCAGGATATAAAAAGTATATATGTGATAAAATATATATGTGATAGCAGGGGAAGATGACTCACGTATTGTGATGACAGAATTTCAGGTCCTAAAGACAAGGCTGAGTAAACAAATGCTATAATTAGGCACGACTCCAAAATTAGAAATGAGTAAAGTATCTGGATACAACAGCTGATGGATGAGTCAAAGAAAACCAATCTCAAAACTATGGATGTAGAAAAAATCAGAAGACAGCACCAAAAATATAAAGAATTTATTCACTGAAATAGTGAAATAAAATCTCCCAAATCTAGGAAAAGAAATCAATTTTCAGGTACAATAATCTCAACAACATACCATAATCAAAATCTCAGGAATACAACATAAAAAGAGAATAGTAAAAGCAGAAAGAGAAAAGCAGACATTATTCTACCAAGGCAATCTCATTTGAATTACTGCAGATTTCTCAAAGCAAACTTTAAAGGCTAGGGGAGCCTGGAGCAAGATCTTTCAAGCTTTAGAAGACAGCAAGTGTCAAACCAGGTTGTATCCAGAAAAGTATCCCTGAAAATTAAGAATCCTTTAAAAAATTTGTGACCATTATTCCATCATTTTAGAAAATACTTGAAGGAATCTTTGAGAGAAGCAGAGAGACAAGCAGCACCAAAAATATGGAGGAAAGGAAACATCTAAAGAGAAAGTGTAACAAAAAAATTGATATTTGAATCATTTGATTGGTACTCTAAAATAGTAAAACTTTCTCATAAAATCTGTGAATCCTCCCCATAATTATTATTTTTAATAGTATATAATTTTACAGAGCATAATAATTTAAGTAATTGAGGGTATTTGGGTTTGTCTCTGCATCTTTAATTCTGTTCCACGAGGCTGTGGGGAGAAAGGAACCCTCCTGCACTGCTGGTGGGAATGTAAATTTGTATAACCACTCTGGAAAGCAATATGGAGATCTCTCAAAAGACTGGGAATAATATCTGCTTCGATCCAGTGACACCCCTCCTGGGAATATTTCCAAAAGAGGTCAAAACAACACATAAAAGAGATATATGTATACCCACGTTCATAGCAGCACAACTAACAATAGCTAAAATATGGAAGTCACCAAAATACCCACCAACAGACCAATGGATACACAAACTGTGGTACTTATCCATAATGGAATACTATGCATCTATAAAGTCCAACAGCGTGGAGGCTTTTGTGGGCAATTGGAAGAAACTAGAGAACATCATGTTTAGTGAAGTGAGTCAGAAGCAGAAGGTGAAACATCAAATGGTCTCTCTGATATGAGAGACCCAGATCACAACTCTTAGGGAACTTAAATAGAAAAACAAAGTGAACCAGGGGGGTAAGGTGGGGAGGGGGGTCGGGTGGGTAGGGGGAGGGACAAAAGGAGAGCGGGAAAGTCCTTGTCACCTTGACAAGATAAGTATGTGCACAAAATACTCAACTTCATTGTAAACCTTAGATTTTACACTTATGCATATCAATAAAATGGGGAAAAACATAATAAATATATTCAACATAGGGAATTGGTATGAAATCTTTAAAATATGCGTGGTTAGGGATGAATAGGTGGATAAAAGAATAAACCAAATCTGTCAAAATGTTAGTAATTAGTGAAACCCTCCTCCTCCCTCTAGTTCTCATTATTCCCCACAATAATTTCTATGATATAGTTGTGATCTGGGTTTCTCATATCAGAGAAACCATTTGATACTTCACCTTCTGCTTCTGATTCACTTCACTGAGCACCATGGTCTCAAATTGTATCCATTTACCTATAAAACCCTCCAACCTATCTGACTTTATAGATGTGTAGTATTCTATTATGTATAAGTACCACAGTTTGTGTATCCATTGGTCTGTTGATGAGTATTTTGGTGTCTTCCACACTTTAGCTATTGTTAGTTATGCTGCTATGAACATGGGTATACATGTATCTCTGTTATGTGTTGTTTTTAACTCTTTTGTGAATATTCTCAGAAGAGGCATTGTTGCATCAAAAGAGATATTTATTTCCATTCTTTTGAGAAGCTTCCATATTGCTTTTCATAGCTGTTGTACCAGTTTACATTTCCACCAGCAGTGCAGGAGGGTTCCTTTCTCCCCACAGCCTCGCCAGCACTGACTGCTGTTTGTGTTCTTGATATTGCCAATCTCTCTGAAGTTAGATGATATCTTACTAATGCTTTGATTTCCATTCATTATGGTTAAGGATGTTGAGTGTCATTTCATGTATTTATTGGCTATTTGGACTTCTTCACCTGTGAACTACCTATTCATTTCTTTTGTTCATTTTTCAATAGGGTCTTTGATTTGAGGGGCTTCTTTTTCTTCAGTTCCCTATATATTCTGGTTATGAGCCTCCTATCTGAGGTATTCCTGGTGAATATTTTTTTCCCTGTCTGTTGGTTATCCTTTTACACTGTTGATAGTTTCCCTGACCTTGCAGAAACTTTTTAATTTGACATAATCCTATTTGTTAATTCTGGGGGCTATTTCTTTTGCTTTTGGTGTAGCGCATTTTTTGAATGTACAAACATTTACCTTCAAGTACTCAGCTAAGAAATATGAAATTTAACTGTTTTTTCTTTCTCACATTTTCTAGCCTTATAAATTTTGTTGTTATAGTTCTTTTTCTTATGTGAAGTGGTGGGTGAGGCCATGTTAAAGAATTCCAACAAAGATATAGTAAGATACAGAAAAAAAGAACTTAGGCAAATCATCCCAATAAAGGGCTCTGCTGGATTCAGGGAAGAGGCATCAAGATTTGGCCACTGCAGCCCGTTCTAGGGGTGGGAAGCTGAGCTAAAGAGTGGAGATTTGAGTGGTGAAGTGTGTCAGATGCAGAAGATTAAATATGTAAATATTACATGGTTTCTCTGATTTGGGAAACCCAGAATACAGGTATTCTATAGAACCAAATAGATGTGATCGTGGGAGTTAGGCAGGATTGGGAGTGTGTGGGAAGGCCAAAAATGGGAAGGGACTGTAAAGGTGATGTAATATATGTATGAACAAAATACTCAATTTCATTGTAAGCATTATGTTTTGCATACATATTAATAAAAATGGTGGTGGTGGGGAAATGATGTCTTGGGGCTGGATGAATGACTCAGCTGTTAAAGCACTTGCCTAGAAAGCACTACGTCAAGCACTAAGTACCCAAGTTTGATTTCCCATCACCACATAAGCCAGGCACGGTGGTACACACCTGTAATCCCAGCACTCGAGAGGCTGAGGCAGGAGGATTGCCGTGAGTCCGAGGCTAGCCTGGGTTCCATAGTGAGTTCAGGACTAGCAGGGGTACAGAGCAAGACTCTGTCTCCAAAAATACATAAATAAATAAAAAATTTAAAAAATATAAATAATAATTATAGGGAAAATATACATACATACATACATACATACATACATACATACATACATACAATGTAATCCCAGTTAAATATAGTGTTTACTGGACAAATAGGAGTTAAATTGTTTGATAAACTAATAAAATTTTATTCTGCACATTTAGAAGTGCAGGCTGTGATTTATACACACCACATGTACAAGTAAACATGCATACATGTTTATATGTCAGTATGTATTTACACAGACACACAACCAATAATCCAGTATGTCCTACCAGAATTTGCATTTGCATTTTTCTGTCTTCTGTGGAACAAAAGTGTCCAATGATCACCTGAGAATCTTTGATACTAGCTCTACTATTTGGACCATGCTTTAATATTCCCGTGAAATCAGGCAGTATAAGAGAATGCCAGTTCCAGCGACTTCAGAAGGTGCCTGCCTTGTAGTGAAGACAGTGCCATGGCTTGGATCTGGATGTTCCCAAAGCCTCACATGTAGTGGGACAACTGCAGCCCTGTGTGCTGTTGGGAGGTGGGGCCTGGCTGGAAGGGGCAGATGCTTGTGGCTTGACCTGGAGGAATTGTGTCAACTGTCTGAGACTTTCAGGTGTGTATCGCTCACTTGTGGGCCAGGAAGAAGGGAGAGGCACCCGCCCCGAGTTTGGGGGGCTCAACTGGCAGCTTGAATTAAGTAGAGGAAGGAAGAAAAACCATGGTTACAGCTCCTTCCTGGGAGGGCTCTGGCCCAGCTTGGGTCTCCAGACATAGGCTTTGTTGCTGCTTCAGTTGCTTTCTGCAATGCCAAGGCAGCGCTCCAGCCTCTACCATGTGCTTCCACAGTTGCAGGCTGCCATGGTTAGACTGTACGAGATTTTCTGAAACTGTGAGCTAAATAGAGTTTTCATCCCTTAAACTGTGGATGTCCCAGCAATGAATAAGTAACTGAAACAGTATGCATAACTTTCTCCAACAGTTAAAACATATTATACATCAAATATGCAATATATTACAGAAGGATGATGCTACACCAATGTTAACATTCTCCCATTGCCAATATTGTTTCGCTGGTAGGAGATTTTAAGTACAGCTTTTATGGTACATTAAGAAGGATAAAACTAATATTATCTTATTAAGAATGACAAATTGACATGATGACAGCAGGGGCTAGTGATTTTCACAGCAGGGCATGATTGGGATGTTTTAAATGACTTTTTAAAAAGAGGGCAATGCAGAGTCCCTCATGTGTAGCCTGGAGCATACACCCTCAAAAACATGGGCTTTTAATTTTCACGAGCCAAAGATAAAAAGTGGCGAATATTTGAGGACATTCACTGAAAAAGAAAGCTGCTTGAGGCATGTGATTGCATCTTCTGCACCATCATTTTCTTCCCCTTTGTCCTTGCTTCTGTCTGCAATGCAGCTGAGAAGTCTATTAATAGAGACATCAACCCGTGATACAAGAGCAGCAAGCTTGCGACCTTGGAGACGAAAGCCACCGGATACAGAAGGTAGAGTCAGACGACAGAAGGGTTGTGAGTTCTTGGCAAACCCCTTAGGCAGTCAACAATCGCCCAGACTGCCCACTTTTAGGTTTCTCATTAAAAGAAGAAAATAATCTGTCTTAAGTAATTGTGATTGGGTTTTCTGTTTCTTGGGACTGAGTGCCTCCTAGTAAAACTTCATGCTTAATAATAATAAAAAAATACATGTGCTTACTATTAACAAGTGATGATAAATTTACATTTTCTAGGTAACTTTGGGGATTTTTTTGGCCAAGCCCTTGTCCAATCAGATGGTATTGTTATGACTTTTATGCACAGTGGCACTCTCAGGAGCTCACACTATGACAGAGATGCTGATTCCTCCTCTATCCTGTGATTCTTTTGCACTTGCAATGTTAGTATTATCTTCCATCCAGAAAAAAATTATTGTGAAAATATTTGAAAGTCGCTATTTTCTATTGTAAGAGTTGTGTATATGATTGCAGTTCACCCATTCACCTAGCCGGTCACATAAAGCACAAAAGGGACATCTTGCCTGAAAGCAAACCAAAAAGGGAGAGCCCTGCTTTTTCCAACCTCTGCTCCTCAATACACATTGCTGGTTTCTGTTATAGGTTGGAATTAAGAGACCACCAAACGCCAATTTAAAAACCTACCATACATCAATTAAGGCAAGATCGGGATCTTTATTAACAGTGGCGAGTCTTCAAAGAGCAGCCCTGAACAAGTTTTATACAAAGATTATACAGAGGATTTTACATTATCACATATATCATCCATAGTGACCAATCACAACCTGACACCTAGCCATTGTTCTTGGCTGACTGTCCCTGGTGCGCAATACGTGACTCTCACAAAATACATAGTTCTCATGAGATATGTGATTCTTGAGTAATACATGACTCTCAGCATGCTGCCATGGAGGCAACGAAGGGGTAGAGGTTAAGCCTCTGTCCTTATCACAAGATTCCAGAGCCATCCTGATAAGTGCTCAAGCACGGCTCCAAGGCGAGGCAGGCTGGGGCCTCACAAGATGAATTCACAGCAGACTGACGTATACATCTTAACTTACACAGTAAACTCTAACTCACACAACAAACGTATAACCTGAATAGCATAGTCACCACAAAATGGAGTCACTTTAGTATACTGGCAGTCTGAGTTATCATTTCACAGCCTGGTTACAGAAAGTTACATAATTACAAAAGCATACCTGATGTTGGATTCTTAGTACACCATCAGTTTCCACTTCCTCAGACCTCGTAGTAGGTTATGTGTGTTGTATAAACTGAGTGAGAGCAACATCATTAGTCTGGATGTTAACTAGTGATAGAGCTCAATTACCTTATTTTAATCTTGTAAAAATTATTGACTCAACATGAATTATGATCTTACATGAAAAACATTGACTATACACATTTTATAAAAATTATTAGTGAAAAATATTCTCACTGAAGGAATAGGCAAAAAAAATCATAAGACTTTATGCCAAAAGCATGATTCATAGAGAAAAAAAGAATAAATTAGACTTCAACAAATTGCAAACTTTTACTTTGCAAAATATCCTATCATATGAGAATAAAAAGACAGGTTCAGACTAGGACAAAATATTTGCAAACCAATATCTGAAAAGGACTAGAATCTGGAATCTGTAACTCTCAAAACTCAACTGTCCAATAATATGAAACCCAATTAGAGAATTCTCAAAAGACATGAAGAGACATCTTACTGAAGAGAATGCACAGATGGCAAAACTATGCATGAAATATGTTTAACATCATTAACCATTAGGGGAACACAAATTAAACCACCCTGAGGTGTGAATACACACCTATCAGAGAAGCTAAAATAAAATAAAAGAAAGTGACAACACAAAATAATGGTGATGAAAGAAAAAAAATTACATTCCTCATACATTGCTGATGGGAATGAATAAGAAAGAAACTGCAGAGGGAAACAGTCCAGCAGTATCTTTTTAAAAATACCCAAACTAAGCATGTAATTACCACATGATCAAAAAATTGTACTCCTGAGCATTTATATCATGGAAATAAAAGCGTATTGATTCAAAAGTCTGTACATAAATGTTTAATAGCAACTTTATTTGTGATAGCTCCAAACCAGAAGTCATCCAAATGTCTTCTAATGGGTGAAGCAAAATCATGTTTAAGGAAAAAAAAGAGCTCATGGTACATGAAACAATTTTGTATGAATCTCTGGAGACTAATACTAAATGAAAAAAGCCAATTACTCTGATTTGGATCTGGGATGTTCCCAAAAAGTCTCATGTCTTTGGATGTTCTGGGTTATCTAAGGAACTATGTGCTGTTAGGAGATGGGCCTGGTGGGAAGGGGTGGGTTACAGGTGTGTGGTGGATTACAGGTGTGTAGTGGAGAACAGATGACTGTTAGATTATAGATTACATACATGTGGTGGGTTAGGGGCTTAAACCTGGAATGGGCAGAATGCTGAAGCCGGACCCAGAAGGGGCAAACCACTGAGACGTGACCTGAAAGGTATATGCTACTTCCTCCCTTTCTCCAGGACTTGGCTTCCTATTGGCCATGTCATAAGGAGCTGCCTCCACCTCCACCTCTGTCGTGTGCTCCCACCATTGCCAGATGCCTAGGAGTAAACTGTGACCTTCTGGAACCTTGTGCTAAAATAAATCTTTGTTTCCTCCTATGTTTACAAATGAATATGCAATTTTTTCAAAGTAAAATCTTTGATTTTAAAAGGAAATAAGCAATGAAACAGTGCTTTGGAGTCAGAAAATGAATGATAAACTTGAATGAATTGTTCAGAAAAACGCAAATACCAGTACTTATAGTCAATACAGTAAAGTCAAGATAATGGTGAAATAGGAAATCTAGAACAAGATTAGCTTTCGCTTTTCCATTTTCTTTTCTTTGTTTCTTTCCTTTTTTCTTTCTTTTTGAGAGAGGATCTTGTTTTGCAGTCCAGGTTGATCTGAACTCACTATGGAGCCCAGGCTGGCCTTGAACTCATGGCAATCCTCCTGCCTCAGCCACCCAAGTGCTGGTATTACAGATGTGTGATACCATGCCCAGCTTAGGTGGTGCTGAATCTAACTGAGAGCCTTGCACTTGTTAGGCAAGCACTCCAACCACTGTGACCACTACATTTATTCCTCCAGCCTCTAGATTTCTTCTTTTTAATCCCATCCTCACCTCCCCCCCGACCCCAAGATTATAGGTAGAATATAAAAAGAAGAAACCAGCAATAAGAGTCTGTGGGAAAGCCACATATTTAAAAGTAGCCATATATATATTGAGGGCAAAACAATGAAAATGGAAGGAAGGAAGGAAGGAAGGAAGGAAGGAAGGAAGGAAGGAAAAAAGAGAGAAAGAGAGAGAAAGAAAGTAAGAAGAAAGAAAGAGCAAAAAAAGAGAGAAAGAAAAAAATCAACAGGCCCAGGCAGAATGCATGTTCAACAAGAGCTTGATAAGATCCTAGGCCTACAGCTTGAATTAATATCATGGTTCGGAATGTGCCCTGATAATTAGTAAATATCTTTCTCTCCAATCTGCAAAGACTAGAAGAAGTGTCTGGGTCCTCCCACTTAAGTTCTCAGTTTTGAACAAAAGATTCTGAGGGATACAAAGAAACAGGAAAACATTTTCCATTTATGGAACAAAATGAATCCCTCAAAATTATTGCTCAAAATATAGACATAATACTTATAACACAAAGACTTTAAAATACTATCTTAGATATGATGAAGAGCTACAAGAAAACAGTGTACATACAAAATCAGAACACTAACAAAGGACCCAAATTATTGAAGAGGATAAAAAAACAAAAACTGTGGAGTTGAAAAAATATAACAAATGATTTAACGGTAGCTACAAGGATTAAATAGTAGACATAGAAAAAAATCGTAAGAATTTGAATAGTTTATATGAAATGATGAAGTCTGAGGAGTGGGAAAGAAAAAATGAAGAAAATTTAACAGAGTAAGAGACTTACGGAACATAAGTTAGTAGATCAATATGGCACTATGGGAATCCCATTAGAAGGACCTAGAAAGAATGGGGCAGGGAGGCTATCTGAAGAAATAATGGTTGCCTACAAACTCAAGAAACTCAACAAACAAGGTAAGATAAACCTAAAGAGACACACACCAAGCTTCCAAGCTTACCATAATCTTAAACTTTCAAAAGTCAGAGACAAAACTAATCTTAAAATCAGCAAAAAAAAAAAAAAAGATTTTTCTGTACATGGGACTTTCCCTAAGATAGTTGGTGGATTTCTTAGCAGAAACTATGAAAGACCCAAGTCAGTGGGGATGTCATATTTAAAGGACAGAAAGAAGAAAGAAAGAAAGAAAGAAAGAAAGAAAGAAAGAAAAGAAGAAGATCATGTCAACTGAGAATTCTATCTGGGGCAAAACTTTCTTCAAATGGGAAAAAAATTGATACATTTTTAACTAAGACAAAAATTGAGGGAGTTCATTAGCACTAGACCCATCCTACAAGAAATGCTAAGGGGAGTCTCTTGAGTTGAAATTAAAGGATGCTAGACAGTAACTTGGAGCAGAATGAAAAATTGAAATTCTCTATAAATATAACTGCATAAAAATTTATAAAAGTGGCAGAATTATTATATTGTTCCTTACAACTTTAATTTTATGTAAGATTTAAAGGAATATAATGAATAATAACTATAAATCTATATTAACACATGCAATATGTGAAGATGTAATAGATGATGTCAATGACAAGAAGTGTCATGAGTGTGTAGGGAAAGGGGAGTAGTGCTGTTAAAGTTTATTTGGTATCTATTTAAAATAAGTTGTTATAATTTTAGGATTTTACATGTAAATTTCATGATAAACAAAGGATATATATATTTACAGATCACACACAAAATAAGATGAGAAGAAAACAAAGCATGTCACTCCAAAATTTAACAAAACACAAAAGGAAGAAAGGACAAAAAGTTTAAAAATACATACAGAAAAAAATCAAAATGGCAGAAATCTCTCTCTACTAGTAATTACTTTTAATTCAAATAGTTTAACTCTTTAGTCAAAAGCAATAAGCTAGCAAAATGAGTTAAAACAAAGCAAAACAGAATTCATCTCTCTTTTCTATAAGAGGTTCATTTTAGATCTAAGGGCAAAAAAAATTGGAACTGAAGAGATTGAAAAACATATTTCATATCAATAGTAGCCAAGAATCGCAGAAATGGTTATAATGACATAAGGAAAAATAGAATTTTAAGTCAAATACTGTTACAAGAGACAGAGAACATTATATGGTGATTGCCAATTTACCAAGAAAATAGAACAGATACAAACATATACACATCAAATGTTAAAACTCCAAAATACGTGAAGCAAAAATCAATAAAATCGAAAGGAAAAATAGTTTCTATAATCAGTAGTAGATTTCACTATTGAATTTTCAGTAATGGGGAGGAGAATCAGAACCAGTCAGACAGCTTATTTTGAAAAGCAGAGGATTTGAATACCGCTATAGCTCAACTAGAACCAAACAGACATACACAAAACAGTCCACTCAGTAGCAGCAGAGTGTATGTTGCTGTTTTCAAGTGAACATGGAGTGTTCTCTAGGATAGACCACAAAACCAGTCTTTGAAATGTAGTAAGATTGAAATCACAGAAAATATCTTTCCAATCATAATGGAATGAACCTACAACTTAGTAGCAGAAGGAAATGTCCACTAAGATGTGGATATTCAGCAACACAAAGGGGTCAATAAAAAAATCATGAAGTATGAAATATGTTAAGACAAAAAAAGGGGAATGTAGCATACTTAAGCTGATAAGATGCGACAAATGGAGGAAGTTTTATAGATGCAAATATTTAAAAAGTAGAAATATGTAGAGTACATTAGGAGAACCAAGGAAAGAGAAAACGTGATCATGTCAACCACTGCAGAGAAATTATTCGACAAAACGCAGCACCTTCTCATGGCAAAAGTACTTGAGATATTAAGGATTAAAGGAAACTACTTCAACACAAAGTTTAACATAAAGCGTGTAAGCTGGGAATAAAAAAGATGGTATGTCAATATGAAAAACAAATGTGAAACACTGACAGCTATCATCACACTGCATGGGGAAGGGAGGAGCAACCTGAGAGGTTTTTTCCCTCTAGAATCATGAGTATAAAAAAGTTGCTTACTTTTACCAGATCAAAATAGTATTGAAAGTCTTAGCTTGAGCAATTTGGCAAGAAAAATAAGCAAAAGTTATTACCTGATTTTTTTTGTAGATTTCACAATTGTAAAAGCTCTGGAAAATACGTAAGTTCAGCAAAGTTGCAGTCTACAAAATCAATATAAGAAATAAAGCAGCTGTTGTTCTATATTTTAATGATAAACAATATAAAAAGCCAATTTATAATGACATCAAAAGAATAAAATAATTAAGAATAAAGATAATCAAAGAGACAAAAGAGATATGCTAAAACTGCAAAATGTTGGAATAAATTAAAGACAAGCATACAGAGGGATATTACATGTTTATGGATTAGGGCACTTAATATCTATAAGATGTTAGTAGAATTCAAAAGAATCTCCAGATTCAAAACAATTCTATCAAAATCCTAATAACCTTTTTTTTTTAAAAAAAATAGAAACGTTCATCTTAGAATTTATGTGAAACCTCAAATAACCAAAACTATTTTGAAACAGAAGCATGAAGTTGGAAGTCTCATACTTCCTAATGTCAAAACTTAGACTACCCAAGACTGGATACTTTGTGAAGATCTTGGTTTCTCACAGAGCTGTAGGCTGGAAAGTCCAAGAGTGCCGATTTGACATCTGATGAGGGACTTTGTGCTGTGTCAAAATGCAACAGAAGTCATCACGAGGAAGCGTGCACATTCAGGCTCTCCTTTTCTAACAAGCTGTTAATCCTACCACACAGATTCCACCTTCATGAGCTCACCTCACTCTAATTGTACATTTTGAAGTTCCCATCTCCAAGTACAGTTAGCCCTCCACAGCTGAGGTTCAGTCAATCATGGAATAAAAAATAATGAGTCTGTTCTCAATATACACAGATTTTTTTGCTATCATTTCCTATACAATATTGTAGAACAATTGTTCCCAGCATTTATGCTATGTTAGGAATTATAAGTAATCTAACAATAAGTTACAGTTCAAAGGAGAATGTACATAGATTATATGAATATAACATGCAATTTTACAATAAGCGTCTTTACACACGTGTGGGTTTTGGTATCACTTGGGAGGTCTAAGAGTCAAACCTCCACTGGTACTAGTGGACAACTGTACCAACAATACATGATTCGGTGATTGAATTTCCAACATATAAAGTTTTGGGGTACATTCAAGCCATAACACCCCAAGCGAGCTAAGGCCTCAGATTCTTCCTTCCCTGTTATGGTGTAGCAGACACAGACGACATGACCCTAATAACCAGGTAAACGGATTCACTTCCTAAAGAAGAGAGCCCATTAGACCACCTGGAAGGTCGCCCCTCCTCTTCCGCCCTGCGATACGTGTGGCACCTCATTTTATTTTTCTCACACACTTACCTTCCCTCTCCCCAAAGCATCACCAGTGTACTGTGACTTTGTCACCAAGGAGACTGGCCCCACGCCAAGCCCGCCTAGACAATAAAAGAGAAGACCGCTGTTCACAGTATTGCAAAGAACTGGACAAACCCGTGTCCAATCGCGATCAGCTTTGTTATTGGACTATTTGGTTTTATTTCAACATACCTCCATATTTTTTGTAGCATAGGAAGTTGCATTTCTGTGAATGCATGTACCTTATATTTATACAGAAAATATTCTCCAAGCTAAGTGAGTCCCAGGATGCTTATTACTGTATTTTCAGATGAACTTGGTCTCTATGTATATATATATAATACACAATAAACACATTGTAATTATCCTCCAAAGAAACAAAAATATCCAATTAGGTTGGCAGGTATCCAGAATTGGTGGCATCTGAATTGACCCACTGTAGTTAATGGATCTGATGCATCTAGGGACTCTTAATTGGCATGTGTGGAATCATCATGGTCCCAGAGATGATTATTGGTTTTGTTTTGATATCCTTTAATTTTGAATTTGTTTCAACTCCTCTCCCAGACCCATATATTTACTTATCTTCTCTGCATCTGCTTCCAGAATGTTCCTATTGAGCAGAGAAAATATGAATAAATTGCACAGTTTTACTAAGATAATCAAATAGTAAAATAGTCTGTTGGCAAAAAATTATTGCTGTGATTTTTTGTACTTGCTTCCAAGTATATCAAATGGGAGCTCTATTCCAATTTTTAAATCTTTTGAGTTTGAGTTAGCCTTGAACTTGTGAACCCACATTACATAAAACCTTAAAATTTTTAACTAAGCTTAAAAAATCTGTAAACATTTTTATTCATGCTCTCGCTTAATTCACCAACAAATATTGTGTGGCTATTGTTAAATCTGTTTTGAAAGACAAGTAACTGATATTTAACCATTCTGAAAGAAATTTCTCTGACTCTTGAAAATGTGATGGAACTTAGAAAGTCTATGAACTAAATTATACCAGCATTTTTTCACATTTACAGCATAGACCACTTCTGATCACGAAAAGGTGTGAGGTAGGTTTTTCACACCAAAAAGTTCTTTAGTTTTTTGTGGGCTCTAACAGTGCTCAACAATTGAGTCCAATAGTGAATCTAACTGGAATTAATACCCCACTAATGAAGGCTCTGTCCCCTTCTTCAGATGCAAGTTACAAGTCTTGTGTTTGTCACTTAATTCTCAGTGATTGGGTATAGATCAGGGTTCCTGCTCCTCTCCCCCTTCCTGTCCTCTCTAGCTCAGGCTGATAATTTATTAGGAGAGCTCAAGAATGTAGAGAAACCTTGACTTATATATTTTTTATCATTTAATAAAGGATATGGATGATAAAAGCAGAAATAAAAATACGTAGAATAAGGGAAAAGGCACAAATTTTTCAAATATTCTCCAGGTGTACCACCCACCCACCACTGACACACATTCAATAACCAAGATGCTTCTCAAGCACCGTAGCTCAGAAATTTTTATCAACGTTTCATCGCAGTGATCAGTGATTATTAACTCAACCTGTTCCCTCTGTCTTCCCTGGAGGATGCAAGTGAGTCTGAATGTTCTAAGCTTCTAATCATGTCTTGGCCTTTCTAGTGAAACGCCTCCTTCCAGGAGGTCACTTAAGCCATGCCATCAGAACACATGTTGGTCTTGTCATCCAGGAAAATTTGAGCCATTAGCAGCTCTACACAAGAACCAGGGGCACAGAGGCAGAGGCATGTCTTTTTACAGGAGGGCATTGGAGAATGTGCTATTCCAGTGGGTTGCATATGTTTCCAGCTGGGCCAGATACAGGAGTCTGGGAGTTACTCAAAGACCAAACAATTCAAGCTATCTTCAGTCAGATAATTTCTGAGTGACATGATTATCTCAAGCGTCTAAGCTTTCTATCTGGCTTCTAGTGGTTTCTTGTGAAAACAAGCACAATTGAATATCTGTCTAGACAAAGTTTTCCCAACTTGGAGATTGAATTAACAGCCTCTGTTCTCTGCCCATCTATATCTCTTTGAGCCCAGTGTGGCTCCCTTGAGGTCATCTGATGTGTAGGTTTAATTGGGAAGACAAAAACTTTTGTTCAACAT
This sequence comes from Ctenodactylus gundi, assembly GCA_004027205.1. Lineage (NCBI taxonomy): Eukaryota > Metazoa > Chordata > Mammalia > Rodentia > Ctenodactylidae > Ctenodactylus > Ctenodactylus gundi. The sequence goes on from PVKB01000777.1 coordinate 118,126, forward strand.
TTCCGTTGGGGAGTCTCCTGTTGTCCAGCAGAGATAACAAAAAGAAAATTGCATTAAAAAAAAAAAAACTTGTGGCAAAAGAATGCTACTCTGAAGTTACTGCTTAACATAACTTTGGGCTGCAGGACCAGTTGATTATTTTCCTTTCAAAAAGTCTAAATAATTAACTGTCAGTGTTGAGCACAAATAATACTGCAAAGTTATCTTCCCTCTCTCTACCTGTTGATTAGCTAGTTATAGTTGGAGTTAACTACTCCTTTGAAGGACTTTGCTAACAGAAATTGCAAGTACATACAAACATTCAAAACCTGTCTGTGAAAATGCTCTTGGATGGTGTGTGGTACAGCCTCAAAGGCAGGGCTGGAACCAGAGGGATGTGAGTGAACAATCATTTCAGTGCAAATTTTAAGGGGGCTCCTTTATCAATATAAATAATATTATAAATAATATTTTATTGTGGTATTTTAAAAATCAAAATTAATGCAAAAATTATGATGAACAAAATATTTACATTTTAGGTTTAAAAAAAAGGACCAGCGTCAGAGCCTCTGGTGCCAATACGGTTTAACATATCACTGCTCACAGCTGATGATTTTGTTACCTTTTTTTTCCAATTGAAATAAAAGGAGTCTTCAGCTTTCTGATGTATGATATTAACTTTTTATTGCCTTTTGGTGCATAACATTCAATAATCTACCTCTAGAATCCTATTCCTGGTACCAAAATGTGTATTAAGATGAGGTTCGAATATTAAAAAACAAAACAAAACAAAAGAACTCTCTGCAAGCTGCAAACCAGTGACATAAATTCCAATTTGATTCTGAAGGTCTGAGAAATGAGAGAGCCAATTGTATATGTGCCATTCCAGAGGCAAGAAAAGAACATCTCAGCTCGACCCATGTGTTAGAGGAAAGAGAAGAAGAGAGAGAGAATTTTCTTTTTCTCTAACTCTGTTTCTCCATGCATTAAATGAAGCTTACCCACACAGGAGAAGCCATTGGCTTTAATATTCACTCTACTGATTAAAATGCTAGCCTTTGCCACCTTCACAGATACATCCAGAGAAATGGTTAACCAAATATCTACATAATCTGCAGCCCTATCAGGGTGGAACATAAAATTAATTGTTGCATCCAAGCAAAATATTCTATATTTTCTACAGCCAGACATTCTACTCCAAGGGCAAGAAGGTTCCATTGAGAGAGACACAGGATGGGATGAGTGTTTAGAAACAGCTTTGGTGCCAGAGAAATGTGTGTATTTCGATGCTGATGTGAAAGTCTAGGAGGCTGAAGAGCCTTAAAAGGAAGGAATGAGTGGGTAAGTGAAGCAGATGTGATAGGCTGGGAAGGGCACTTAGACGGGACTAGTCTTGGGTAGAAGTAAACATGCATTGCAGAAGATGCAACAAATCGGATAAAGCCAAAAATAGAACAAAGTGCTATGTAGTTGAATGCTCGTATCATAGACCCAGGGAAAGCTGGGCAAGGTGAGCATAAAGCTGTGGTATGCCCTCACAGGGTCTGCGACCAGGAGAAGGTGGAGAAGAGGTACACAGTGGAATTAGTGTGGAGTAGGTATTTCAGGTAGGGGCAAAGAAAGGATGAACCAGAGCCCTGGCGCTCAAGCTGGACCACACGTTGGGATCACCTGCAGAGCACTGACACTTTAGTTCCAGCACAGACACTTCAGCTTAACTGGTTGGGGCTTCAAGTTTGAGGAGAACTAGGTAAAGGATAACAAAATAACGATTGGAACTGATGGGCCAGGCCTTGGCTAGGGCAGGAATGGAATGCAAGGGTGTGAGAAGAAAGCAAGCAGAGAAGCCAAACAGATAGAGAGGACGTTTTTTTTTTTTTTTTTCTGAAATGTTTCAGAAATGTAGCTATAACTTTACTTTGAGAGATGCATTCTCTCAGGTATCTCCCATGATCTATTGTTTATCTGTGAAGACCTACTAAAACTCTATTTGCATTTGAAATCACCCTGTTTCCTCCATTTTATGTGGATTTTGTGTTACATTTTTATCAGAAGATACAGTGAAGAGAAGCTTAGATTTTAGTCATCATCCCCTTCTACCTTCTGAGATATGAGAACTATTATTATTAACATATATTGAATTGTAATCTCCAAGGTGTTGGTGTTCAGAATAGAGCTTTTGGGAATTAATTAGATCACATGAACATAATCTTCAAAAGTGGAGTTAGTGCCCTTATGGAAATAAAAAAGCTCTTTTACCCTTCTATTCACTATATAAAAGATACTATGAGATGCCAATATCATGCAACTCAAAGGACAGCCTTCACCAGAAGCTGCCCATGTGGACACCCTCCACGTTCCAACCTCCAGCAAGTAAGAAACCAATGTTGGTTGTCCACGTGACACCTGTAGTAATTTGTTTTAGCATTCCTACTTAAGATGGATAGACTTTTCTGGTGGCTTGGGAGATCCATTGTTTGAAGCAGCTCTGATAAAGAATGTGAACCCATCGGGACAATACTGCAGTCTTAGTTGAACTCCATCCCTATCTCTGTGTCTCCAGTTCTTTTATAGCTGCTGGTAAGGGCTGTTCAGACTTCAGCAGATAAAGGAACTATGTAGAGAAGCAGACAGTGGGCAAGCTAATGAAATATTTGGTGGAATATTTTTCATCATTAACAGAGCTAATGTAAATTCTATGGGCTTAGAGGTAGTGAGTTTCAGGTGTGAATTTATTATTTTGTTTAGCCTAAGCTTTGTGATTAAAAAATTGGTTCTAACCTTCTAAAGAAAGTTGCCCTAGTCCCTAACTAGCTCCCATACTAGCAGTACATGAAGGATTCCAATCTGATAAAGTAGTAGGTCTCAACTTTGAGTACACAGTGTGTTTTGTTTGCTACGACAAAAGTACAGAGACTGGGTGACTCTAACAAAAATTTATTTCTCACAGTAGTAAAGGCTGGAATATCCAAGATTTGGTATCTAATGAGAGATTATTATGTATTTGATGGAAGGCTGTTTTCTTGCTGGGTCTTTACATGGTCAAAGATCTAAGGAAGTTCTGTTGGGTCTCTTTTATAAGGGGACTAATGCTATTCGTTGGTTGTCAATGCCAAACAAAGGTCTCACTGACGAACATGTCCCATTGGTGATTAGAACGTCAACAAATAAATCTTAAGAAGATACAAATATTCAATTCACAGCAGTTGTGTGCTTTAGACTCGTCATTAGGACCTGTTAGTGTGGATTACTGGACCACAAACCCAGAGTTTCTGGTTTAGTAGTTAAAGTCCAACAATTTCCATTTCTAGCCAAATCTAGGGTGATGTTGATGTTGCTGGTTTAAGGACTACGCTTTAAGAAGTACTGCTGTTGAGAAAAAAATGACATTCAGAAGATAGGTAAACAGAGAGTAGAGTACCTTCCATGCAGATGGCTAGCTTGGGTGGCCTTCTACATCCTCAAACCACTCCAGAACCAACATCACTTAAAAGTATAGTTTTACATGCCCATATGTGATGCTGAAGGTTTATTTCCCCCTCTGTCTATGACGTTAAAGGGCTTTCTAGAGCAGGAGGCCAATGAGACATGGATAGTGTGTGCATCACCCATGTACCTCCTTGGGGTACCTGTGGATGGGAGCCACATGTGCACCATCTCTTATTTTCCACATGAGGTAAGTGGGGATATATCTCCACTTGACAATGGGGAAAGTGGTGACAAGGGCAGACTTAAGTATACTGTTTTCTTAATCAGTTGGAGGAGAGTGGAACTCTGACCACAGGTGACTGACCCTGCCACCAAATTGGTGCGGGTTAGCACCCCATCAGTGTTTACTCAATTGCTCTACTTGACTCCCCTCTTTTTGTGATGAGACGAAAGCATCTGCCAGGGAAACTACTAAGTAAGAGAAAGTTGTGCTCCTGAGTAAGGTAGTTGATATGCTTCCATTCTCGTTGCAATTAATTGGGGACACATCCCTTTTCAGGCCTCCATGCTAGGTACTTTGAGAATCAGCATAGAGCTCAGGGTCTTCAAGAATTCCCACTTCCTTCCCCATGAAAGAGAGTGTTTGAAAAGTACATTTTATTATTGATCAAGAATGGTAATGTTAACAGATCAGAGGGTTATCTGTCATTGATAAGATAATTCATTATTCACAGTTCCCAAGGTTGGTCACGCTACACCATGAAGAGAAGCACCATGGTCATCAGGAGGCACAGGGAGACCCTCGAATGTGGTTTCTACGGAAAAGAACAGGCAAAGCAGTTTGAGTAGTTTTGGATGGGTCAGTTAGTGTCATGGATTCTGGGGTGTAAGGCTGTCACTAGCTGCCTGGAATTATTAGGGCACGTGAGTAGTGGCCTGAATGCTGAGCCAAAGAAAGCTAGTGTTTGGATTTGGTCATATATCTGAAGAGTAGAGAGCTCACATAACATATATAAGGCCCTGGTATGTTCAATCCCCATCACCAGACAGAAGAAAGAAAGGAAAGAAAGAAAGGAAGGAAGGAAGGAAGGAAGGAAAGAAGGAAGGAAGGAAGGGAGGGAGGAAGGAAGGAAGGAAGGAAGAAGCGGCTAGAGATGGAAAGGAAGTGGTTGGAGTTGTGGGTTCTGAGATGGTTCATTTGCAAATAAAAGGCATGCCTACAGGTGATCTTTTTACCACCTCTTGAAATTGGCTAACTGTAGGAGAGGTAGTACCTCGAAGGTCAACTACAAAATGTCAAAATATCAAATACAGAAATTGAAAAATATGGTTATTACAGAGCACTCATGCAAAGCCAGTGTTACTGGCTACTTCTTTATTCAGCAGCTCCCAACACTGTTTTCTGTCCATGGTTATCCATCTGGGATGAGACATAATTAGAAAATAACAGAGTAAGTAGGACACGCCAAAGTTAGGTATACACAAAGGATTGATCTCTCTTGATGTGAAGTTAAAGAGTCTAAGCTTTGAAAAGGCTCTTTGTCAGTGGGGGTCAGGACAAGAAGTGAGCAGCCCTATGAGACCACAAAGGGGCCTGGGAACACAGAAAATGATTCATATGTGCCTGGCAGATTAGGTTGCTTTGTGGGACATTCTATTTGTCTCCTCCTAATTTCTACTTTCGCTCAATTATTCCATGCACTACAAGTAGATGGGAACACTCCCACCCCCCACATGTCTAGGACTTTCTCCCAGCCACTGCTACATACCACAATCCCTGGAAGGCTTATGAAAACACAGATGTCTGGAATGAATGCATGTCCTTAGTGGACTGACAATTAGAGTCTATTTCTAATAAGTTTTAGTTGTATTATTTATAATACTGCTGGCTTGGTGCCCCTAGTTTGAAGGCCACTGATCTACAGACTGTAATTCACTAGATCTGGAAAGGTCCCTGGGTGATTTTTGACCTGATGGCATTTTGACAACCTAGAAACATGGTCCTAGAATTTAATTAATTTTGAGATGAGTGTTCTAACCGCCACAACACTGCTGTGAAGAATCATGAGAAACCATTGTTTGGCCCTGTTTGGAGGTGAAAAGGATGAAGTATAGTATCTTTTAAAAGGAATGAGAATCTGTCTTTCATTAAAGGTCCTCCTTTCCCTTGTGTACTCTGGTACTCTATAAATGCTCATCTATACATTTAAAATATATTTTTTCAAAGATATGTTTTCTTAAAGAGAAAGAAAGTCCCTTTTTATGGGGGGGGGGATTCATCCATCCTTCTACCAGTGTCTTCTTCATGAACACTGTCAATGTCATTGGGTCCTTCCACCCAATGTGGGAGTGTTCCCTTGGACTTTGGACCCTCCATTCTCTTCTAAGAAGGGATGATGTCTTAGTTACTTTCTTGTTGCTGGGACAGAATATCCAAGATCCACAACTTAAGAGAGTAAAATTTATTTTAGCTCACAGTTTCAGGTCTCATTTCACTCGTGGATGGCTGGAGACAGTGGAAACACATGGCAGAGCCAAATCCAGAGAAAAGCTCTTCACGACATTGCACACAGAAGCCATGTCAGGGAGAAAAGGCAGTGGTCTTCTTCCAGGTCCTGCCCCAGTGATCTGCCCCTTCTGGATCAAATCCCAAGGGTTTGCTTCTTCAAACCAGGCCCCACCTCCCAAGAGTACACAGTATTCATAGGGAGATGAGGCTTTGTGGGGCACTTCAGATCCAAACCACAACAGGTGACAATCTTCTTTAGTACTTGTTAAATCTTGTAGAAATTTGAGCAGAGTTAGGCTAAAACAAAACTTCTCAGTGTAAAGACTACAAGGACATCATACCCTAAGCCATCGTTCTAGCAATACTTCAAAGATTATTCCACAGTTTAGCAGAACCACTGACAACTGACAGTCAGGTGAGGTAAAAACAGACAAGAAGGTCTTGAAGAAGCCAGTGAACCCTGAGAGAGAAAAGAGGGTGAAAGAGAAGGCTGGGAAATAACTGTGTTCCACTTTGGCCTGTTCTGTAGTTGAGTAGAGGGCTGGTCTGGACTTGTGTACTTCTAAATCCATCTTGGTAGCTAGCACCTGTGGTACAGATGCTTCACGCTACTCCACAGTGACCTTTATCTTGCATTTTCCAACAGTTCTTATTTCACAGGATTTTATTGTTTCCAAAAGAAGTAATTCATTGAAGGTGTAATTTGAAAGGCCTGCCTCACTAACAGATACCACCGTGGTGGGGCTCATCTCTTTTCCTCCCTTCTGCACGTTGAGAGGCCTTCCGTGTAGATGGTAGATCGCTCTGCTCCCTCGCTTACACATGGCTTCCCTTGAGCTGCCCGGTGAGGCCGTCATCAAACAGGAGAACTGTCTTGAGGTGGGAGTTGCCTCTCAGCTCCCAGGACTCCAGGCTGCCTTAGGATGGACCCAGCTGGAGGCCAGACCGAGCCACCTCCCCCTCCACACTCAAATTGCAGCCTAGCCCAGGGGCCTCCTCACTTGAGTCTAAGAGTTCTACCAAAATGAAGTGTCATTTTATTAGACCATCTTTTGGGGTTTTTCACCTGTTAGAAGCAGAAAACTTGTTCCGATCAACTGGCCAGATTTTGGAGCTTAAAAAAATGAGATCATTATACATACTATGACTGTCCCCAAGCTTTGAGCCTTGCTGATGTCAGAACGTCCTAGGCCTTACCTCAGCACTGAGATCAGGCACTGTGGAAATGTGTATTAGTACCAGGACTACAAAGTGTCAACATGTAAGACATAAAGGTGACCTCCCTGGGAAACGTTTACTTTCAAGAAAACTTGGCTCATCACACTTCAAAAGCTGCTAGGAAAAACTCAGGAAATGATGAAAGTAAGAACCTACTTTAAACTCCATCATGCTTCCAGCTTTTTCTCATTTGTGACATCTGCTAGAGACTTCCAGGGATTTTCTTTTAAGAGGAAAAACTAACAACTTTGTTTTGGTTCTGTGATGTACAAATGCAAATAATGGACTGGAGTCAATTTCTGGGGCAGGGAGAGTTTGCATGATATAAAGCTAAATGGAAAATAGACTTCCTAGTCGCTTTCTGTAGCCTTGACAAACACATAATATATTCCCAGAGAGCTGACTAGTAAACTCACAGTGGGGAGTGTCACACCAGATTTCTGTTTGTGAGAGGGATCTGAATTTCAAAAGACCAGCTTGCCTAGAGAGATACCTCCCAGAACAATGCATGCTTAATTAAGGTTTAATAGGGGCAGATGGGAAGGCTCCAGGTAATATTTTTATTTGATAACAGGTTATTGACCAATGGAAAGGGGTGAGGGGCAATTTGCATATTTTATTATTCATAATCTTGGGACCAGAGGAATCAGAATGAGAGCAGGCGGTATCTCTATCAGCCTGCTGTTTCTAGACGCAGAGGCAGTTCTGTGGGTGGATAATAGACATCATTTGTATTGCCCTTTTCTCCTGCACTTTATGCTCTTTAAAGGCAAATGTGGAAAAGACTTCTTTGAGGTAAAGGGCACATGTGTGAAATTAATTAATTTAACGCCAAAAATTCCACAAGGGTACCAAAACAAGGGCCAGTGGGTGGACTGTTGCCAAAGAGGAGCAGGATGAAGTCCTGATAGAGCCAACCCAGACCCCAGAAAGGCACTGTGGGCTCCTCAGCATGAGCTGGATACCCTTGGTTTATGCTCAACTGAGGAATGGAGTCAAGGGAGCACCAACATATCACAGCCATAGGGACAGGATGAGTTGAGTTAAAACCAATATTCTAGGGTTGTAGGTGCTGAGTTGCACCTTACCTGCTTGTCCAGATAATAAGGCTACTAAGAAGAGCTTTGCAGTGTAGTGCTTTTTTAGAATTAATGGAATCATCAAAGATGCCATTAGAAGAGTGGGTGAAGGCAAAGGCACGACTTGGTATGATGGAAGCAAAGCTTTTCTTCAAAGACCCCTATCTCCCATTTCTACATTTTTTTTTCTCTTCCCAAAGACATAGCATGTTAAGTGCTTCATCCTTAACCAAATCAGACACAGTCAAACAACTTCTGTTACCCAGTGCTTTTTACCTATTTCTCCTAAATGTGCTTTCAGGGCACTCTTTAACATCAGCAATGAAATGTTGAAAGGATTTTCGCTTTGATGTTATCTCCCATTTTTAAATTTATGGATGTCGAGTTACCTCTGCATTATTATTAAAAAGAATAACCTTTCTCCATTGCTCATTTGTCAAAAGTCAGATGACTATTTTTGAGGGTGTGTTTCTGGGCTCTCTGTTCACTATCCAATTTGTTTATTCTTTTACCAATATCACAGTATCATGCTATCTTAATATAACTGCGACTTCACATTAAGTTTATAGTTGAGTAATACTCATTCTCTGGCTTTCTTCAGTACTGAGCTCATTATTTTGAGTCTCTTACTTTTCCATATGAACTGTGAATCTTTTCACATATGTTCTGTGAACATATGAATCTTTTCAACATCTACACAATGACTTTTGGGATTTTAAGAGGATTGTGTTAGATTTATACATCCAAGATAAGTTCTGAAATCTTAATATCTTTAAAATTTTTTCTATCCATGAACATAGATTTTCTTTCCATTTATTTAGATCTTCTTTGATTACTTTCACTAGAGTTTTATAGTTTTTCTCAAATGGCACTTATAACAATTTTATGAGATTTATGCTTAAAATTCCATGTCTGGTAATACAAATGCAACTATGTTTTAAATGCCAATTTCAATAGTTTGTTTTCAATATGAAGAAAAATAATTAAATATTGTGCATTAATTTTATATCTTGTAATCTTCCTAAAGCCTTCCACTGGTCTCAGTGTCGTCTTAGTTGTTTTCTTGCCATACCAGACATCCACAACTTAGGGAGGAAAGATTTCCTTTAGCTTGCAGTTTCAGAAGGTCACAGTCCATTCAGAGGTGGACAGCTACAAAATGATAGAAGCACGTGGTAGGGCTGGAATGGTGGCAGTGCCGGAGCCCGAGCTCCAGCGGCAAAGATCCTTATACCTTGGTGGAAAAGAGAGACTGGCAGGAAGGGTGGAACCAGCACCTGCCCCCTTCTAGCCAGGCCCCACCTCCCAACCCTAAACAGTATCCATAGGAACATCAGGCTTTTGAGCAACACTCCAGATCAAAACCATGATATTCCACCCCTGGCCCCCTAAGACCCTGTGCCACCTCTTAAGCAAAATATAATTAGTCCTTTTCCAAGAGTTGTTGAAATCCCAGTAGTTCTAGCACCGCTAAAAAGTCCAAGTCCACAGCCTCCTCTGAGACACAAGGCAAACACTCAGCAGTGAGCCCTTGTTAAAAACAAAGAATTAAGCACTTCTAACATAAAATAGTAGGGGATAAACATTTCCATTCCAAAAGGTAAGAATAAGAGTATAAAAAGCAATAGAACCAAAACAACTCCTAAACCCAGCAGGACCAAGATTAATTCCTATAGTCCTATGTCCAGCACCTGGGGTAAACTTTGGCAAGATAAGAATGTCAAAGGGCTTGGGTGGCCCCGCCCCTACAGCATCTTTGCTGACTATAATCTTCATCTTTTCTGTCCACTCACCACCCTCAGCTTTCCTCAGCTGATGATCCATGCTCCTGGCTTCTCCAAATCGCTGGGCTCTCCACTGGACCTTTGGCTTCTCCTTTACAACCTCACACACTGCCCTCCCAGGGGCACCCTGCCTGGCCTCCAAGGCCTGCCTCTGAAATCTGGGGAGAAGCCCCCATGAATCCACAACTCCAGCACCCTGCAAGCCTCTAAGCCAGGACCGTGTGGACATCGCCAGGGTCTACCACTGGCTTGAGCGGTAGCCTGGCCCCCTTCGACAAATGCTTAGATGAACTCCAGGCCACTGAACTCTAAAAGATATTTTTTTCTTTTGGTCCTGTGGCAAACTTCCCAAAGCAAAGTCTTTTGCCTCTCCACCCCTGAGCTGCTGAAGGGAGGGGTCCTGTTGACTTTGGAAATGCCCTCCAGGCACCTTTCTAATCCTGAGTGTAAGTACTTGGCTTCTTTTTAATATTAATGTCTTTAACTTCCTTGTGCTTCTTGGCCCCACTACTGCAGGCCATTTTGGCCTGGCACTGTAAACCTTCTATATCATTTTTTTTCTGCCATATTATCCTGTCTTTCACCACAGAGCTGGCTAAAATATGCAAAGAGCAGCCATGTAACAGTCTCAGCGTCAGTCTGCCTTGAGATTTCCTCCGCCAGAGTAAGCAGTCCACGGCCCTTAATCTCAGTTTCAGGCAGTCTCTGGACACTTCTATCATCACTCTGGTCTTCTGAGCTCTAAACAGAATCTTCCATCGAGTTTGGCTCAGAGCACTCCGAATCTTCTCCTGCCAGCATTCTCAAAACTTTCTAAATTCCTCCTGTAAACCAGTTCAAAAGGTATCCAAACCACAGGGTCAGGTAAAGTCACAGCAACGACCTCCCTTCTCTGGTACCAATTTCTCTCTTAGTTACCTTTTTGTCACTGTGACTCAATACCAGACGTCCACAACTTAGGGAGGAAAGATTTCTTTTAGCTTACAGTTTCAGAAGGTCACAGTCCATTCACAGATAGGAGGCTGAAAAATGGTGGAAGCACATGCAGGGCTGGAGTGATGGAGTGTAGGACCAGGGCCAGAGCTTCAGCGGCAGAGACCTTTACATCCTGGTGGGAAAGAGACTGGCAGGAAGGGCGGAACCAGCACCACCCGCTTGCAGCCAGGACCCACCTCCCAACCCTACCCAGTTTCCCTGGGTACCTGAGGCTTCTGGGGGACGCTCCAGATCCACACCAGGACAAGTGTTTTGTCAGTCCTTCGTAATTTTCTACGCTAATGCCCATGACCTTTATGAACCTAGACAGTTGTATTTCTTCCTCCTAAGTTTCTGTACCACTTACTCTTTTCCTGCCTTACTGCACGAGTGGGGGCATCCCGTACAACGCTGCATCCCACAAATGCTGAAGTCTATTTTCTTCGTGTCTCTCTTTCTTTCTCCTTTCTTTCCTTTTGCAGTACTGAGGACTAAATCTAGGACATTCACACTGGTTATATTTTCAGCCTTTTTAAAGCTTCTGGACAGGATCTTAGTAAGTCACTATGTTGCACAGTCTGGGCTTGAACTTGTAATTGTCTTACCCTAGCCTCCCAGGGTAGCTGGCATTACCGGAGTGTGCCACCCTGTGTGACTCTCTTTTTCATTTAATTCAAAGCATTTTAAAATTTATTTTGAGACATCTTCTTTGACATGTTAGTTATAAATGTGTGACAGAAAATCCAAATAATTTCATTTTTAATATCTTTCTCTTATTTATTTATAGCTTAATTCTACCATTATCTAAAATTATATTTTGCATTTTTATTCTTTTAAATTAGTTATATGGTAAATGTTCCACGTGAACTTAAGAAGAATTTGTATTCATATCTCTATAAATGTCAATCACATTTAATTGACTGATAACTGTACTCAGTTAACTACATTCGCACTAAATCTCTTCCTGTTGTAAGTACTGATTCCTGATGGCGGGTGTTTAAATCTCCAGTGACAGTAGTGGGTCTGTCTATTTGTATTTGCAGTTTTGTCAGTTTGTGTCTTACATATTTTGATATTCAATTCTTTGACTTTTATGCATTAAAAATGCCTATATCTTCTCAGAGAATGATCTTTTGTTAATACGTAATACTGCCTTTTATCCCTGACAATATTCGTAACTTTGTAGTTTGTTTTTTCTGAAATTAATATAACTACTTCTGTTATTTACTTATGTCTTTATTTCATAGCATGATTTCTCTTTCTATTTTTACCATTACTATATTTATATTTGAAGTGGTCTCTTGTAGACAACGTTCATTATGCTTGCTTTTTAATGGTGTATCTAAGCTGTTTATACTTAAATGGATTATGTATATAGTTGAATTAGTATCTACCATATTTACAAGTTTTTATTCGTGAGTTTCATTTGTTCTTTTCTTCATCTTTCCTTTTTTCTACTTTCTTCAGTTTTAATTGAGCATTTTACATGATTTCATTTTCTATCTTCACTTAGCGTATCAGTTATACCTCTTTGAAAATTTTTAAAGTTCGTGTATATATTTGTGACTGGTTTAAGTCCATCAATGATGGCATGCCATGCACATCATGAGCAGTAGAGGTATATGGCAACAGGGTAGCACCAGGCGTTTCCTCTCTTCCCTCAACATTGCTGATGTTCATTGCACTTACTTATATAATGCAAATTTCTAATACACTACTGCTATTATTATTTTGAACAAATGCTTAAGAACTAGGAAGAAAAGTTGGGGGCATATGTCAGTAGTTATAGCCCTTGCCTAGTGTACATACAGCTCTGGATTTGATTCTCCAATACTAGCGGAACATGGTAGCATATAGCTGTAATCCCAGCACTTGGGAGACTGAGACAGGAGGATTGCTGTGAGTTCGAGGCCAGCCTAGGATACAGAGCAAGACCCGATCTCAAAAAAAAAAAAAAAAAAAAAAAAAAAAAAAAAAAAAAAAAAAAAAAAAAAAAAAAAAAAAAAAAAAAAAAAAAAAAAAAAAAAAATTAGGAACAAAACTAACAAAATAGTTTGTTTCGTCTTCACATAGCCCTCTCTGACACTCATTTCTTCATGTGGTTTATATGAAGATTATCTATACAAGTAACAATATATATTATATCTATCTATGTCTCTGGCTTTGATGGTGTCTTATGAAAGAGTTAAGTTCTTTATTTTTTTATTTTTATTTTAAAGTTTTTTGAGGCAGGGCCTCACTCTGTACTCCAGGCTGATCTGAACTTACTGTAGGCCAGGCTGGCCTTGAACACATAACAATCTCCTTTCTTCAGCCTCTTGAGTGCTGTGATTACAGGTGTGCGCCACCAAACCCAGCCTATATGGGGCTTGCTACAGTACTCTAACTGCTGAGATATTCCCCAAACCCCCTTAATTTTTATAAATTCCATTGTTTTCTTTATACTTAGTATGTTTTTGTTCCAATAAGGAATCTTTTCCTAAGATCATGGCAGTTTTTTAAAAATGCATTCTGTAATAGTGTTTTAACTTTCATGTTTAATTAAATTCTCTTGCAACTAATTTTGAGTACTAAGATGCACTGTCTATGTTTTCCATGTGGATACTTAGTGGACTTGACAGAGGTCTGCAGAGTTACACAGTTGTGGCTTTGTCATATATTAAGTCTGTTTTGTTACACTGGCCTATTTGTCTCTTTGCACCAGCATCCCAATATTTTACCTGCTGTAGCTTTATAACTCTTGGTAGCTGATACTGTAGTTCTTGCTGCTTTAGTTTTTAGTAAGATTGCCGCAGTTATTGCTAGTGCTTTGCATTTGTGTCCCGTGGATGCTTTTCCCAGGGAGATGAGAACACCAAGGTGTATTCACTCCAGGTAGGGCACAAGCAGACAGGCCAAAGTCACTATCATATCAAAGTCCAGTTGGATGAATTAATGAGTTTATTGGGATTACTTACAAAGGAGGGTGAGAAGTTACTTACGGAGGTGTATGTGAGGGGCTGTCTCCAGGAGTGTTGGTGAGGGTTAATTTACAGGCCTATGAGAGACTCAAAAGGCAGTTGCATCATCTCACAATGGTGACTCAGAAACTGCATTCAGCCTCCTTGGACTCCACTTCCGGGTCCCCTACTGCTTTTCTCTGGGGACTTCTCTTTGGGTCACCTGCAGTTCTTCATCTTTGCTCTCTCCCACTTACTGTGCTCCTGTCTCATGGCCTTGGTGCCCTTAACTACCATCAGGCACAACACTGCAGAGGCCCAAAGTTATGTGCCATGTGCTGGAACCAATGAGTTTAGGGCATGCACCGTGACCCAGAAGGCATATACCACCAGCAGCTGGAGAGCAGGTGCCACAGCTGGAAGGTGCATGCCTGGAGCCACAGCTGTGAATAACAACCACTTATCTGCAGTCAGGTGTGAGTGGGGTTTCTAACCTGGAGGGCTTTACCTAGTTGCTCCCATTGTGCACACCTGTGAATTGTCCCTTTTCCCTCCAAGGGGGTTGGAGAACTTGCTGTACAACAATTTACACATAAAGTTTCGACATGTATTGCCAACTTCCACAAAAAATATACTTTCAAACTACTCTTGTGAATATGCATTGAATCTATAAAGTGGTTTGAAGGGAATTGCCATATTTATAATTCTGTCTTCCAAATCATGGGAATTGTTTGTTTCTCCGTTTATTCAAGTCTTCAGTTTCTCAAACACATTTGTATTTTCTTGTGAACTAGTCTTGCATATGTTAGATTTATCCTTAAGTATAAATAATTGTTTTGCATCATAAAAATTTAGTTTTATATGTTGCTGAAAGAAATACAGTTAAGCTTGGTATATAGACCTTGTACTAATCATCTTACTGAATATATATATATATGTATATGTATATATATATATATATATATATATATATATATATGTTATAGATTAAAATTTTCTGGATTTTCTATGTACTCAATCATGTTGCTTATAATAATAATAACAATTTTGTTTCTCATTATTTCCAATTCCATTAGCTTGTGTTAACTTTTTTAAAACTTATTTTACCCACAACTATCTAAAATATAATGTTGGATAAAAATGATGGGTCAGTATCTTCATTTTGTTTTTGATTTAATGGAAAAGCTTTTAATATTTTTCACCAATATGTGCAATGCTTTTGTCTACAGGCCTTTCTTTCTTTTATTCATAAGCAACTCTATCAGTTTAGAGAGGTTCCCTCTGGTCTAAAGGTAAGAATTTTTTCCACATAATAAAAATAGTAATAAATACGATGCCCTTAACTCTTTTGTACACCCATATTCATAGCAGCACAATTAACAATAGCTAAAATGTGGAAGACATCAAAGTACTCATCATCAGACCAATAGATACATAAATTGTGGTATATGTACACAATGGAATACTACTTGTCTTTATAAAGGCAGATAGTTTTGAAGCTTTTGTAAGTAAATGGATGCAACTTGAAGCTATCATGCTCAGCCAAGTGAGTCAGACACACAAGTTAAATGTTGCTGCTCTAATATGAGAAACGCAGAGTACAATCATTTTCAAGAACTAAATGAGGGGGACGGTGGGAAATAAAGGGGAGGGGAAGGGCGTGGGACCGCCAAAAAGGGAGAGGGGAAGGATTTGTAATTTTGACATGATATACTTGTGCACAAAATACTCAAAAGTTCAATGTAAACATTATGCATCGCATATCTACATATCAATAAAATAAAGAATAACGTAACTTTTTCTCAATTTTATCAGATTTTAATGCATCATTTAAATAATTAAATAAATTTTCTTTTTCTTATTAGTGTGAAAAATTACACTGACTAATTTCTTTGAGCACTAAATCAACCTTGGATTGCTAGAATCAATCCAGATTGGATTTTTTAATACTTTTTATTACTTCCTGGATTTGATTTGTTAATGTTGTATTTGGAGCTTTTAGTTGTTGTTGTTGATCGAAGTCAGCTGACCTTTTAAGATGAGGTGGGAAGTATTCCTCTTTTCTGTCTCTGGGTTAGTTGATAGCATTAATACCATTTGCTTTAAAAATATTTGGAAGATATGTATGTGCACAAAATGTTCAACTTCGTTGTAAACCTTAAGTTTTGCGCTTATACATCTCAATAAAATGGGGCAAAAAGAAAGGAAAAGAAAAGAAAAAATAAAAATATTTGAAAGAGTTTCATTTGTGAAGGGTTTTGGCATAGAGATTTATTTTGGGGAAGAAGTTAAATTACTGTTTAAATTATTTCAGTGCATATATGACAATTTGTTATCTGTTGCTTCCTGTTACATTTGGCAAGTTGTATTTTCTAGAAAAATTTTCATATTACTTACCATTTGAACTTTATTGATATAGCCTTGTGCCTCTTTCTTCACAACAGCTTTTGCATTATTTTTCTTGCTCATTCTTCCAATACTGCCAATGATGTTTTCATTTTCTTATTTTTAATAAATAGCATTTTTGCTCTATGTTTGGTTTATTTCATGAATTTCTGTTTTTATATTTATTATTTTCTCCTTTGAATTTTATTTTGCCCTCATTTGCCGTTTTCTTAAATTTTCTGCATATTCAGATCATTGTTTTCCAATACATACATTTAAACCTTCAAATATGCCTAATGATTTTAGTATCCTGCACACTCACCTTTGACATGCCTTGCTTTTGTTGTTAATCAGTTCAAAATATTTTTAAACTATATTGTGATTTTTTTCTTTGATCCATGATTATTTATAAGTGGAATCCTATTACAGCTCACTCCATATTAGGATTTTCTATTTATCTTTTTTTCTTCTTTCCTAGTTCCATCCTACTCCAAGAGTGCTTTCTGTGTAATTTCAATACTCTGACATTTTTACAAACTCATTTTAAGGTTCTGGACAGTTTTTGTAAATTTTCCAAGTACATTTGAAAAAAATCTATTCTGTGGATGTCGAATGTGTTTTTCCACATATGACACTATGCCAACATTTTTGCTAATATTGGTGTTCAAGCCTGTCATATAATTGTTATTTTTGCCTCTTTGTCTTGTTAGTCATTCTAAGAGGTATACTAAATTTTTTGAGTATAGATTTTTGTATTTACTCATTTAATTCATTTCTGACTAAAACTTTTAAAGTATATGTTAAAATACGTTTCAGTCTAGAATTGTGTATCTTTCTGATGGAGGTTCCTGTTACTATTGTTAACTGTCCCTCTATGTCTTTGGTAATGCTTTCTCATGTAAATCTACTTGCCAGATAATTCCACAGCTGCATTTGGTGTCATGTGGTTAATGTTTTTAGAGTATATTAGTATTTTCTATCATTTTACCTTCAAACTTTCTTGAGTTTTACAGTTATCTCTTATGTAAGCAGTGTGCTGTTGCTACTGTTGAAAATGTCTAGCTCAACAATTATTTTATCTTAATTGCGGTATTTATTATACTTACATTGAATGTAATTGTAAATATACTTCAACATTGACAAATTACATTACTTGTTCCCTATTTGCCTTGCTTTTTAAATTTTCTTTTTCTTCTCATTTCTTGACTTATCTTGGGTTAATTTTTAAATTATTATTTGTATTTCTCTATGACTTTCTTTATGACTGGCCTGGAAATTATACCATGTATTCTACCTTATTATGAGTCTTTTGTCCTCCTCTGTGAACCACTATACAACTCTAGAGCATTTTAACTTCATTTATTCCTTTCCCATTTTTGGGTCATCTTGCTCATTTATCTTACCGTTTGACGTATTTGAAGCCTCCAAAGATGTTTTATACATTGAACTGTGCTCTCCTGTGCTTCACATACGGAAGTCCTAACACACAGTGCCTGGGAATGTGACTACATTTGGAGCTAGAGTCTTTGAATAGGTAGTTATGTTAAAATGGGGCTCTCATGGTAGACCTTAATCTAATCTGACTGGTGTCCTTGCAGTAGGAGAAGATGAGGACTCAGATGCAAACAAACGAGAGACCATATGAGCATACAAGCAGAAGGCAGGAAGCTGCAAGCCAAGGACCGAGGCCTTGGGAGAAATCGGTGCTGCCTCTACTTCTATCTGGGACGTTCATTCTCCAGAACTATGAGCAAACACATTTCTGTGGTTTAAATTAAACCTATGGTACTTTAGACATCATTATTGTTATTTTAAAGCATTTATATCTTTGTATTTATCTTATTGTTTCTTTTTTCTTCCTATGTCACTATAGTTTTATAGGAAAATTTTTCTCTTTTATAACAAGCATTTTTAGTGTTTTTTTGAAATATATGCCTGTGACATGTTCAGTTTTTATTTGTGTGAAATGTATTTCTTTTGCTTTTATTTACTAGAAAAAAACTTGTCCCTAATCTGGTGATATCATTTGAGACCAATCCCGGGGCTCAGCACTGTGCTTAGTACTCTATACCTGTTTCATCACATGTAAACAACAGCAGTGAGGTGGGTTTTGTCATTTCTGCAAATGAGACTGAAGTTGTAGAGATTCTCAGTTTTTAATAGCTAGTAAATAGCAAAAGTTTGTCTTTATTTTGAAATATATTTCTGATGGATATTGTTTTCTAGGTTGGTAATTTCAGCATTTTAAGTATGTCACATTATCATTCAACTTCCATTGCTCTACTGATAAGTTGGCATTATTCACACATTTTGCATATGTGCAAATGCACTTGTAGAACAGGTTACACAGGAATATGTGCCAATTATGGTTTCTGAGAAGACTTTGCTTCCTTCCCTTCTCCAGCCACTGGATGCCTTCCACATTCCTCAGCACGTGGCCCCTCCTTCTTCCAAGCCAGCAAGGCCAGGTAAGTCTTCCTCACAAAGCTATCTTTCTGATGCCTTTCCTCCCCCTTCACCACGTAAGAGCCTCATGTCATTACATTGAGATCATCCAAGACAATTCAGGACAATTTCCTAATTAGCTGATTAGTAACACTAATTCCATCTGTATCTTTAGTTGTTCTTTGCCATGTGATATGGCCTATTCACAGGTTCTGAAGATTAGGACATGGACATCTCCAGGTATGAGATGACTGTGCCTAACACCAGCAAGACAAAGAAAACAGAAACTTCATTCTGCGGGAGGAACACTGGAAAGGATTGGCAGGACAGGCTTCTCAAAATGAGTTTGCATCTGTGTTTTTGGTGTCGATGAATCATGGCTTTGCTGGATTTAATCCCCATTTCATATACACATTTTCCACTGCTTCCCCAATACATTCCATTCATGTGTTCTGGTTTTGATGCTCCAGATCCCAATTACGTAAGAGCAGGAGCATCTTGGAAACTAATTGTAAGTGACTCCTCCTAGAACAACTTTCTGCATTTCCCTTTTCATCATATTAAAGCTTCCCCACTGAAGTGGACATCATTGTTTTGCTGTGAGTCACGAGGGGCCATGATCACATCTGACTGACAGTGAACTGTGCATTCTGACATTTTGCTTTGACTTCATTACTCTCTTCAGGAAACACACAGGGGTTTCCTGCCTGTTCAAGGAAGGACTTTGCTGGCAATCATCACTGACTCTTGGCAATGAATAGTAATAGCCATGATTAACTGTGAGACTGGGACTGTGCCAAGTGTTTTACATTTAAGCTCTACTCTTGACTGTAGTCTCTTGGACATAGGCATCTGTTATTTCTTTGCCACTGTTGTGCCAGGGCCTCCCACAGAGCTTGGCTCAGTGTAACTGTTCAATAAATATTAGTAGTGTGAATGATTCCATTGACTTCCCACAATATCCTGAAGATGTTACACTTCCATTATTTTATGGCTTAGAAATACATTAAATGACTTGCTCTGGCCGCACAGTATGTGAACAGCAGAATGAGGATGAAAATAAAAAAGGCTTGTGTCTGGAGTTCAGGCTCTGAGCTTCTGTGCTCACCCACCTCCCATTCGGTGTAGTCTGTCTGCACGGCAGACACAGGCGCCAAGGGCCAGCCAGAAAAATATGGGAGTCAGGCCAGGAAGCTGAAATTAGTAAGAATTGGTATAAAATAACTCTGATTAACCACTTGGAGTGAAGAATTACTACTTGAGACATCAGCAAGTTTTCCAAATTTCTTTAAGGAAGAATGTTATGATCTAGATCTTAAATGTCCCCTAAAGGTTCGTGCATTGATGCCTGAGAGGTAGTAAAATCTTCAGAAGGAGGGGCCTACTGGGAGAAAGTCAGATGTTTGGGGATATCCTCTTGAAGGACCTTATCCCTTTCCTGCCCCTCTGCTCCTCAAACCCGTGAGAAGAGAAACTCTGCCCTGATGCGTGCTCCCCGTCACGATGCTCTGGCTTAGCACAGACCCTAAGGCAACAGGGCCAAGAGATCATGACTTGAAACTTCTAAAAGCATAAAACAAATACATCTTTTCTTCTTTAAGTTGATTTTCTAATTTATTTTGCCACAGTTATGAGAAATTAACTGATACTGAAGACAAAAATGCATCTTAACTTTAAAAGTGTAGAAAACAGTTCAGTCAAGGTGGCTATGATTTTTTTTTATGTACCAACTTGACTAGGTCATGATAGCTAATTTTTTGGTCCAATTTCAATCTCAGATATGACTGCAAGGTGTTTTTTTTTTTTTTGATCCAATTGACCTTTGAATCAGAGACTTTGAATGGTGCAGACTAATCTCTATGATGAGCCTCATTCAACCAGTTGAATACCTTAAGACAAAAAAGACTGAAATCTTCTAAGGAGGAAGACATTTTACTTTTGGTCACCCTTAGACCTGAATTGCAATACCAGCTCTTCCCTGCACCTCCAGGCTGGGCAACACCTTTCCGATTTCACATTTGACAGCCTCTACAATTGTTTACACCAAGTTCATATAAACATCTACAAAAATTCTCCATATTCTGTCCTGCCTCTTGATTCATCTATCCAGTGACATATGAACTTCAGTTAGGTTCACTGAGGGTGCTTCCTGGCAGTGAATTAGCACCCTAACATGTGATGACATCACACAGACAGATGGCAGCTAGTAAGCTCCACGTACTGCTGCAAGCACTTAACTTATGTAGGTTCATTCAATTCCACCTGTTGAGCTACTCAGCATCCACATACACCATTCATCCATGGTTTTATTTCTCACTGACTGTAGTAACATGTTCCTTCAACAGAATGCCACTAGACATGTACAAACATGCGCATTTTCTCTGAAAAGTGGAAGTCTCGACTCCTCTTCTGAGTCCCATCAGCATCTAGTGATCTTCTATGTTGCTCTAGTTCAATCCTACACCATTTTAATTTCCTGAAACCCAAAATTAAAATGCGTAATTAACTATCAACAATATTTTCTACATAAAAGGAAAGTTGAAAAAGAGGAAAGTTGGTTAGTAACATTAATACAAATCTAAAGGAGATATAAATAAAATAGATATACAGTACTATAACACCAGATTTTATAATTAGCCAGATTTGGAATTTATAATTTATTTCTTCTATTACTTATTCCATGTTTCTTTTTGCCCTTAATCAGAACCTCAGTTTGTTCAGAGTTTTCACTGGAGACATAGTGTATGAAATAAGAGTCTGATTTCCCACAGGCTTATATGACCTGGTTGCAAATAGTCTTTAAAAATAAAAATGAAATGTGCTACCCCACTACCTGTATTCTGGCTCTCAAACCTCTATTCTAGATGCTGGTTCAAATCAAATAGTTCTTCCTTTGGTATTGCAGTACAGCCTTACAGAATGCCATCCTACATGTGGTGCTATGAATCTTCTACAGACCACACTATGGATAATTTGCTTAGGTGAACTGCTTTTGGGTGGTAGGAAACATGGACAGACCACCGATGATCAGGGTCAAATTGAGTTTCCCCAGTCAGAGTCATTGTTGGGTTAAAGAGCACATGATGAAATCTACTCAAATATCACTTAATGGTGTCATTGGAAAAAGAGAGACTGGGAAAACAAATTCATACCTTAAAACTGTCCCCTCTAGTAAGCGGGAAACGCTCCTTCTTCTATGATGAGATGAGTCCAATGTTATTAACCTGCTGCCAGGTGACTGGCTGTTCCTCCCTGGAGCAGGTGGCTAGGGAAAGAGGCTGAGTGGCATTCACTGACAGGATCACTCTGTTCGGAGGTGATAATAATCAGTATTACACGAGACAAAAAATGTTATCATGCCGGGGGACCCTTATGATCAGTCTACCTACAAATCTCTTTCCAGACGTTTTTGTCAACATATATATAAATTATAAATTCCAAATCTGGCTAGTTATAAAGATTGATATTATAATAGATATACACATATTTTAGACAGATAGAGATATGTGGGTGTATATACATATATATTGCTTTGAGCTAAGCTTTCGGTGGAGCTATTTGGTTAGCTATTCAGGCATTACTTAAGAATAGGAGCAGATCCATTTAATCCAGAGTTTTGCAGTATTCAGCAGACAATAAGTATTACTCAAAATTCCACCCTCGAGATGAATTTTCCTTCCCTGCTGTGCTTCAGGACTGCCTCCAATAGGGGATAAAAAGCTGCCATGGTCCTCCTCTGGTTGGAATTCTTGTATCATGCAGAGCTGGCTGCAGACTAACATTGGACTATTTTTTCCCTCAGTCAGCTGGTCCCAGGGACTATCAGAAGGGATATAAATATAGGTTGAAAGAGAAGCAGTGATATGATGGGAGTAGCTGCCTTAGGAGTAAAAGCCACTTGTGAATACAAATCACTTCCAGGACTTGCTTAGATCCAGCTTGTGTATTCCATTGCTGTCGGTGATGGAGTAGGTAGAGGCACCCAGGACGGATGGATCGGCGAGTCAGAGTTCGCAGTTCATGATGTGCAGCTCAAGTTTTGCATGCATTCAGATTCCAAAAAGGTACTGGCGGAGAGCCAAGAGTGGTCCTCACAGGCACAGCCACTGTCTATGCCGAACCCGGGACCTGTGCTGTTTCCTCTGTTTGTCTCGTCACAGGCTCCGTGAAGCAGCCGACTCTATCGTACTGAGTCGGAGGCTCAAGTGATGAAGCTGCGTTGGCTGCAGCCGAAACCAGCTGGAAAGCGTTGCTTCCTAGAGACCCCTCAACAGAACCGGCTGCCTGGCAGCTACTCAGTGAAAGACTTTGATCAGTGAAACCAAATTTGGAATGTTATTTTTATACTAAATTACATCAATAGTACTAAGTTGCTCTTCAAGCTACGAACCTCTTTATTAATGATGGAAGTACAAAGTGCAGAATTTGCCTATTTCAAAGTAAATAATCTATTATACTCCAGAATACAAAATCACACTCTAGTAATGCAAATAAATGGAGGCATAGAACTGATATTGTCTTGAGTAAGGCAGTGAAAGTGTGTGCACCTGTGTCACTTATGGGAAGGGAGGACAAAGTGTTTTCGGGATCAGTGGCTTAGTGGTTTTAGTCATTTTCTTCGGTAGATGCTTTATATCTGATGTGGCCCCCATAATTAGAACCGTTA
Organism: Ctenodactylus gundi; assembly: GCA_004027205.1. Taxonomy (NCBI): domain Eukaryota; kingdom Metazoa; phylum Chordata; class Mammalia; order Rodentia; family Ctenodactylidae; genus Ctenodactylus; species Ctenodactylus gundi. The sequence continues at coordinate 141,534 of PVKB01000777.1, forward strand.
TTTATAGAATTTACAATGGCTCACTGTTCTCAAAGACATGCCTTTTATATAGATCAAGAGAGAGTTAGACGAGATTATGATAGAAATTTACACTCCTGCATCTTTCAAGTCTTGGATGGGAGCCTTAATCTATGGAATATCCCGTAGTTGATATGTTACCATTGACTAATTATTTTAGTAAAGAGGAGGTTGTTCAATAAGCTTCCACTTAACATCTTCATGCTGTAATAGCTAGCACTTCATTGGTGAGAGAGACAATGTGGGAAGTCCCAAGTGTGTCTATCTTAGATATACAATATCGAAACTAAGAAAATCACCACAGATGACTACAAGAATATGTTGAGTTCATAGTGGCACACAATTGACCCAGGCTTCATTTATCCTGTGACCTTCACAAGGTCCCACTCTATCTGGAAAATGACAGTGGTGTACCAGACCCCTAGGCAGTCACATTAGCATAGAACTGGGATCCAGTGATGAGACAGTTATTTTCTGCAATGACCAGAAGCAATTCCAAGAAGGTCAGGGAGAAGCTTAAATCACAGGTACTCAGAGTTTAGATATTTGAATAACTGGAATGATTGCTTGCTTATTTAATTGGCTGAGCCTAGATGGCTTACATAAAATTCCTCAAATTTAATAACGTTTATTTTAGTAAACAACCTGAGAATCAGGCAGCAACCATAACCAGAACAAGTTCTGAGAACTCTGGCCAACAATATGAACAGATAGCATTTATAGGAAAACAAGTGAAACGGAGAACTTAATTGGTCCAGTGTAGCCAATCCACGAGTCAGTTGGTTACAGCTTAGTTAGTTGGCTGCCGGCCTCCTGCGATGTACCAGAGCTTGGTACTTGCGATTGACGTTATATAGGTTTGGCCTGTTGGGCCCCACACAGGAGCCTAGTCCAAAGAAATGGCCTCTTACAAAATTGTATTTAACAGGAGCATGCGTACACTTCTTGAGATTAGACTTTTAGAGTGGAATATGCAAATATACCTGCTCACGCATAGTGCTCCTGTGCCGTAAGAAGCCTCTGAGGGGAGAAATACGTTGGTGACAAAGATATCAACATCTTTGAAGAGACATATTGTATTTGTCCATTGTGGGCCCGAGGAAAGAAGGGGTCGCTCCTTCCGAAATAGGCTGGGGCAGCATCGGGGAGCAGAAGGACCCTCAAGGCAGAGGCCTAGCATCGGCACTTACCCGCCAGAGGCTAGGTGGCTCCTGGGAAGGTCAGCAGGGCCTGTGGGTTTTCACACTGACTGGGCCTGCCCAGACCTTGGCAGAAGCTGGTTCATCATGAGGTTTCTCCTCGCTTTATAAATTTCCTGGAAATATAATTTCACCTGTAATTTATCCATCTTCAAACAAAAAATAGCTTCAAGATGTAGCTCATCTTTCTCATTTATAAATACTGCACATGACCAAGGCTGAAAATTCCTGAGTGAAGCTTTCAAACTTTCACGGGACCTTGTCGGAACACAGATTCTGGGTTGCCACATCTGGGGCGATGCCTGAGACGCGTCTCCCGCGTGCTCGCAGGGGTGCTCATACTTCTGGCCCAGGAATCACCCTTGCAGCGGCAATGACTGAAAGCTAACTGGACTTAGGAGGGGGCTGAGGGACAAGCCTTGCTTCTCCTCGCTCCAGCTCTGCTGTTGTGCTTTAAGCAGGGCAGCTTCCCTTTATGATGAGACTTTCCTACGAGATTTCCAGGCCTTTGGTCAGTAAAGTAGTGCTTGTTCAAAATACACGAGGCTCTGCACTTGATCCCTTGCACCAAGATGTGTGTGTGTGTGTGTGGGGGGGGGGGGGTTAATTTAAAGCTGACATAATTTTAAAAAGTACTTCCTTGCCTAAATCTTCATAATAAAATTTCAACAAAAAGGAACCTTAAGAGTTAGTGATTCTACTTTCCATTGTTAAGGGGAGGGTAAGGAACTTTAATTTCTGAAATTTCCCAGAGTTATTTTTTATTCATTCTAGATTTTTTTTTTGCAAGACTGCTCTACACAGAGGACCATCAAGGCTGAATCTGTCCAGTGTCCTATTCTGCCAAATGAAAACTCCTGTCTCTGGCTCTCCTGGCCTTGGGAGTATCCCCTCCAAACTGCAGTTGCTTTTGGCACCACTCAACCTTTGTCCCCAGGCCAGGTCAAGGGACCCTAACCTATGTACCTACATCTGCCTAGCCTCTCTTTTTGACCTACTGCTATTGAGAGAGGCCATTGGTGCCCACGGCCTGAAGAGCCAATAGTACATTTCAAGTCTCTGTAAGAACATCTTTTGCAGAAGGAGCACATTTCTTTAGGTAAAATCACGACGCTATGAAGAAAGGTAAGAGAAAGTGGCTTTTGACTAGACTCATTACTTATGTATTTGTTGTGCTCCTAAATTTTGATAAATGTCGAATCCTCTTGATTCCCAAGGGCAATAGTGTTTATGGCTGTGTCACCTTCTGTTGGTTGTGATTCCTAACATATTAATGTTATGCCTTCCTACCTATTGAAATTCATTTCAAATCACACTCAGGTCATCTTCTTTGTGATGTCATTCTGACAACCTCATTCTTGTCAGAAATAACTGGCTCTTCCTTTGCCTTTTGTGTATGTAGCTATGCAAGTCCTAACAGGCGAGATATTAACAACATACGCTTTTGAAGTAAGGTCTTATAAGGACACAAGAGTGTAGTTCTTTCAAAATAATTCAGATAGGTTTGGATAATGCTCATCTGCTCTATCTGATAAAATATATGCAATTAAAACATGCATACCTTATTTGGTTTGCTGTATGTCTCTCATTACAGCCCTTAGCATACTCCATCTTGTGTTATACTATCTTCTCTATAAACTGAGAGCTAACAGAAGATAAGAACTGCATCTTTGGGCTGGAGGAATGGCCCAGCAGTTGAAGCGCTTTCCTAGCAAGCTCCCAGCACCACATAAGCTGGGTATGGTGGCACACGCCTGTAATTCCAGCACTCTGGAGGCTGAGACAGAAGGATTGCTGTGAGTCCAAGGCCAGCCTGGGCTCCTTAGAGAATTTAGGACCAGCCTGGGCTATAGAGCGAGACACGATCTCAAAAAAAGTGCATCTTTTTATTTTTTTGCGTTAGGTTCAACATTTCACATTGTACTTACAAGCTGTTTGGCAGCTGTGCAAAATCTCCAAAATTTTAAGCAAAATTTTAGTATATGTGTAGAGATATAATTCATCTAGGACAAAATGGTCCCTAGCTTTCTTTAAGTTCTCTAAGGAGTTTAAGAACTCATAGAAACTAATAACCAATGGCTTAAAGAATCTCACAGTGAATATGTTTATGAAATAAAGATAGTTGGTGATATGCATAAGTTGGTAGTATGCATGCCTTCATTTTGTAGGGTTTAAGGTCCGGATTGGTCTGCCTTGTCCTTCTTGCAATAAGGCACACAGACACAGCAGTTCCCTGCTGTGGTATATAGTAGGTCCTTCCTTGTTTCCTTGGCTGGCTGGCTCAGTACTTACCCCTCACAGTAGGAGGTGGATTGAAGCAAGGGTGAGAGACAGGTCACAAAGCAATGAAGATAGCTGCATTATTGGCCATTCCAGTAAGAGATGTGTTTGCAGGGGGAGATGAAGTTACCAATCCAAACAGGCCTCAGGATTGTTAGTGGATATTAATTAACCATCATCCCCTTCTAGTCTGTCATGACTAACAGTGACTTCATGTCACCTGAAAATTTAGGTGATCGTTTAAACTAAGTGAGAAGGATCGGATTCATAGAATTGTGAGCCTTGAGAGTTGATATGAAGATTACAGAGGCTGGGGTTGGGGCCTGAAGAAAAATTTAATTGGTGGGAAGTAGCAAGATTTCATTTGGGGGGGGGGGGCGCCTATTGGGGTAGGAGGGTCAGAGGGGTAAAAATGATGAAAGTGTGTTGTGTTTATGTGTGATTCTGCCAAAATAAAACTCATTAGCCTATATAACCCATAAAATGAAATCAGTTTGAACAGAAAAAGAAATTCATTTTCTAGCCTGAGACTCATTAATACTATAAAAGCACTATGAGGTATCTTTGGGAAAGTGTGCCTAAGAAGCCCAGTGATTCTAAAAACAGGAGAGCACGCTGAAATCTCTATGGAGAGGAGGAGAGTGTGTGGCTTGACAATTTTCCAGGAAACTGTCAAATGCCACCCTTCTTGTCCCCAACCTAAGATGAGAACTTGCTGGTCTGTAAAGAATGAAACAATATCTGCAAGACACAATGTGTTCTTGGCAAGTGACGCGGGTACCATGTCATTGTCTTGCCTGCTGGGCTCAATAGTAAACTTTCCTTAGCTTAGGATATATGATCTGAGCATTCTAGCCTCTCAGCTTCCCCTGTGTGTCTTTTTTATATCTGACTTACACCTGCCTCAAGTCTTTCATATTTGTGGAATGTGCATTAAGTTGGAAAGTAGATAGTCAAATGGCAAACAGAATGTTATTTGTCTCAAACAATGTTTCTCCCTAGAAAGTGGGAGTCATGGAGGGGCAAGCATTCTCCCTTTTGCCTCATTTTTGTTGATGGCTGAGTGACAAAACCCAGCCACTTTCTTTCCCTTCAAGCAATGGTGCAGAGAGAAAAACACCTCTGGGAGCTTTTCCAAATGGTGCCTGTATCTCCAGGAACAAAGCCAGGGATGGGGATGTTATTTGGGTGGGTGTGTGCCTGGGGAATTTGTTCCACTAGGAAGGAAACAGTTTGCCTAACAACAGAACGTCACATCTCCTTTTAACTTTTGGAAAAAACCGAAATCATAACAACCATGGCTCCTTAAATGTAGTCCCACAGAACCATCCATGGCATCACTGGGCACGTGCAGGGCATTTGATGTTGTTAGTGTGAGCAGGCACAGAAATATACACACATCAAGGAATCTGTTACAGATGTGCAAAGTTATTCCTTACCGCACCACTGAGTCTTAGAAGCAGAAAAAGGCTCAGGAAATTAAATAACTGGCCCACAGTCACACAGCCACCCCTCCCCCCCAAACATGGCAACAGGTTTTTCTAAATGTGTTTTCTTCAGTCCCACCAGGGAGCTTGGGTGTTGTTGCTTGTGATTTTCTTCGCTTTTAAGTTTGTTTTGTTCCCAGGGAAGAACTCAAGAACAAGAATGTTTATGCAGAGAGGAACAGAATTATGGGTTTTCTCATCGTGCTCACGGATTTCCAAACTCAGAAGACAATTCCAAGTGAGTGAGCAGCAGGGATGGGAGCCAAGCCTGAAAGCCATGTGCCCAAGGCTTCTGCTTTCAGCCAAAAGTCACAGAATATTGTCACCCTGTCTGTCTCTGTTTGGCCACAGGGCTGGGCATGGACTCTCGGCCTGCCACTAGCAGGACCATGATAGGACGGAGACATGCACACAAACCTTGAAGTGCCACTTGCTCCCACACCCTTTGGGGCCTCTGCTGCTGCCCAACTCCAAATGGCCTCTCCAGAGTCAGTCAGGTCAAGGTCAAATGGCCAATGCAGGAAGCTAAACTTAGGGAGTTAAATTTGGAGAGCTGCGCCGTCAGAAAGCCCTACTGCCAGCTCACACCTATGACTCAGCGGAAAATGTAGAACGAAGAGGCTGGACTACACACTGGCGGGCGGAAAGGCAGAGAGAAGATGGAGCTGACAGGGAGTGAATGAACCCAAGACTGAGAAATGAACAGAGCGGAGGTGAGCCCTGTGCTTCTGCCAAGGTGAAGGCTCTGCAGTGAGCCAGCTAGGAGACGCCCGCAAGGGCCTGTTGAGTCCTCGGGGTATACCAGCCAGAGTACTCGCTCCCTCCAGATGCCCTCTGACTTTGACTAGGTAGAATCCCAAGCAGACTGATTTGGAGACAGCCCTTGGCTTCTGGCCACTGGATGATACATAGAGACAGAGTCAGATGATGTATAGAAAGAGAATCTAGAGAGTGGCAAAATACAAATATGTTCCTTGCTGATATAGGAAAAGCTAAAGTCAGTTATTACCCTGCTCCTATGGAAGGAGACACATTTTCAAAAGACACAGCTAGCCTTGTGGTGAAGCTAGGTATAGGAATTGGGAAACAGTCCTTCTACTGCAAGGAGCACAGCTCCTTGGGATGGTGGTGAGAGAAGTGTCAGGTGCCTCCATCTGGGGCAGAGACCCTAGTCTTGTATTCTGCCAAAATGGGAGTCTGGGGCATACTCAGCTAAGAACAATGCAGAAGCGAGTGTCTAGTGTCACCCCTTAGGAGGCTCTTGGATAGGTAAGTCAAGAGGTGTGGCTCCAGCAAGTGCTGGAGAGGACAGCCATGCCATCATCCCTTCTGGCCAGCTGGGTCTGGCGCTTCCAAGGTTAATTGAAAGCAGCAAGAAGAAAGGGCTGGGAGGGACACCAGGAAACATCTCTACCCTTTACTAATTGTGAATTTATCTATTATTTTTTAATCCCCCTCCATTTTTGTGACAGTGGAGATTGAGCCCAGGGCCTTGACACTGAACTACATCCTCAGACCATTTTGGTTTTGATTATGAGATAGGGTCTTGCTAAGTCACTAAAATGTCCAGGCTTGACTTGAACTTGCAAACTTCTTGCCTCAGCCTCCCAGAATACTGGGATTATAGCCCATCCCCATTGTGCTCAGCTCTCCGTTTTGAGACTGGAATCCCCTCCCTTCAAAAAGCTATGCCAAAGTCTCAGTTAATGGACAGGTCCAGTTTACTTTTCCTCTATAGTCTGAGATTTTACTCAGCACACATTTCTTGGAATTTACATACATGGCCCTGTGCCAGGTGTCCATGCCAAATGAAAAGGAATTAAAGAGTCATAGCCCAGTCATTGCAAGCACATGGTTCTGAGTCAGCCTTGAGTTTAAATCCTAACTCAAGCTCTCTGTCTCTGTTTGGGAAAGTTCATCCACAAAATGGGTCTGTCAATGACTGCTTACTGAAATGAACAGTGAGAAATAATTGAAATTCTATGTAAAGCAATGTAGGTAGCAAATGTGATTTAGAAATGAAGGTCTTCTGCCTTCCCTCTGCTTTGTGGGTGACAGAAACCTCTCCTGAATCACAAATCAGGATCTGGAGTATTTTAGCATCATGCAAGCAAACGTTGTAGCATTGCAAAGGAAAGAGACACAGGGGCTGCCTCGGTCATTGGAGATGGAAGAGGTGACACGCACAGAGAGCCACTGCTCAGCCTGCTCTGAGGATGAGGACCACCCAGGGACCTGACTCAGAATTGTAGATAATCCAGATAACCATAGTGTCATCTCAGGCACATTCTTTGCCCTTTAGGGTTTTACTAGGGCTATGCTCAGACTGTGTGTAGGCACAGTGTCTTCCTTGAGGCTGCTTCCTAAACTTTTGTATTAAGGGGGGAATTCCTTGGTGCTGCAAGCCCCCTACCCATCCCTTTCCTGATGTATCTGCTGCAGCTATAGGAAGTTTTATTTCACTTCTCTATCCACAGAGAAGCTGCATCCAAAGAAATGTTTAAAAAGTCTACTATGTTAAGTTATTGCTTGTAAGCAATCTTATGCCTCTGGGCATTAGTTAGACCCTTATTAATGTGTAATGTGCAGGGGTTTTTTTTTTAGCACAATGAAAGAGAGTAAAATACCAAGGAAAGAAGGGAAGAGCACAAAAGAAATGAAAATGGAAGGGAATCAGTCAACAATAGTCAGAGAAGCCATGTGTTGTTAGTTCCATCTTAAATATGAGAAAACTATGTTTCCACGAAGGAAGGTCAGGCATCCAAAGATTGGTAGAATATGGGCTTCAACATTCCACCTCCCCTTTGTCTCACGCTGAGGACACAGCCAGCATCACTTCTGAGTCCTTTAGACCAAGATTTCCCCAAGTAAGGACCCTGGGGTGCCTATATCAGAATCCCATGGGGGACCTAATAAAAATATGAATTCCAGGACCCTGGCCAGTCTTAGGAAGAATCCCTAGTAGCTATTTTTCGGACAGAAGTTCAGAGCTGGACTCAACGCCTCTCAGGATGCCCCAGGGTTCATCATGTTCCAATGCTAACAGCTGTTGAGAACCATTCCAATTTTCTTTCAAAGGGGTTTTAAATAAGAGGTAGCAAGTTGAAAAATAATGTTTGTTGAGTAGAAAAATATTCATGAACAATAAGTGATTCAAACAATGAAGAATATTTTAACCCAAGTCCACATATGTGTACTGTAGCTTCCTTTTAAATAGATGCTATCTTCATTTATAGTCTGTTGTTATCATTAAATAACTGATGCTGAGTAATTTATAAAAGGCAGAAATTTATGGATTACAATTTGGAAGGCTAGAAAGTCTAAGAGTGGCAGCATCTGGTGAGGGCCTTCTTGCTGTATCATTGCATGGAGAAGGGCACCACGTGGGGAGACAGAGCAGGGGTGCCAGAGAGCTCGATTTCACAATAAAACCACTCTCACTATAACCCACTAATCCATTAATTCATGAATGGACTAATCCATGTTTAGTATTAATTCTGCCCTCAAAACCTAATTACCTCTCAAAGGTCTCATCTCTAAATACCATTCACATATGAATTTAGGGATTAAATTTCTTACACATGAAAATTGTGGCACATATTCAAACCATAGCAGATGAGTTATGTGCTACCATGCTTGTCATGCCCCTGTTTATCCTCAATATGAACAGGAAAGCAAGTGGACCAGGGCCCAGAGCAGATTTTGTGGAATCTCAGTCCTGCTTCTGTCCTGGCCTGATTTCACTAAACAATTACAAGATTTCTAACCTGCCTTCCTGAGCTCTTGTATTATTCTGGATGCTTTAGTCTGTAACTAATGGGAAAACCCTGTCTCAGACAGGCTTATATTATAAGGATACAGGTTCTGTCATCAAAAGGGGCTCAGGTGGGTCTCCAGAATTGATTAAATTGATGGTGGCTTCATAATATCAGAACAGAGCGGGTTCATTCTGCCCAACCGTCCCCACTCACATGGGCTTTATCTCTAGCCTTATAGCGAGACGGGCTGCTGCAACCTAGTTATTACACAACAACAAGCAACAAGAGTGAACTTGCCTGACACTTGCCCGCAGTGCTTTTCTTGGGTGCCAGGGTAGAATTTTCTGATTCTAAATCCGTGCCTGGACCAGTCATGTGGGGGACAGAGAAGAGACACAGTTGCCTCAGACCTCTCAGGATCTGCCCTTTACGCTAGAGCCCAAGTCATGGCTGGGTCTTCCCTAAAACTCAGGCATAGAAGGAGACTGGTGCCTTAACAAAATCAGGATTCTGCTCTGAAGGAAGAGGAGTGGGTGAAAAAAAAAAAACGGATGCTGGACAAAGAAACCAGGGTCAGCTGCAGTTTCTCTTTCAAAAGAAAGCTGATTCGGAGAAGTAGCATATGTACAGGTAATCCCAGGGGTGTCATTACCTTAAGCGACAGGGCAGTTTTGCTAGACCCACTGATCTATGTGAAGGATGAAATTAGGCCTCTCCTGCTCTCTGCTTCTCTTACCTACTTTTCATTCTCAGACGGGCATTCTGGAAGCAGACACAGGCAGTGGTTGAGAAGGAGAATCACGCATCCAAGGGAAAGCCCTAGGAGTCTACTGTTTGTCTGTGCTCTACCAGTTCTCTTCCGGAGATATCCATATCCTATGTATCCCTTCAAGAGAGACATTTGACACCTCTAAAATCCTAAGCGTGGCTCAGTGGTAGAGCCCTTGCCTAGCATGTATGGGACCATTGCCAACAGTGGGGGTGGGGGGGTGGGGGGGGAGATAACTGCATGGAGCTTAGAGTTTCTTCCTATGATAAAACCAAAGAAAGCAGCACAAGCACAGGCACTTGGACGATATTTGTTGGATGTATGAATGGCAGATGGATGAACGGATGGCTGCTGGACACAGTCACATGAGCTTACCCTTAGGCTTCTTGCAAGTGATGCATGCTTTAAAGAATGCTACTGGGGAGGCCTGCTGCAGGGCTGGGACTGTAGCCTAGTGAACTGTGACCCGGCCCCACCCCTTAGTGAGCTCTAGGTACACTCCTTGAGGATGGAAGGTCTGTCATTTCTGGCACCAGTTCAACTCTAGGCTGTCAGGGAACAATGGCTGGCAAGGGCTCTGCCTCCATAAGCAAGGGTGGGCCCTACGTACCTCATCCAGTCTGAGCTTTCCCATGGGGCCATAGGGCAGATGGTAGGAGCTTCCCTCCAGTGTCTGCCATGTCTGCTTGCTGGTTTCTTTGTCTGAAAGAGTTGACCTAATCACAGAGCACTCTGAGCTCCAATAGAGGGTCACCTTTTTTAATTGACAATCCTATATGGAGTAAAATTCCAGTTTTAAAATTTATGTATTTTTTTAATGAGAGAAGCTGTAAGAAACTACATTGAGCTTAAAAACCAGTGACAAGGGAATTCAATGGAACTAAGTGTGGAGTGTCATGGTGACATTTTCTGTCTCTTTCCTTTTTCATAAGTTTTCTATTTTTTAATTAACACATACTCAACACATGTGTACAATGTGTACCACTCAAATGGTGCTAATTAGCTTTTCTATCACCTTATCCATTCTTTTCTTGGAGCCTTTGAGCTCCTCTCTTCTGGTTCTTCCTGAAATATATAAGTTACTGCACAACTTCTCTCCTAAAAGAAAGCTGATTTGGAGAAGTAGCATATGTATGTAATGCAAACCGGAAAGGAGAATTACTGGATCATAGGTTATACTTGTGGTTATAGTTAAGGTCCAAAATGACCTCCCAAATTTCATTGTGTTGAGTTCTTGGTTGTTAATCGACTTTTGGGAAGTGACTGGACCATTAATATACCTAATTTTATTGCGTGGATTCATCTGCTGGTGAGATCACAGTTTGATGGCAATATTGGGGAATGATGTAAACAGGATTTGGGGCCCACTTGAAGGGAGTGGACCAGAAAGTCATGAGTTTGGGGGCTGTATCTGACTCCTGGCCCCTTTCTCTCAGCTCTTTCCTTTTCTCTCTGATTCCCAACCATTGTGAGATGAACAGCTCTGCTCTACCATGTGCTGCATACCATAATGTGCTGCTTCAACAAGGCCTAAGAGCAGTGGATCCAAGCGACCATGGACTGAAATCTCTGAAACTGTGAGTCAAAAAGTCCCTTTTAAATTGACTTTCCCAAGTATCTTATCACGATAATAAAAAGCTGACCTCCTTGTATTTTAGTAGACACTGTCTGCTATGGACTTCGTGTTCCTGTCCTTCCCAAATTTATATGTTGAAATCTTAACAGATGGAACTAGGAGGGACAAGGGGCATAGCTCAGCATCTAGAGTGCTTGCCTAGTAAATGCTAGGTGCTGAATTCAATTCCCTAGCACCATGTTAAGCTGGGTATGGTAGTACACACCTGTAATCTCAGGATTTAGAAGCTGAGGAGGGAAGATTGCTGTGTGTTTGAGGCTGGCCTGGGCTACATAGGGGATTTAGAACCAGCCTGAACTACAGAGACAAAACAAAAAAAGATGTTATTAGGAAATGAGACATTTGAGAGATGATTAGATCACGAGGATGGAGCTCTCAGGAACGGACTTAGCACCCTCATTAGAAAGGCCCCACAGGGCTCCCATTTGCCTCCTCCACCCTGGAGGACACTGTGAGAATATGGCTGTCTATGAGCCAAGAAGTGGCTCTCAGCAGATCTGAACTCTGCTGGCTCCCTGATCTTAGATTTTCCACCTCCAGAAAAGCAAAGGATTAAATTCTGGAGTCTATATGCCAATTTCAGAAAAATTTTCTATAATAGCCTAAGCATATTCAGACACTAGCAGGGAACTTTCCCAAGAGATTGTACCTGTTTACGTTCTCACCAGTAATGTGGTTGGATTCCAGCGATACACTTTGTCTTGGTCATGTCAGCCATTCTGGTGGGTGCTTAGGGGAAGCTCACTAGAATTTTGATCTGGACTTTCCTGATGAATGATAAGATTAAACAGTTTTTCATACAATTTTGGCAATTTACATATCCTTTCTGATAAAATATCTGTTTGTTTAAGTTTTTTTCTCTTTTTTAAAAAATCAGGCAACAAGTGCTTTAGCATGTGAAAATTTAAATGTCAACTACAATTTAAAATACTAAATACAACTGTTAATTATCCAGTGTTGTCTTATGCTTAGAAGCCAAATATAAGGAATTACTAAGAACTTCTATAGTGGAAATAAAAAATTCGATTTAATCTTACACAATCATTTACCATTATATATGTTGCACATAATTATGTATACATGTGTAAAACAATAATACCATACTCCATAAGTACAAATATTATGTCAATTAAACTTATTTATTTATTTATTTATTTATGGTACTGGCGATTGAACCCAGGGCCTTTGCAATAAGTTATATCCCTAAATATAATTATTTTTAATTTGAGGCAGGGTCAAGTTACATTGCCAGGTTGCCTAGGCTGGGTTTACCCTTGTGATATTCCTGCTTCTGCCTCTTAGATTACAGAGCTAATAGGCCACAACTCCTGGCTAAAGGGATTTTTAAAAAAAAATGAATCATAAACAAATGAATGGTAAAAGAAAATGCAGCCATCAGAACCACATAAATGCAAACTAAACAGAGCCAAATTCAACTAAGTGAAAAAAGTGCAAGGCGGCAGACTCATCCTACCAGACTCAAAAAAGAAATATTCTTACAAACAGGAAGAATTTCTGACGGTAAAATAAATCTGCATGGGATATTATCCTAAAGAAACAAGAAACACTGCCTTTTCCCTGTTGATCTGTACAAGGTTTTTTTTTAAATATTCTGGGCACAAATCTTTTGTTGAATAAATGGATCAAAGATATCTTCTCCCATGTATGACTTCTTTAAAAAATCTCTCTTCTAATTTTGCATCTTTTCACCAGAAATTCTTCATTTTAATGCATCCAAATTATGACTTTCTTTTGTAGTCAGTGCTCTTTGAGTGTCCTCTTTGAGAAATATTTGTCTACACCTAGCACTATGGAGTTATTTTCCTAAATTATTTTCCAGAAAGTTTTATTGTTTTACAATCCACCTGAAATTAGTTTCACCTTGCTTTTACAAAAACCATTCATTGTGTAATGTTCCTAGCTAAATAATACAGACACGACAGAGAAGCTGGCTGCCAGGGAATAATCCTCACATTTGTTAGTTTTGTATCTAAGAGAAAATACTAGAAACATAAACGCAGGTAAGATGAGCCACATTCTATTGGCTACCTCGCAAGTGCTAGGCAACCGTTAGTAGACTGAAGTTTCTGGAGCTTTCTAGAACTTAAACTTATAGATTAGGCACACCTCTTTCTCTTATCTTTTTCCTGTTATTTGTTTTTTTTTTAAAGCAAGGCTGGACATAAGAATTTCCCTTTTGCCTGAGGAGTAAGGACTGGATCTGTGAGCTCCTGTCTTGCTCTCCTGAAAGGAGAGAATGATGGGTCACTTGCCTGTCATTCATCTTCTGTAATTCGCTTTCCTTGGCTGAAGGCAATGGATGGCTCTGGTCAGACAGCTGTGTGGCTGCATTGCCTTGGCCGGGGACATTTCTCCTTGGGTTAGATTATTTACTCTCTAGGTCATAAAGCTGTCGCCTGTGTAATATAGGAACCTCCTGGATATATGCTTTCACCCAGCATATAGCTCAGCCGTTGCAGTCACTCGTGAAATCCTGAGGAGTGGAGAGTTGTTATCTGTCACTCTTTTCCCATCCTCCTTCATCACTGCTCCATGTGTCTCCAGCAGCCCCTCCCTTAGGATGTCCCCCACTTAGTTGGTTTGATGGATTGGGGCATTACACTGCCTGTTGCAAGTCACTTTCCCCTTGACACATAATGCCACATTTTCTCTCTTTCTGCCTCTTTTCACATTTTATGTCTGTTATATGGAATATTCAAGAGCTTTACTGGGCTGCCATTTTGGTTTGAACGTGATCTTGCTCCTTTAAAAATAGATTAACCTAAAAAGAAAACCCTCTCTAGAGTTTTAGGACCCTTGCTAGTTTCTTTGATGGCATAGTATACTTCTCTTAAAATTAAGGGGCAAAATTTTACAAGGTAAGCTTCTAAAAAAAAGCACACTTTAAATTAACAGGATCTTTAAAAGGAGAAATTTGCAGTCTCGAAGCCCAAAGCGATAGAAATATTCACAAGGATGAGAATGAGTACAGTGCATTCCAGGCCCAGCTGTGCCATCAGCTAATCACATGACCTTGGTCTTGTTTTCCAGGTCTATTTCCTTTCATTTAAATAAAGGAATGGTTCTCAAGGGCACTTTCAATTTCAACTGCTTAGAATCCTCCAACAAGGGAATGTAATCAAGGTTGAAATGTCAAGACTGTGACTTGGTCCTGGCGATTTAGCTCACTCTTCTTAAGATTTGTTGCCAAAAAATTGTGTAATCCTTATAGCAGAAGTATGTCTCACTGTTTCCTCTTAGCTGCCTGCACACGACATTTAAAATGTAATTTCCAAGTCATGGATTATTTACACCTAATAATACTCAACATAACAATAAAAGCATATACAAGAAAGGACTCTGAGCAGGTTTATTTTAGTATTAACTTTAAATTTGATCTCTTAGTTTATTTTATGTAAAATCCTTCAAATATTGATGGACGTTTCAAATCTTAAAACTGTATCACCTGTGTTTGTTAAAAATACCTGTTGAAATTTGATGGATATATACATTCCTACTTCCTTCTTTTGACAGGTTATTTTAATGCAAATATTTGTTTTTTGAAAATTGGTGACACCGATTTCTGGGAGTGGTTGCTATGTCAGCATACAACATATATTAAGCATCTTCTGTATGCCAAGGAATGTAGAGATGGCAAGGACATATTATATAGCACGTGATTATTGTCTTGAGGAAGTATATAGCTTATGGGGACAAGTAAGACATGAAGAAATAAAAACATAAATGACAATTAAAGACCAAATCTTTCCATTTCCATGAATTTTTTTTTCTTTATAAGACCTAATGAAATAATTCTATAGTTCATTGGAAAGAATAAATGGACACGAACTGTCAAGAAAATATTGAAACACATCATTAGTGTTGGCTTCAAGGAGGGAGTGCTCCCTATTATCTAGAAGCACTATAAAACCATTGCAATGATTAAATTCAATTTAGGATCAAAAGAATAAAAAGAGACCTATGTGTGTGAATGTATAACTAAATCCCAGATGAAATTAAGGTTAAGTGTAAAAATAAATAGAAGAAAATATAGGGGAATCTTTACATAATTTTTTAATGTGAGGAAGTTCTTTTAAACAAATATAGGACAATAATAACTAAAAAGTTTAATGTAAGATATATATATATATATATATATATATATATATATATATATATCAAAGAGTATAGACAGTGTTAATCTATAGCGATAGGAAAATCAGATGGCTGCCTAGGGCAAGAAGTCGGGTAGAAATTTTCTCAAAAAGGGAATGATAAAATTTTTTAGGATGATGGAAACCTTCTGAATCTTGGTTGTATTGGTGGTGAAATGAGTACACACATTTGTCAAAGGCCATCAAAGTTTACACTCTGAATGGGCGAATTTTATTACAGGTATGTATAACACAAAATTTGTAGCCTCAAGATTGATCAGAATAAGAGGAATATCCTCTGGTGGAGATGGAGAAAAGTCACAAACTGGGACAAGAAAACTATGCGCTGTGACCTCATGGAAAAAACCTCAGTTCCACTGGTGATCACAGAGAGTGAAATCGAGCCACTCAGATATCGTTCTAATCTTTCACATTGCCAAAGAGGGAAAGGAGTAAGGAGTGTAGTAAGTCAGTATGTGGAGGACATTCACACAAAGACATTTAGATTTTGAAAATTGTCAGGTAAATGCGGATTAATATCCTCTGATTCTGGAGCCTTCGTCTCCACCTAAACTTCCTCAACATCTCTGACTCAATCTGTGTGCTGAGCCTGGATCCCTTTCCTTTAATTTATTCAAAGAATGTCTTATGGATGGTGGTGGCACCACAAAACTTCTTGATAAGGTAAAGCTGTCCTTAGTGACAGATGTCCTGTGATTCTAACTTCCAGTTGTGTACTGTTTGTCATAACGATTGTGAAAGTTTTCTTCTAGCTGTACTAAAACTGTTTACTTGCCTCTTTTCCTTTGAAAAAAATCTTGTATGATTTTTACCCCTCCGCCTGTATTATTCTGGAATGGGAAGGTTTCATTCTCTTCTTGATTTTGGCCACAGCCACAATGAGGAAGTAGCTTCAATTGACCCAACCTTGGGTCAAGACTCCATGGCTGAGTGAGACTTCTGGCACTCCTTCCATTAGTAGCACTGCAGGTCCGAGGATGGTCCTTCCCATCTGGGCCAGCTTAGCCAATCCCTGCTGGACTCATGATGGGTCTAGAACTTGGCTGGGAAAGGTCTGCCAGCTGGATGATCATGGGCAAGTTCCTAACAAGTGTGGCAGGTAGAGACCTGTTAGCAGAGATGACAGGGACTCCTTAGCCATGTGACTTTCATTATCTAACAGGCTAGGCTGGACTTCTTTAGTGATGAGAAGATCAAGATTCCTCTGAGCAGCCAGAGTGCTGGCCCCAGAGTGCAAGTATACATCATGTCTCTGCTAATGCACCCCTGCTACCGTTTATTTGCAAAGCATGACATGTCATATGATGGTTTGCTTTATGTCCCCTCAAAGTTTATGGGTTGAAACTTTCGTTCTTCAACATGACAGTGCTGGGAGGGATCATGGAGGCAGAGCTTCTGTGAATAGATAAATGACTTTCTCACAGGAATGAGCTAGATATCAAGGGGTTCATCCCCCAAGCTCTTGCCACTGTTTGCTCTTCCAATTTCTGCCATGACCCAAAGCAGTATGAATACCTAAATAGATGTAACCACCTGATTGTGGATTTCATAAATTCCAAAACCATGAATCAAAACAAACCTCTTTATAAATTACCTAGTCTCAAGTAATTGCTATAGTAACTGAAAATGGACCAATATGCAAATCTCTATAGGGAGATTTGAGGAACAGGGACATTGACTCCACCTCCTGATGAGAGGAGAACACTTTGGGGACAGGTTTGGCAATCTACTATGCAACATCACTTACGATAATGAACACTGGACCATATAAGTGTCCAAAAATTGTGGAATGATCAAATAAAACATAATCTATCCATGAAGTAGACAATGGATAATACAGTAAAACGTTTCTTTATATGGCTATCCTTTGTGAGACTATTAAGTACAGTATGCAACTTTATACCACTACAGTGAAGAAAAAGCATTACAAATTATCAGAGAGACAAAATTTCAAATGCCACTACTTCTATGTCTGAATAGATGGATTATGAAAGCTATACCACTTGGTATGTTCCAGTTGACAAATTTTTAACTAAAGCATATGAAGAAGTGAGGTATTTCAAGCACAGGTTGGCCCAGCTGTCTCCTGTTACCTGTGCCACCATAGACACATTGCTGAAACCTACAGACCTTATTTTCTTATCTATAAAATGAAACTGAAATAATGCCTCCTCTGTAAAGTTGTCACAAGGAGTCAAAGAGCTACTTCCTCTGAAGGGCTTCGCATAGTCCTGGTTACTTAACTGGGCAATAAATGTTCGCTAAGAGGCCAGTATTTTTGTAATTAGAAAAAAATAAAAACCAATATTATTTTTAAACCATAGTCTGAAAAGATATAAATTTATAACAGGTTTGGACTTACTTAGCCTCTGTTATTGAGGAAAAGTGGTAGATAACTTTCAGTGATGCTTATTATTAGATTCGTATTTTATTAATGCCATTAATACCAACATAAAAGTAGTAGCACTTGTAACACCTGAGAGTGTCTCCCAAATCCACAGATGGTATGGACTGTGGCATCCCGCCAGGGGTTCTTGTCTCACAGGGTAGGAACCGATTCTTTGAAACCAAAGAAGGGGTGTAACAAAACTGAGTCTGATCAATTGTCAATTAAATTGCCGAGGCAACACATGTGTAATGCCAGCAGCCTAACATTTGCTAAGGTATAGTAAAGACTTTCCAATTGCAAATGGCACCAGAATTTTCGATGATCCCCTGAATATGACCAACTGCAGTTTGCACTTTATTTTTCTTTTATAGTTCAGAAGTATGTCCCATGGCCTCCTGGGAAGCAGAGATCTTGCAGGACCAATGCTTTCTGGGTACAGGCTACTATTACTATTTTTTTCAATGTCATGTGTGATTTTAACGAGTATGGGGTACACAGCAAACATTCCCATTTGTTTTGTTCCCCAGAATTCTTTCAAATGCCCTTAACATTGTGAATCACATTTAAAGAAAACACAGGCAGATGTCCTTTAGTTCATTTTCTAGTACTATGAGATACCTTCAGCTGGTAACTTTATAAAGAAAATAGGTTTTCTTAGCCTATGGCTCTGTAGGTTTAAAGGCTTGATGCTTAGTTGTAGTGAGGACCTCATGGCACCACAGTATGGGCACCCATTCACAAGGGGGAGACAGGAAGCCGGAGTGTGAGGTGGCACCCGTCTGACTCTTTTATGACAACCCTCTCAGGAGAACTCTGGATCTCATGGGAACTTTATTAATCATAAACCATGATGAACACAGGGCGAGCTGTCTAGCCCTTTCAACAAGTCACTGAGAGAATGTTCTGTGGACAGCAGTGCCACCACAGAGCTTTGTTAGGAAGCACAATTGTTCTCAGTAACAGAAATTCAGCAATTGCTAATTTCCGGGTGCTACTCGTCACAGTGATTCTGCAATGATCCCTCTTACTGGATTAATACATACTCCTCTTTTGCTTCTTCTTACTACACTGAAACATTATACTTCTTTCTTTTCCTTCAGATGAACCTTACAAGTTGTATGATTTCTTCTCCAGGCCTGCATTATTCTAGACAGAAGACGTCTTTTTTCAGGGAATTGTTCTCCCTTTTACAGAAGACTGTTCATAATTTTGATGAATATAGTTACCTCTACTAGTCCTGCTCAAGTACCTAGGAAAACTCCAGAACTTAATACAATGAACATTCCGTCAACAGAGCCTAGTGTACTGAGTGTGACATGGTCTACCAGGTAGGCTTTATTTTCTTTTTGATTTTGGCTATAGCCACAATGAGAAATTAGCTTCACAAAAGACTCTGCAGGATTCTAAATTCTACGTAGCCATGAATTCAACCCAGAGTGCAGACGTGGTGCTGATTAAGACCACACTCTTCTCTCCCTCCCACTCTACCTGGTACCCTTTTCTTTTATTCCTGCTTCCAGATTTAGGGACTTTCCCCTTGACTCTGCACATTCTAAGGGTCTTAGTTTGTCATCACTGCACACAATACCTAAACCTTACAACTTAAAGTATGAGAGGTTTATTTTAGCACAGTTTCAGAGGTCTCAGCCCATGCATTGCTGGCCCCCGAAGGCAGAAATGGCCAGGTGAAAGGACCTGGCATGAAGGAAAGCTGTTCACTGTATGGCATCCAGGAGAGGAGCTGTAGGCAAGAATATACTCTCACAGGTCATGTCCCAGTGGCCCATCCCTCTAACCAGGCCCTACCCCTTAACAGCTCATGAAACCATCAATGGACCAAGGTGGAGCAGTCAGCAGATACATGTGAGAGCACACTGTATGGACTCCCGTAACTCAATTCTGCTGATCCCCTACACTTCTTTCACAGACTCTGCACTTCGCATCTGTGAATGAGGCTCCTGAGTTGTTTCTCTGAATCCTTGAACTAGTTCCAAGTGAAAACTTCATCAGGGCCTTGTCGCTTGAATAGCCACAGCCAGGAGCTCCCTGAAGGTTCATTGGAGGTGTCACTCCCATCATGTCACTATGATCTGTGGGGCATTGCTGCTGGATCAAGGATCCAGCCCTGTCTACCTCTTACCACTGATGGAGCTGGTAGAACTGAGGGGTAGTGATGGCTGCCACCACCCCGGGGAGACCTGCAGAATGCATTGGTGCTGTTGTCAGCTCTGCCAGGCCTTGACGGACAATCTAACCATGTCCTCCCGAGGGGTGATACCACCTAGCCATCTGCCCATGCTGGCCTCAGGGGAAATCTTTTTCATTTCTCTTAGCACTACAAAATTGAGGATGAGAATGGTGTTTTATATACAAAAATTCACTGTATCCTAAATTATGGTAGTATTCAGTGCCACAGTTCAGTAAGCTAAAACAAACTTCAAGCCTTTCTCTTCCAGACACAGAGGGGTACCATGCTGGTCAGGTCAGGGTGACTTCCAGTGGTAATTATGCATTATCTATGTACTGTACCTGGAATCAATTTTACTTCTCTGGCCTTTATGCTTACAGCTGTGTACAGTTCACCAGGGTAGATTCCCAGGGCCCTCACATGTAATTTGCCTGTTTTCTACTACATAAATCTAAAAGGAGATTAAGAAGTTGTGTTGAGGTGGAAGATGAGTAAGGATGACAACAAAGGCCATCAGGGCAATAACTGTGCAACCAGACAAGGCGAAGACAACTGTGTCAAAGCACATCAGGACACTAACAGATAAAAGTCATCCTGCTTCTCTGAAAGACCCCAGGCATGTGCACACCAAAAATTTATGACCTTGGCCTGGGTTCAACCTCATTTGCAAAGCGATTTTGACCATTTCACCTAAGGCTTTGAATGTCATAACACTTCCTTTAAAGACCTGATGTCGTCGAAAACTTCCCCTCCTGATGAGTGGGCTGCGACAATTTCACCTCATTAGACCACGACTCCCGTTAACCCCCAACCTTGATTCTTCCCGTAATTTAGAACCGTAGGAGACTCAATACCTTTTCCTATGAAGATTGTGAGCCTCCCTTTCCGGCCTGCTTGTCTTCTGTTGAACGTACTTTCCCTTTAATAAATCTGTCTGTTTTGCTACTTCTGTGTGTCCTGCTCAATTCTTTGGGATACTGAGAACCTGGATGCAGACCCGAAAAGCCTTCATCTGCTAACAGTTCCCCCAGTATTGTTTAGTGCACAACTTGCACATTGTTCTGCAGTGGTCCAGAGTGTTTGCCTAACGAGTGACACCTTCCTTGTGTTCTGTTGTCTTTACTGCAGTATGGCCTTCCGCAGCGCAACTATCTTCCAATCCTTGCCTCTCAAGAGGAAAGAGCTCCTCTGTATTTCTCATCTCTCCTCCAGGGTACTAATTAGGCTTGATTTAAAAATAAAATTATAAGGTCAGAGATAGTACCAGAACTCTACACGTACCAGTGACCAAGCCCCATTCAGTGGCCAGGCAAAATATCCTCTTCTAATTTCAAGACTCTCCCATCTCTTCAGTGTCCAAATAGTTTGCAAAGAGGAGAAACCAAGAAGGCTCCAGAGTGAATAACTGTTACTCCTTCAAGAAGCCCTGCAAGTGGCCTGTAATAGAAAAGAGTCATCACGAGGGTCACAACCTCAGTTTCTTCTTGACGTAAGCCTCCTTTGCTCCTCTCTGGATGGAGACCATCTGCTGCAACACTCTCCTCCATCTGTGTGTCCTTTTGTCACTGCTAAAAGAACTTCCAGAGGGAATCTGGACACGGTCTTGCGTCGCTATTATTCTCTGCAGCTCGTGAAGGCTTTGTGCCTCCTCAGCGGCGGCCATTGCTGGTTACTACTTGGGCCATATGCCCACGATTCAGGTGGCTGCTGTTAGGTTATGTCACCTTTATCCATCTGAATAGTCACAGCTGGGCCACCTGCAGACACTGAGACACTTAATAGGCATAATGATTCAGCACGCACAGACATTCATGGCACAGTTCACGGCACCTGTGGAGACGGCAGGCATGGAGAGAGATTTCTGAGGCTGCTCAGACAAGCGCGTTGAAAACACCAGTGAATAATTACGTCTATCTATAGACTCGACCTGGATCCAGCCCTGGCTGCAGACTTTGGTACCATTCTTTTGGGCATTTGGAGGTCCCAGGTCTCCCTTTACACTTTGCTCTACTAAATATTACAGCTGCTTATAAAGCACCAACCAGACACCTCATTACAGTCTTGTTTGATTTCAAAGCTACAACGATTAAACCTTAACCCAGTCCTGGATCCTTAGCTGCAACTGTTTGATTCTGGGCTCAGCTCTTTGTGGAGCTGGCTGTGTGATCCTGAAAGTCGTTTAACCTCTCAGGTTTTTGTTGTCTTATATTAAGAGCGAAAGGACTAGATCAGCAGAGAGGAGAATAAATTGCCTCTTTGAGCCTGGCAGAACTGGGTTTGATCCCAACTCCCTGCCATTTTCTTAGTGGGCAAGTTGCTTACTGCTGAGCGTGCTTCCCTTTTGGTCTGGACAGACTTCGTGTGTAGGACAGTAAGAGGATTAATTAGGAACAAACGCCATGGTAGGAGCTGTGTTCACCTTCAGTTAAAGCTGTGGACTTGGGTTTTGATGCTCTCAATATGTGCAACTCACACGAACTCTCCGAGCCTTAGTTTGCATATCCGTGTAAGGGTCTCACTGTTAGGATCATGTGGAATAACACATGCAAATGATTTTGAACACAGAGAAAGTGAAAGTCAGAATGGGGGGGGGGGGGCAGCTGGCTCCAGTTTACTCTCCGTGTAATTCCTTTTTTGCTGGGGTTGTTTCGTTTCAGTACTGGGGATTGAACCAACAGTCGTTTCACGTTTTACAACCCTAATCTCTTTCTATTTCGCTGTTTGATATAGTGTCTTGCTAAGTTTCTAAGTTGCCCATGCTGAACTTGAAAATGTGACCCTCCTGCCTCAGTCCTCCAGAGGACTGGAATTACTGACTATGCCAGCATGCCTGGCATCAGCTGTGATGAGTTTCATATTGCCTCTCTCCCAGGAAGCCCTACTGCACATATGTGAAGCACTCAGGCAGGGGAGATGGTAGGATATGGCTTTCCGACAGCTCCACATTGTTTTCCTCCAAAAGCTATTCTTTTTATTAGCATATGTTTGTGACACACAGTGGTTGCATTCAACTTGAGAGACTGGTAACCACAAGTATCCACATCACCCCCTTCCTTTACCCTCTATCCACCCTCTCATTCCCTCCCATGCCCCTTCTTCCTCTTCACTAATCTATCTCCCTGTGTCCTCCCATCTCTCTTTGTGGTGCTTTTATTTATTTATACTTTGAGTTTTTCATATTAGAGAAATCATGGGATATTTAAGCTGCTGTGTCTGATTCATTTCACTAAGCATAATGGTCTCCAGGGGCATCCATTTCCTACAAGTGACTCAAATTTATGTTTTTTTATGGCAAAGCAGTACTCCATTGTGCACATACACCACATTTTCTTTATCTGTTGATGTGGTGGTGGGCATCTCATTTCTCTTTCCACTTCTCAGCCTGCCCATGACCAGGCATTCTGGAAATCCCACTGTCCCACCAGTGAGCAGATGAATATGCCTTTACTATTCTCTTATGTGAGCTATCAAGAGAACGAGTCTCTACTGACTCTATTTTGGAGACCTTCAAGGGCTTCTGCCTACTGCTGCTTCAGTGCCTGTGGAAAGTTGAAGCCTCCACAGGTCTCAAAAGCAAACAAATCCTCCTCTGTCAGAATTCCAGCCAGTTGAGAAGACAGGTTTCTGTGTAATGAATAACTTGGCATAAAAACAGAATACTCTGCTGACTGGCTTTCAGAGAAGAGGGGTGGGAAGATGTCATTTTCACATTTCTATCCCAGGTATCTTGAGGCTGTCCTCCATATTACCTTGATCTCCAACTGTCTTTGCATCTTCTTTCTTCTCCCCCATAAATCTCATGAGTTTGCCTCAAGTGTCTCCCACTATATCCATTGACCCGATCTAGTCTTTGATTCTGTCCAGACCAGGACCCTGACATGTTTAAGAGAGGCTAATTCAAGGGTAACAGGATCAAGCATGTCCTTCACATACCAATACACCAGACAGATGACCAGAAAGGCATTTAATTCCATTAGGTAGGCATGAGTAAAAGTGGTTCTCATTGCCAAGGCCTTTGTGAGGTACGTCGTAGGTACTCATGAAAACAATATTTTGCAATTTAAAAACTGTGAAAGTACCCTGGGAATTTTGAGGAGCCCAAAGAAAATCAAAAAGATGCATGAAATAAAAATGTAGATGTTCATAAAAGTCTGTACTAACTATTCCACCATGTAGTCTTCATGAACATAGGTCCTTGTGGCAAAGAAGGACTGGCACCAAGCCAAGGGCGCTCACGATTCTGTCTTGACTGGCTGGTAAAGAGAATATCTGATGCACGGGTGCAATTGTGCTGTGACCAGGGAAGGGTCCTCAGGGACGAGGAAGGGCCAACACTGCCTTACGTTGGCCATCCGACAGGCACTCGCCATTTGGAGGGGTGGTCCAACAGCAGGAAACTGCAGTAACTGGCTGTGCTGTACAATTTAAGTGACGTAAAAAGTGGAGCATGCGATGGCAATTCGGGGCAAAGGATGAGAGAGATGCTGGGTCTCTCTTCCACTGCAGGTGTTAAGACTGTCTCATAGCAGTTTCCCGCAAGTAAGGGGGTTTACGGGCGTCACTAGATAAGTTGGAATGTGACCAATGGGTGGCCATCAATACTGAAGCAAATTTGGGATAAGGAATCTCTTAAAGAGCAAAGTAGAATTGGTAGGAGTGGGCTCTTATTTCATCATGGATGGTCCTGCCACAGGCGGAACCTCTGCTGGATTGACTGGATGCATATCATTCTTTCATGATTAGTGGGGACATTTTCATCTGTGCACTAACTCACCTTCTCTTGGGCTTGTAGGACTGCTGAGGCTCGGTAAGCTTGGACTTGGAGCAGAGAGAGGCACCCTTTCTCTGTTTGCTCAGCCACCACCCTCATAGGAAATCCTGGGAACCCCAGAAGATAGGTTGCTGCTGTCTTTGTCCCAGGGAGTAGCAAACAGGAATTAGGAGAAAGTGGAGCAGCCACTCACCCTCCAACCTGACCCTTGATGATCGTTAAAAAGCTTCCATTCAGTGGTGATAAGAGTTGTGCTCCCCACCAGAAGCCAGGCAGTCAGTGGATCCTGAACTGGGCTCTTCCATGGCCGCCATGGTGGCTCCTTTCTGAAACACTTCATCCCTCGGGGAACTCTGCTCTGCACTCTCCCCGTGGACTGCCAACCCTCTGAGCTGACCCCTGTCCTCTTGATCTCCCCTGATTTTGGGAGAAGCCCCTCTGTCCCCAAATCCCATCTCTCATCTCTTTGTCCTTCGCTAGTGCAAGGGATTTTTCCATAAAGGCTTTTGGAAACCAGAGCCAAGACTGCAGTCACATGTTAGTCCTTGCTCTATGCTCCACCTCACTCACCTCCAGGGCAGCAAGCCCAGGAAGCACAGCCAGGAAAGACAAAGGGGTGGAGGTAGTTGGCTGCTGCTTCAAGCTCATTATTGCTATACTTCCAGAAGCGCAACTCTGGGTAGATGACAGAATTTTTACATCCACTGCCTCCTCTTATTTATTCTTCCCATTTTTGGTGACGCTTACAACAGCTTCATTGATTGTGCCAGATACTGTTCTAAGTGCAATGCATGAAGCGTATGGCGACCATGAAAAACTCTGGAAATGAACATTTATCTCTGCTTTAACAGGAATTTGGGGAATTTGGGGTGCAGAGAGAGAGGGCGCCACAGGATAAACCTGGGTAGGTTCCAGAGTCTACACCTTCCCCCAAACCCCTCAGCTTGCTGCTTTCTAAGGCAGCCAGCAGAAGTTCCCGTAGTCTCAGCTACTTGGGATTGGGAGACCAAGAACCTGAAGAGACCAAAATTAATGTCATGGGGTCATTAATGAGACACTTGAACTCACGACAGGTGGCAAGTAAACCCGATGGTGGTAAGGGCTGGCTGGTCTCTGAAATTCAGGGGTTTTACTGACTTTGGAAAAAAGGAACTGGGAGTCAGCTTGACTGGATGAAAGACAGAGGTGAAAACTGGGATCCTGCAGGGACAACCTCAAATGAGAAGTGGAGAAGAGTGGTGTGAGCTCTCTGAGGCTGCCCCACTACCTGGGCAAGCTTATTTGGGCCCGACTCTGCCTAAGAATTGAAGCTGGATGTCGCACAATCCGTAGCCATGGAGTTATCCCCATGGGTGTGCAGACTCTCCACCTGGGGAGCTTGGAGAGGCAATAGTGCCTCAACCCTATGTCCTATAAGACAACTCTTGGGACTCAAGATAGAGGGAAGTCATGAACTAGAGGCTAGGCTTCACCATAAAGGTGTGTTTGCAGTGTTACAAGGGTGAAATGAACTCAGTCCGGCAAAGTCAAGGAAAATCCTGGAACCAGCCACATACAGTGGGAAGAAAGGGCCTTTGGATAGAAGAGGCAGGTGTGCAAGAGGTTTTAGAAAACAGAGACAGGTTGGTCTGCAGATCCTGTCTACCTGGGCTGCAGTATGCCATCCTCTCTTGGGATTGTGAGCTCTCTGACCCAGATTCCTGTCCTTCCCTGTCCCCATTCTCAGATTCTACTTTTCTTTCCCCAGAGTTATCCTGACCCTCCCATTCCTTACTGGGATCCCAGCCTCCTTCCATCTCCTCCACTCCCCCATCACCTTCGTGGCTCCCTGGCACTGACTTTCCTTCTTACAACCTGGCATTTTGCCTCCACAGCCCCTTGAAACTTCGCATGCCACACCCGCAGGAACTCGGTTGTGTGTTCCATTTCTGGATCACGGCGCCAGTGAAGCCAGACTTCAGCCCTAGTCCTATGTTTTTGCATGGGTGTCCTGGAACCCTGAAATCTCAAACAGGGGTCTCAGGGCACATGAAAGAGAAGAGCTAGTAAGGGGCATGTCTTGGGTTCTGTGTCCTGACTTTTTAACTTGCACGCCTTCATTGGTTTCGTCTATGGCTCTAGAATCTTACATGCGGTTTAGTTAAAAACAAAAGGGTCCTTCTGTAAAAGGAAATAGCAGCTTGAGATGTAGCACAGGGAGGAGGAAACACTTAATGGCTAAGTGACCTCTCCATGCCTTAATTTATTCATGTTTGGTATTAGTGCTGTCCTTGTCATTGTGACAAAACACTCGACACCTGCGACTTAAAAATGGAGAAGTTTATTTTGGCTGTAAGCCTTCTGGTGTAGGTATCCCTGTCCCCTCGGCCTTGCCAGTGCAGCCCATCTGCCTCCTCTCTGGGCTGGCTCTGCTCGCGGTCTGCAGCTTTCTCCAGCAGACGTCGCATACTCCTGGCATCTCTAAGCTCCTGCGTCTTCACGGCACTTACAGCTTCGCTCCGGTAGGTTTCTCCATTGCCCTCTCTGGGGGTCGCTGCCGGGCCTCTCGGGCCTTCTTCTGGATACAAGCTTCTGTCACCCCACCACTCTTGCATGCCTGTAAAAACAGCATTGTTTTAATGAATAATGCCATTTTCTGCCACCAGAATGAGCAGTAGACAGACCTGATTGGGCCATAACTTCAGAGGCCTCCAAGTACGCAATGGCTGAACACAGGGCAGTGGGCCCCTGGGAATTTCCACAGGCAGCCCACCTCCAGCAGGAAGCCCACAGGCTGTCTTTCCAAATGAAAGGTTTATACTTTAGAAACCTTAGTTCTGAACCTGAGTGGGGCAGGCTTATTGACTCCCAGGGAGCTTTCAAGCCATCTCTCCTATTGTGCTGATGCAAAGTATTTGGCTTCTTTTCAGTGCTAACCTTCCCAACAACCACACTCTGCATGACCCTGACTTTGCAGGCTTCCTTTCTGATGAAAATGGAAAAATTTTCGAATCCTGTAGCTCTGCTTCTTTCTCCTGATTCTCACTGTAGATGTGGCTAATGGAAGGCATCAGCATCCGTGTTACAGGCTGAATATTGGGTTGCCTTGAAATTTTCCCCACCAGATCAATTAGTTCATTGCTTTCAATATCAGTCTCCTGTAAAGTCTCAGAATATGGGCAAAATGAAAATAATTTTCCTGCCCAGATGTAGCGCTCATGGCCTTGAGTGTAACCACCAACAATTCTTGCTCCCAACTGAAACTTCCTGAGCCTAACCTTAACTATTCATTTTCCAATCAGCATTTTCCAATCAATACTCTGACCATAATTATCTATTAGATTTGTTTACAGCATGTTAGCGCTTCTCTAGCCCACTTCTCCAGACTTTTTCAAACTTTTCCAAGATCCAAAAGCTTTTGAGCCACATAGTCAGGTACAGTTACAACAAGCCTATTTCTCTGGTACTAGTTTTCCACATGAGTCATTTTTCCATCACTAGGGCAAAACACCCAACATCTGCAACTTAAAAAAAGACAGATTGGCTCAAGTTTCAATGAGTTTAGCCCATGGTTGACTGGCTTCAAAGTAGAAATAACATGGCAGAAGGCCCAGGGAAGCCAATGAGCCAAAGAAGAAGAAGAACTGAGGAAAAGAATATCTACTTTCAGGTTGTACTCTGTGACTTGCCTCTTCCTATCAGGCTTATCTCTGAATACATGAGACTTCTGGGGGACACTTAAGATCTAAGCCATAACATTTTTAAAGTGTGTTATGATCACACTTTCTTTTTATATTGGTTAAGGGTGAACTGATTCCAATGGGCCTGACACCCAGCAAGAGATGAGCTGAGCTGAGCTGATGGTGGCCATTGGTACAAGAGATGTGGTGTACTTAGGGGCTCACTAGTACAGGAGATGAGATGTACTCAGAGGCTCTGAGCGGGGGATATTATGACCAAATTTATGTTTAGAAATCTCTCTCTGGTTGTACATCAAAGATTGGATTGGGGCATGGGTGCTAAGAATAAACACAGAGAAAATAGGATAGAAAGTTATTACAGCCTTCTAAATGCAACAGAAAAAAAAGAGCCAAAGTCAAGTGGCTGGGATAGGAAGGGTTACAGTTATTAAGATCATCAGGACTTGGTGACCAGGTGGCCATGAGAGATCCTCAGGGAAACAGTTGGAGGTCATTGGCATCCTGTGTCAGGTGAGCAAAATCTGGATGTCTTAAAAGAGTAGAAGGACTATGTCGCACCTAATGGCTATGAGGTATCTGTAATTACTTCGTACACATGGCCTGCAAAGTGTTGGGAACAGCCAGACCAGGACCTAGAAGGTGGGTGTAAAGGTAGGAGTTTTCAAATGTTTGTGTTTGGAAATGAGAAAGAGAGTGAAGCCCCTGAGGAAAATATGGAAGGTAAAGAGGTAAGCAAGGATTGAATCAGCATGATGTAGATGCAGCCTTCAGCTATCTTTGTGAGTGCCTGCAGTGCTGTCTTTGTCCTGTCTTTGTGAGTGCCTGCGGTGCTGGTCATGGGCTGGTCCACGGTTCACAGCTGCCAGGCAGCCAGAGGACAGAAGCACGGATGACTCACACCCTTGCTGTGGCAGCTCCTTGGGTGGGCTAAAGAGCACAGGAGTCAGGTCAGAGCTCTCTGAACGGAGCGTAGTTCAGCCTTCTGGAGTCCAACAGCTGGCATGAAACAGAGTCATTCATGATGAACCATCTGCAGCACAGCCCCCGAGCACAGCTGAAATAAGCGCAGGGAGGTTGGTAGGATGTTAAATTAAGTAGGTGGCAGACACTATTTGACGACACTCCATCTAAGTGACAGGTTAGCACATGGCCCAGGTGGGATGAGCAGGTGGCCAGGGAAGAATTCATGGCAGGGGCTGCTCTCTCAGGAGCAGAGGTGTACACGCCCATGAAACCCTGTGTCTACTCACTCTATGGAGGAGGTCTGCTTTCCACTTCTGTCATTGCCAGGGCCTGAGCCTGGAAATGAGCCCTTGGTCAATATGCGGTAAGCATTCATAAAATTGAACTGAATGGACACTAGACAAAAACACAACGCCTCTTTCTTCAGTTCCCAAGACCAACTATCAGGTGGGCACCTGTTTTTGAGGGAGGATGTCTGAGTGATCGATCATTGCCTCGGGTCTCTGGATTACTTAACTAGTCAATACCACACTTTGGGCTGGTCTTAGACTTCAGGAAGAGTTCATTGAAAGAGAGCCTAGAAGAGTGACGACGGGGTGCATTGAAGACCTAGTGACGGTCCAGTTTCCTGGCCCACCTCATGCAGGCTGAGGAAGAAATGCCAGAGGAATGGTGGTTGCATGCTTTATGTTCAAGTATTTTGGAAGTTGCTGGAAGCAGCATGAGCTGGGCACTTCCAGATGCACATTTGTGTTTCCGTGCATACTGTCCATGGGCTGCTCCTCACCTGGTATTTCAGTGTAACTGCCTATAATTTACTATCCACTTGGGGCTCTTACCCCAGGGCACAGCATCACTTCCCTTCTCTCTGTGCTTGCACAAGAAAAAAAATAATTGAGAGTGGGCTCCCCCATACTTCAATACAACCACTACATGATCTGAATAGAGGGGAAGATTTTGTTATAGAAAACCTAACAATGCATTTTGCATTTACAAGGTTGTGGATATGTGGGTTAAACCACTCATTTCAACATGGCTTTTTTCTGCACACTAATCTATTGAACATATTGCATGCCTCAGGCATTAGAAATAGAGGTGAACAAAATAAGATATCTGGAACAACTGGGAAGCAGTTGGGGAAAATACGTATGAATACATATACGTCGTATCGTGTAATCCATGAAGGAGTAGCGATGACAAGCATCCATGAACAGAATGTGAGTATCATAGATAGCATTTTTGAATACTAATTATTGGTCACCAAACCTTGTTCTAACACAGTCATTTCACTTCCCAACAACTTTTAAGCTGTAATTATTCCAACTGTATAGTTGTGGAAACTGACTTTCAGAAGCTAAATAAATGCCCCAAAACACCGGAACCTCAAGTGGGGAATCCAAGTGTTTGAACTCAGTTTGATGCCTGAACTAAACTCATCACAAATGCTGTTTTTAATAGAATCTATTTAAAATGTTTAGCCTGTAGAAGAAATATGTTCCATCGATTGGAGTAGTAGCTTTAAATATTTAGAATTGTCTACAGAGCAAGACCCTCACACACACACACACACACACACACACACACACACACACACACACACTATTTAGAATTGTCATAAAAGACATCATCCTTTTGCTACCTTACTTTCAGTTTAAGAGTTTTGTTTGGTTTGTTTTGTTTTTGCTTGTTTGTTTTGGTTTAGGAACCTACTGCAACCTCCCAGAGGGAAATCCTTTTAACTCTTCTAATAAAGGTGTTCATCTCCTCCAGGATAGGGATGACTTGAGGGCCAAGCTGGAGACCAGAGGTCTCTCTGTGCAACTTCCAATGGCCAGCATTATGAGTGATGCAAAGGCAGAAGACAACTGGACCTGACCAACGTGAGTGCTGAAGTTTCCAGAGCACCAGGTTTCCCTAAGGGGCAGCTCTGACTTACTGGGTTCTGTGAGATAACATAGCCTGCACTAAGAGGCTGGCAGGCAGGGTTGACTGCTGCTCAGCCCCCCAATTGATTTCCCCTTAGGTGGAAAAGGGATCCAACTTTTCCATGATATTCCAGCAGAGCCACATTGGATCTATGAGTTCTGCACTGCTGAGAGGCTGATATTTGCTGATCAGCGGAAGGGGCCAGTCTACATATGAGAATTCTGCAGATCATAGGATGGACAGCCTTGAGAAATAATAAGATTCCTGCTATTGGCAGGGTTTTAAGCAGAAAAGGCTGTAGTTGAAGGAGTTTGCCCATTGAGCGTGAACTTGAAACTAAAAGCCCTAACTACACTTTCCTTGAAATGAAAGTCTTGTATTCTATAGGTGCTTTGCTGATACTCAGAAACGCTGAAAATGTCCTAAGTGGAAGTAAACCCCTGCCATGCCGTTCCCATCTGTTAACAGCTGTATTTAGACCCACTTGCACATAGTAATGATGATACAACATAATTATCAAGGACTACTTTTACTTGGTACTATTTAAGGGCTTTATATCTGTTAAATAATTTAATTCTTATAAGAACAACTATTGTTGGAATCTCAATAGTGCAACTATTTGTAGCAATTGTGGCGGATCAGAACATAATCTAG
The DNA here is from genome assembly GCA_004027205.1 of Ctenodactylus gundi. Classification (NCBI taxonomy): domain Eukaryota; kingdom Metazoa; phylum Chordata; class Mammalia; order Rodentia; family Ctenodactylidae; genus Ctenodactylus; species Ctenodactylus gundi. The sequence goes on from PVKB01000777.1 coordinate 173,427, forward strand.
ACACAATGGCTGCATCATGCCTTGTTCCAAGCACGGGGCATCTGAGGTGAAAGGTTGTCTCCTAAAACTCTTTCTTGAAGTATACTCCCCCTTCCTGTCCCCTGGAGAGTCATTCTCTTATCATGTGACAATTGGCACACTGCCCATAGTTTTGGTGTCTAGCTGAGGCTTTCTCCAGAGATAGATCTTTTTATAGCCACAAAGGACCACATGGTACAACTGACCTGGTCATGACTCATGAGCTTTGAGTTCCAATTTTGGAACTCTTGTTAATGTTCTGAGACCTTTGAATCAGTAGACAGAGTGAAGAAGATTTGTTGAGACCCCAATTAGAACAAAAAGGAAGGTGAAGCACGACTCCATCTCTCTGCCCGGGTTGTAACTACCATCTCCTCCTGCTTTTGGTTATTGGTATTCTTGGTTCTCAGGCCTTTGTCTCAGACTAGAGATTACATTATCAGCTTCCCTGGTTCTCAGGCCTTGGGGCTTGTACTAAATTATACCATTAGTTTTTATGAGTCTCCAGTTTGCAGATGCAGATTGTGAGACTTCTTGACCTTCATAATTATGTGAACCGATTTCCATAATAAATCCCTTCTTCTGTATTTGTATCATCTACCTGTCTGTCTGTCTCTCTATCCATCTATCTATCTATCTCTCTATCTGACCCCTCCCCCATCCTATAACATCCTGTTTCATCTGGAGAAGCCTGACTAAAACCACAGCTTTAAGAGACTGATGACACCAGTTTCTAGAATTTGACCTGACGGATCTGACTTTGACTATGATGTTCCATGATGACTAATTTGTTTCCCTGGACTCCTTGACTGAACAAAAATGATCAGCTTGTTCCAGAAAACAAAAGCACAGATGCACCACAGTGATGCTGCTGCTCAAGGACCTTTTGTGCTGTGTCCATCCCTCCGTCCCCTACTCTATATGGACAGAACTACTCTTTCCAGCATTTGGGTAACGGTTTGGCCAATGAGAACAATGAGTGAGAGATTGGAGGGTGGGAGGAAGGAGACCCAGAGCAGTCTCCTCCTTTGTCTTCCTCCTGTGGCATCTGAGTCAATGGCTGCTACAGCCCCTAGCGGACCTTCAGAGCCCGGCAACACCCCTTCCTTTATTTGTTCTCCCAGCTTTAGAGGTGGCAGTGGCTTCCTATATTTCTACTTACACCCCTGTTTACTTTTCCACTCTTCCATTCTTGCACTACCAATCCCTTGAGTTCAATCCCTTCCGTTTGAAAGACTTAGAATATTTTTTATTTCCGGCAGGCCTGACTAAAAAAGGGAAGAGAACTGTGGCTGAGAAGTCCTGAAAACTACAGGGACATCTCCTCTCGGCTTTCGCAGTTCTCTGTATGCAGTAGAAGCCCAGAAAATGCTTATCAGGAGTAAGTGGCTCATGTTAAGATTTCTACCTCACATGAGGCCCAGTAGATACGCATTTTTGGGCCTGGGGCTCTCTTACAGCCACACTGTCTTTACTTTTGGTCTTTTCTTCACTTGATAAAATTTTAAAAAGAGGGGACTGAAGTCTTCAAGTGGGATGTCTTCCTATTTTTCAATTCTCAGCTCGGCCAGCTCTTTCAGGCAATGTAACTGAAGTCATATACACAGCACACAGGTATTACAGGGGCAGCCAGGGAATGCTTGAGTTTCAAACGTAGAAAAGTCATCAAATCCTAAGGAAACCAGAGGAAAGGGCAACAGCAGCTCTCCTGGGGCACTGTCAGGAAGCTCTTCTCTCCTTCTTTGTCCTTGTTCTTTCCTCCTGGAGGCTAACAGGCTGTCCAATGGACTACACCAATGGGTTTCCCCTCCCCACTGCCTTTCAATTACATGTGGTCAGTGGGGGATAAAGCAGGGATTGGGTGAGTGGAAGAGTGAGGTCGAAATCTGAAACACTGGTGGGCTGCAGCCTGCTCATCTATCTCAGGAGAGCTGTGCATGTACACCTGTTGTTGAATCTGCATCTACTGATCTTATAATGGTAGCTTGAAGTAGGCAACTGGAAGAGTATTTGCATCCAAAAATGTCACAAATAATTTTTCCAGAGAGCTCGCTATTGGTTATTGACCACACACTAGCATTTAATCTCCTTGGCTCCCTCTTTATAGAGCAGCTTCAGGTGGACTTTAACTGGAGATTATTGTTCTTCTCAAAGTTGCCATCCTACACACTTCTCTCTGTTTGGTGTCTACACCATCCCTATGGTTGTCCCAGCTTTCTAAAAAAACTCCTTACGGATCACTCTTCCAAATTGTACTACACGGATGGGACCAGTTTTTATTTCCTTGTGGGTACCATCACTGACTTGATAGGGCCACAGATAAGCCATAGCCACTGACCAGTTCATACTTGCATGAACTGGCATGAGATCTGGGGTCTAATCATGCCTCCAAGTGTGATTTCTCTAGAACCTGCACCGACTGCTTCACCAGATCCAGGAGAAAGCAGTCATCTGAAATAATATTCAAATTCTCTCTGTTAAATTTTTCTTGAAATATTTGCCCATTAGCATCTCCCTCCATCCACAATGCCTTTAATTTCATAACATGAAAAAAGTTGTTTGTTTTTCAAAAAGATGACTTTGGAAATCCCCACATTCCATTGTAGATCCTGAGATAGACTTTCCACAATGTGCAGTCTATCCTCTCTTCTCTGGACAGCTGTTTCCAAGTGTGAAAGTCCCAAGCTAGTGGCTTGCAGTTGGCATCACACATTCAAATTATTTGAATGCTCTAGAAAATATGACACTGGCCCCTTCCAGATCCACTAAATCAGGTTCTGATAGACAGCATCCTCTCTGACCTACTTTGCTCATCAGATAGATGAGAAAACCATCCCCATCCTACAGGACTGCCAAGATGGCAGGAGTATTAAACAATAGAGCAATCTCTCCTAATTAGCAAAGGAAGCATTCCAAAACCCTATGTGGGCACTGAAACCACAGATAGTATGAAACCATGTGTGTGTGTGTGTGTGTGTGTGTGTGTGTGTGTGTGTGTGTGTGTGTTTATTTTTCTCTGCATATATATCTAACACAAACTTTTGCCTTTTCTCTTAAAGTAAGCACCTCCTTATGACTTCTCTTTGGCATATCTAATTTGTCAAAATCACTAATTGAACACAAGTATTTTGAAGCCACAACAGTCAATCTAACAACTGAGATGGCCAGTGACTAGTGGGACAGGTAGCATACATGGCATGAATAAATTGGACAAAGACATGACTTATAACCTGGGCAGGATAGAACTAGATGACACAAGATTTCATCACACCACTCAGAGAAATGCACAACTTAAAACTTTTGTTTGGGGGCATATTATACTTAACGTTTTCAGATGCAGTTGGCTGCAGGGGGCTGAAATCTGGGAAAGTGAACCCTTGGATAGGGACTACTGCATATGTCAGTGTATTGATTCGTCACGCTCCAATATCCCTTTTCAGCACCACCTTTGCTGACCTTAGGACAGAAAGAACAAAGCAGGTGAATGGCAACTGTAGACCAATAGCTTCCGTAACGTTCTCGAAACTCAAATTTGCTAGAAACCCAAATCCTCCAGCCTGGCCCCAAGCTCTCTGATTCAAAAACCCTAGGGTTGGGGCCCAGTCATTTTTCAACAAATCTTTCTGGTGATTTAGATACATGTTAAATCTGAGACTCCCGTTCTAGATGGGCCTGTCTTTATTTGCTGATGACTTCTGGGATGGCCAGCTGCCCTGTTTTCCTCTCATTGACTTAGGTTTGTCCATCTGGCTGACTTTACCTTCCCACGTTAAGGGGGTACCCCAGCCCTTATAGTTCTACCAAGTGGTTCAAGACCATTACTGCTCCTTCTAGCAGGGCTGCAAGGGTAATGTGGCCTGCCTAAGTATAGGCTCACTGTACACGCAAGCACAGAAAGAAAATCTCTTCTTTCAACAGATACAGGACCATGGTTTGTGGAAGAAATTACTCCCCCTTTTCGCCATTCAAATGATTATATACTATTTTTACAAATTCTGATTCCTTGTAACAGTATTTTCTTATCAGATAAAGACTGTTGAAATAAAGATGTCTGGGCTAGGAGCAGGGGGCATTGAAAGTATTTGCCTTCTATTAAATGGACATGTGGTGTGTGTGGTTGTCAGGGTGCATAGCGGGGCATTTGAGGTGAGACTATTAAGTGGGAGAACTTGAGAGGGGGGAAAGGACAAGATTTTCTTTCGTAATAGGCACATCCTTCCACCTCACAGCTTTGCTAAAAAGTCTGGTGTCTGGTTTGGAAGTTTGGGACCAAAAGAGGTTAGAGCAGGAATGTGTTGCTATGGAGATTTCCCAGCCTAGGATACTGGAGTTCATCCATGTGTTCATTCTTCATGCATCGGGGGAAAAAAGACCTCTCTCTGCTGCTCTGCAGCGGCCCTGCAGAAAATCCCTGATCAGAGAGAGGGTGTCTTCTTTTGGTGGCTACACGATAGGACATGTTCTTGAGGCTTGGTGAACCCAAGCAGGAGAATTAACCTTCTGTCTGCATAGATGTAGGCACTGGGCAAGTGTGAACGTTGGTTTTGGAGAGAAACTGACTAGTGTCTTGACAAAAATCTAACCTCCTTGACTTGCAGGCTCCTAAGCTAATTAAATGATTCTTGCTTTCCTCTGAACTTTGTTCCTCATGCTCCTCTGTAAATTTTATTGATGATCTCACATGTATATGAAAAAGACCCTCCAGGATGTGGCAAATCATGCTTTGTACAGTGGATGCAAATTAACTCAGGCTCTCACTAAACATGGAATTAGACTCATAGCATGTCCTCATTTCCTGGCATCTCTCATAGATAAACACGGCAGCAGAAACTATTGGTCAAAAAAATGAATGACACACTCCACAAAATGAGTGATTGAGAGAATAGAAGTCCCTCTCCACCAGACTGTCCGTTGGTCTCAGCTACCATCAACAGTTCAGCCACGAGCTATATGTTTAATAAGTACATTTTTAAACTACAATGTGATAGATGGTTGTGGTATCCGAGTGGAATTTGCAGATGGCCCTAAAGAAGAGGATCAGACAACAGAGACTCATTATGTGACAAAAAGTGCTCTATCGTTTCAGAAATAGATAAAATATATTGCAGCAGCGTTTTCATATTCCATAAGCATCATACAGTTGCACAAGTGGGAAATAGACAAGCCCATTACAAACTAATTATTCATGTCTTGACATACTAGTTCACCTTTCAAATCATTTCCTATGAAGATTCTCCGTGCACTATCATTTCCTCTAAATATTTTTACATCTTAAATGTATAAATCTTCACATAGCCCGACCTGTATGTCATTCATCACATCGTTAAGCCGACGACGGTGATTACGGGATAAATTAAGGACCATAATCATAAACCAAATCTAGAATTTTATGAATCACTGTAGTGAAACTGCTTTATAGCTCTGCATAAAATTCTTCTCAAACTATTTAAATGCCTTTTAAAAAGTAATGTTCTGGGACAAACTGAGGCTTTTGGAGCAGTAGTTAACTGAAAGCACTTGGTGTCAAGAAAGAGGCCACTAGGGTGCTTATTGCTATAGGGACCGTCAAAGGCAAATTTTCTTTTCTATAGAGTCATGCATCACTTAGTGACGGGATTTGCTCTGAGAAATGCTCTGTAAGGGGATTTCGTCACTGAGAACCCCTCAGAGCACCCTCGCACAGGCCCAGATGCTCCAGATCAGTCACTCGGGGCAGCCTCCTGATGCACAAGGCTGTTGTGGGCAGCACAGGGCAGATTGTTTTATGATAAACTGTTTTTCTCAATAAGTAAAGGAGTATACTTCAAAATAATGATGATATGTAGAGTATAGCAAGTATACAAACCAGGAACATATTTCTTCAGGACCTTTACCAAGTATTATGCGTTGTACAACATTGCACGTGCCATATGTTAATAAGACCGGCAGTGCAGTAGATCTTTTTACTCCAACATCACCACAAACATGTCATCAATAGGGCATCAGAATTTTTCAGCTCATTATAATCTTGCGGCATCACCATCATATACGCAGTCCATCGTTAACTGAAATGTCATGGTAGGGCCTGTGGCGGTGGTTTGGTCAAAGGACGCAGCCCGGGAAGCGGGGGGCAGTTCTTCCCTAAAGTTGAATAGAAAAGGTGCAGTGAGGAGGTAGTTGCGTGTGGAAGATCCTTACTCTGGTACGTGAAGACAGAAGGAATCACTGCTGGGTAAAGAAATCCAGTAAGATTAAGCTCTTTATTTGGTGCATTTGAGAGAAGAGTTAGAGCAGGGGGAAGCTTTTAGCTGTGCTCCACTCTATTTCTTCATGCTGAGAAAGCAAGAGGTTAGGTTGAGTGGTGTTATGTTCTGGACCTGGAATGTCCCCTCTAAAAGTCTCATGTACTTGAATTATTTACGAAACCATGTGCTGTCAGGAGGGTTGGATTGTGGGTATATGGTAGATTATATGTGTGTGGTAGATTAGAGGCCTATGGTGGATTGGGGCATGTAGTAGATTACTGAACAAGCGTATGACCCGGAAGAGCTTAACCTGGAAGTGGCAGAGCACCAGGAGATGACCTGGAAGCGTCTATGCTAGCTCTGCTCTTCCTCCCAGACTTGGCTTCCTGTTTGTGATGTCATGAAGAGCTCCTCTGCCATGTGCTTCCACCATTTCCCAGTTGCCCATGAATAGACTGAGACCTTCTAAAACCATGAGCTAAAATAAATCATTTCTTCCTTAAATCGTGGATTTAGGGTATTCTGTCACAGAAACAGAAAGTAGCTGAGACAAATGGGCAAAGCTTCAGAACACCATTGGTTGAAGAGGCAGGCCTGAACAATATGGTTTCTCTAAGAAAATTCAAAATGATAATTCTCAAAATGATGGTAGGGCCACTGGATACCTCTCCATGGACTTGGATTTCATAAACACACACACACACACACACACACAAAATAAGCCACCAAATTATGTTCTCATTGTAATTTGTGAATAGGAATAAGACTAAAAACAAGAATTATAGCAAAAGGTTAGTGAGAAAGGTATTTAATCGAACTTGCCTATGTATTTTGTTATTCTCTACGTATATGAATTTTTATAATAAAATGTTCTTTGGAAACAGTTGATCTTAGAGAGAACTTTAGTAGAGGTTCTTGGTTCCCTGGAGTGAGCTCTTTCCTGCCTCAGAGCACTTGTACCCCACCCCCGCCTGCCGCTCATTTCCTCACTTCTCTCTCCTCTCTCCCACCCTTCCCTCTCATAGGTGGCACCTCCAAAGGATGGTCCCCCCATTACCGTGACTGCCTGCCTGATTAGGAAGGTACAAAAAGAAAATACCTTTGCCTTAACTGAAAATAAGAATAGGCTAAGATTTGTACTCCAGAGCTTTACACTGGGGAAATGAGTGTGACGCCTATGCTCAGCTCCTCTTCCTCTAGTTCTTCCCAGGAAGAATACTCACGACAAGTACTGTGAACCAAATCCCCGCCTCAAGCTCTGTGTCCAGGGACTCTGGTCTGAGATAAGAACCACAGAGAACATACAGTCTCTGCATGCTCACCAGTCACAGCAGGGCACAGTGCCTGGCCACATACTGCATCATGGGAACTACATGACCTTTGAGCCCTAACGTTGCAATCAGAGTCCCATGAAATGGTAACATTGTCTTGTTTTCATTTCAAAACTCCAACATAATACATCTCCAATGAAAACTATGAGTAAAAATGTCTCATTTCCTGAACATATTAAATTTGACTTACATGACATGATAATAGCTTGAATGGTTTGCACATAAGACTAGGTCATTTTGATGGATACGTAACCAGAGACTTTTGTGTATGCTGAAAAAAACATCACTTGGAATTTGTTTTGGCTTTATTAAATGATGGAGACCCAATGCAGGTCATAATATCAGGACATTAGAGACAAACCATTAAATTTGTCATGTGAGAGCTAAAACCTATGGGGTCATGACCACGAAAGAAGCTGATAGATAATATCTACTACTTGTAGAGCTGCCAAATTGCACAAGAGAAAATATGGTGGTTAATTTTAAGTGTTAACTTGACAGGGATAAAGTATACCCAGAGACAGCCAGAAGAAAGTGCACACACACACACACACACACACACACACACACACACACACACACACACACATTTTAGTGTGCCTGTAAGGGTGTTTCTGGAAGAGGTTAAAATTGAAGTCAGCAGATTAATTTTAAAGATCTACTGTCACCAATGTGGGTATGTACAACTTAACCCATTGAGGACCCAAATGAAACAAAGAAAGTGGAGGAAGGCCAAATATAAACTATCTCAGCCAAAAAGCCTTCTATTACTGCCCTAAGATATTGGTGCTCCTAGTTTGTGGGCCTTTGGGCTCAGTACGAGACTTACATCATTAGCCTCCCTAGTTCCCAGCTTCTGGAATGAGACTGAAGTATCCCATAGATTTCCTGGGTCTCCAGCTTGCAGATGGCAGATCACGGGGCTTGGCCTACATAACCATTTGAGCTGCTTCTCATAGTAAATCTCTGAGAGAATATATTGGTTCTATTTCCCTGGAGAGGATAATTAATACAGGGAATTCGTTATTGAGTAACTCACATTGGAAATTCCACATAAATTGCCCATGGTTTTAGATCACCAAAATGCGACAGGTAACACGAAGTATGCAAGACTCTGGAACAGATATTTTACCGTAGTAGACATTCCAGCTCTAGCATGTGCTGGCTTTGTGACTTTGGCCAACTACTTACTTGTTAAGTTTAAAATTTCTCATGTAGAAAACAGGCTTAATTATGTCTATCTCATTATTTCAGACTTAATACAATGATGTCTAAGAAACCCTCAATTCTTTGCTTGGTTGAGTATAAAATTTCAAGTGCTGCTAATCTGAAAACAAGACTATGCTTCTGATTTAGGAATCTCTAAAGTGGATAGTTATTTAAGACACTTCTTTTGTAGTGCTGGGAACAAACACTTTAAAGGTAAAAATATAATAATTATAAATTGCAACTGAATATAAACTATATTATTTCAAATTTTTCTATTTATGTATATCAATATATATTTAAACACAGATGTTCTAGTATATACATGACAGTTTACATTCTTTTATTCATTATTATTTTACAAACATATATGTACACATTATTATTTTCTTTATCCACTATTGGTGTAGTTCACAGGTATCATTTTTATATTTCACCCCTGAATATATCATGTACAGAGTATAGAAGAAGTTAGATGTGGAACTGACCCATTATGCTAATGTTTTCCTTCATAGTGCCCCAATGCTTCAGGACCCACTCCAGTGACCCCATGTTTTCGTTTTTGCCTCTCTCATGTTGTAACAATGTAGTTCCTGATGTCTCCTTTTAGGAAAGTACTCTCTTGTGGGAGCTCTCCTATGAATTGTAGGATAGTCTGCAACATCCACCCACTGGAGGCCAGGAGCACCTACCCTCCTGTAAGCCTCCTGTCTTGACAACCCCAAATGTCTCCAACCATTGCCAAGTGTCCCTCGAGAACACTTGTTTGAAGGACATTGTGCTGGGATCTTGCACCATCACGGATCCCGGGTATTGACTGTTCCCTACCTACGGCCCCAGAAGGTCCTGACCGCTTCCATCTCATTTTTTAAACCATCTCTTCCCCCTGGGATTTTAGTCATCATCATGGAAATGAAACTATGACTAATGTCTAAACAAGGCTTAATGTCTAGGGTCAGGCAAAGCAGAACTATTTCTACTCAGTATAATTGCAGCAGAATGGGAAGGCATTTAAGTGTAATGGAAAATCCCTCAACATTTCCAAGTCCAAGTTTTCATCTTAAAAATGAAAGTAGTGATAGAGGAACGTCTTTAGCTCTGAAGGCTTTTGTGATGAAGAGCTTGGTACCTGATTGGCTCATTTACCCACTCAGTTGTTCACTCGTTCACTCAACATGTATTGAGACTATAATAAATACTCCAAGCACAATGTTCAGCACCTGGAATGCAGAGAAGTTTAAGACAAAGGGAAAAAGATACATAAACATTTATTGGGTGCAGTGTTTATGCTAGGGTGGTCACTCAGTAGCAGAGTGCCAGCCCAGTATGTTTGAGGCCTTGGGTTTGCTTTCCAGCATGGGAAAAAAAAAATTTAAAGAAGCTCTCATAATAATTTCATTGGAAAATGTAGTCCATTCACACAATGAATTATTATTCAGCCTCAAATAAGAATTTTTCAGCATATTGCAACATAAATGAACCTTAAATATATTAGTATAAGTGAAATAAACCAGTCACAAAAGAACAATTCTGTGTGGTTCTGCTCCTAGGAGGTACCTACAGTAGTTAGATTCAGAGGTGGAAAGTGAAACTATTCCTGCGAAGGACTGGAATAGGATGCAGGAAGAATAAGGAGCTACTCTTTCTTTTCTGGTGCTATGCGCTGAATCGTGTCATTTCTGTGCACCCACCTACCAAATTCATAGGTTGTAACTCCAGCCTCCAATGTGACTGTAGTTGAGGTCCAGGCATTAGGGAGATTTAATTAAGTATAAGTGAGGCCATAAAGCGGAGGCCCTAAAACAATATTACTGGTATCTTTATAAGAAGAGGAAAAGGTATTACAGCGCTCTCCCTTTCTCTCTTTCTACTTCTCCCTCCACGAGCACCCAGAGGAAAGGCCGTGTGAGGGCGCACAGTGAGAAAGTGACTGGCAACAAGCCAAGGAAAGAACTTTCACCAGACACTAACCCTGCCAGCACCTTGATCTTGGATTTCAATTTCCAGAACTGTGAGGAAATAAGTGTTTGAGGTTTAAGTCACTTAGAGCCTGCAAGTCTACACTATTTTGTTGTGGTAGCCCTAGCACACCAGTAGAAATGGATTCAGAGCTTTAAGTTGGGCGGATCAAATATTATGGAAATCTGTGAAGGCTGTGGTTACACAACAATGTGAGTATACTTAATATCACTGAACTATTCACTTTAAAATGGGTAAAATGACAAATGCTATGCTACTAATGACTTATCCCCCCTTTCCCTGTGGTGGTCCAAGTCACAAGAGGGTTATACACAGGACGTGATGAGTTCTGAGACGGGGCCTAGCACAGCTTGGGAGGGGAGTCCCGGGGGACAGGTACAGAGGAGATATGCAAGGAAGCCTATGTAGGCCGGAGGACAAGCAAAAGACAGTGTGTAAGAAATGAGAGAAAAGTGATGGGTGTGCTGGGAGCTATACGCAGTTTGAAAGTGGAGAATGAAGTGGAGGAGGAGTGAGAGGCCACTAGAGGTCAGATAGGAAGCCGGCTGGCCGTGCTGCTCATGCTGGCCCAGAATGTCATGACAAAGAGCCTGGAATTCATGCTGTAGGCTGCCGAACCACTGAATGATGATAGAGAAATCCCTTGGGGATATGTGCAGCTAAGAGAGGTGATTGACGTGAAGCTTTTTGGAGGTTGCAAACTCGTAGGAGAAACTGAAGTTTCACTGCATTGTTAGTGTTAATGACGACAGTGTCAGACATAGGACATCGGTGTGGCAAAGGGGTTTGGGGTGCAGGGAGTGTTACTTGAGCTGCTGGGGATCCTAGAAACAGGTGTGCTAGCACCACATTATTCAGTAGGAGATGGCCTGACCTGCAGGTAAAGGTAGAGAACACAGGGCCTAAATATGGACCAAAAAACAGGGCTAATGGGGAGCCACTAGGGTACACCTGAAATATGGCTGCAAATCCATTCCCTCAAATTCTGTCTAACAGAAGCTCAGTTAGTCAGAAGGGCTGGCTGGGCAGTGTCATCTACTGTAGGGCACATCTCTCTGGGTAAATTCTTTGAGAATCTACCCAGAAAAGATAGAGAAGTATGGGATTCTGTCAAGAGATTAGAAACAAACTTGGGCCCTGAGAAATAAGGGGTGAAAGGCATTACATCGGACACTTTTGTTTATTTTTGCAAAAGCAGTTAGACTTTTTCTTGCACACTTCTTTTAAAAATTGGTATACATTGGCAATACATGATTTATGTTCATTTGGGGGATTTGATACATATGTCTAACATTTCTGGGTCTTTTTGATCCCCTTCGGCCACTACACATCCTCTCCCAACCATCTTCTGATCCTCTTCCCCTTCTACATTGGACATTTTAAAGAACAAGACATGTATTATGCATCGTAATAGCGGGTTAAATAGTTCCCACACTCACCACCAAGGTGAATCAGGCTGGAGTATGAGGACACGAATCACACTTTATGTGACAATTGGTGACTTAGAGAGTTTGTATTTAACTCAATGTTTCATAAATTGACCCTTAATTCTCCCAGTGAGGTCCCTGAGGATCCCAGAGCTGTTGCCAATTGGTTTCTGATTGATTTTTCTTTTGAGGTGTTTGTTAGAGCATTCTCTACATTCCAGAGACTGCACATGCACGCAAACACAGACACACACACACACACACACACACACACACACACACACACAGCATGCATGTGCAGAGCCATTGAGGCTGATGGTTTTTAAAAGGAAGCCCATGACAAAAGCTTCTAAGTCATAAATCACCTTCTCTTAAGATTTCTGTTTTGAAGGTCTAACCTTTTCTCTTTGGTCACAGCTGGAATATGTCAACCTCAGAAATGAAATAGTAAAAATACCATGAAGGTATTTTACCTACAACCTCTAAACGAAGGATTCGATCAATATTTATCTGGCAAATATTACGCTTATCGTTATGTGGAGAGATACTTTATTTATTTTTGTTCTACCTGCTTGAAAGTAAAGTATTAATGGTAACTTGACAAAGTATCAGACAAGGTTTCCTGTTAGAAAGATTACCTTCTTCTCTTTGAACCTCTAGCACAAGGAATGAGAAATAGTAGAACTTCCATTTAAAAAAAAAAAAAGCTTTCAAAAAACAAATGGAAACATACGATCGATTCAGTTACGGAGTGAGTTGTCCCTCGGTGTCCATATGACTGATGCTAGGTCTCCCCCAGGACACTGAAATCCACGGATGCGCATGTCACTTACATAAAATGGCGTAGTGTTTGCAAAGGACCCAAACACTTCTTCCTATGCAGGTCAATCTCCAGTGCACGGTAAGAACTAAATGTAAATGCTGTATCAGCATTCGCTGGACGCCGTTGTTAAGGAGCAGTGACAGAAGAAAACATCTGTACACGGTCAGCAGAGACACAATTTATATGCAGGTCGCAGTTTGCTGAATCTAGAGATCAGCACCTAAGGACACCCAAGGACAGCTGTATATAATTATATACACAAAAGCTGCACACAGTGATGCACACCTATAGCCCCAGCTGCTTGCAAGGCTAGGGCAGGATAGCTTGAGCCCAGGAATTTGAAACTAGGTTGAGCAGTGTAATGAGACTTGGTTTCAACAAACAAAAATATATAGATATATAATGGTTGCCAAAGGAAAAGTAAAAAAGTAAGAGAGAGGATCAGAAGGAGGTAGAGGAACATTAATAAGCCTAGCACTGGGACATCACCTATTATCTCCCATGAGCCTGAAACTGGTGTGACAGAGGAAGAAATCTAAGGATGAAATTATTTCGTGTCTAATACAAGGTCTCCTAGCCAGCCAGAGAATCATCTGGCATTGGAATTCAAACTTCTGTTCTCAATGTCTCTATTCTTTCCCTGTGGCTTTCCTAGTAAATACCAATGATGACTCACAGGCTGGAAAGAGACCAATGAGGGCCGGTGTCCAGGAAGGAGGGACCTCAGCTTCATTCTGGGACTGAGGAAGAGGAGAAAAGGAGAGGGCCAGGCAGCAAGAGAAGAGAGCTGGCCCACAGAGCACTCAAGGATTGTCCTGACAAAGAAAAACCAAGATGTGACAGCCTAGGGAAGCTTGCTCTCCTAAGCCAAGGCTAACAGCAATGTGCTTGGGATTAGGCACGGAAAAAGCTCCTAAACGCCAGGCTGAAATTTCATTTTGTAACAAAAGAGGCCATGACGTTTCAAGCCTGCTTAGCTACAAGATCATGTTAAGGAGAGACTGGAATAGTAAGAATGAGAAGAAAGCGCCGTGAGCAGGCTGAAGCTCCTTTTGCTAAGGAGGAATCCGAGGTAAACAAGCAAGCACCTTCCCTCCACCCCCAGAACCTCTCTGACCCTTTACACAGTCCCCGGTAGGGTGCACATGACCGGGTGACCCTGGTGACTCCGACACTGAGTTCGCAAAGGAAGCGTCCTACTCCCACTCGCTCCTGTCAATAGAGAGGGCTCCCCGTTTGAGACTTTCCTGGCAGGCAGCTGCTGCTTACTTTTGGCAGTCTCTCGGCTCACGCTGTGTCGGGGTGACTCAGCATTTACAAAGTAACGGGCAAGATGACCTGTCTTTGCGCACTCACAAGCCAATCTTGGGCTGTGTGCTCTGCCTCAGCATGACCGTGGCAGGTCCCAAGAGGACTGGTCTTCTTGGGGCCTTGCTGATGGAATAGGAAGAGGCTGGAGAGACCGCAGAGCTGTAAGCTCTTCCCGCCCAGCCAGAGAGCTGCCCGGACCTTGAACCGTCTTCCTGTTGGCCTTTATCACAGCTGGGATGTCATCCAGATGAAGGCTTGGTTTAGATATCAGCGAAAGGATTTGCTTTCCAGCAACAGCGTTACAGATGTAGTCTTGGCTTCAAAACGGACCTAGAGAAGGTCTTCCACAAGCAACACTCAGCCAGCTAGGCATGAGCTTCCTAGCACATCTCACAAAGTAAGCATTTCTAAGAAGAAAAAAAGCATATAACAAACGACATGATGACTTTCATGTGAAAACCTCATTACTGCATCTGTGAAATTCACCTCTCTGAGTGGGACATCTAGACCATGACAAATAAAACTCATGACTTCAGGTACTTCTCCAGCCTGCCCACTCCCTCCTCACCAGGCCAATTCCTCATCTCTAGGCGCACACCCGCTTGGAGCTTTTATCCTGAGACAACCCTGTCTTTTATGCTTGGATCTTTCCAACCTTTGAACACAACCCACGACTTTCCTCCTTCCCGCCCAGTGGTGCCATCTTACCAGCCTCCCAGATGGGATCAATCCACTTCTCTCCACATTTGGTCATCAGCATCAAATGATGTGGAAGAAAACCGTGAACTGATTGCTGGCCTTTGAGGTTTATTGTTTCTGGTCCAAACTGCCCCCACTGTTGGCAGTCTTTTATTCTGTCCCTGGCCAGACCCCTTTCTAACAGTTCATGGCACTGGCAACAAATCTCTACCACCGAGGAGCACCCAGCTGCTGGGGTCTTCGGTGCTTCAGCAGCAGAGTTGAAGACTGGCGCTGGCACAGCACAACACGTCACAGAACAATTTGAGACAGTAACTGTCGGTAATAGTAGATGTGGACAGGGCTGCAGAGTACGTGGATACCTTCCCTGAAAGCTTGCGAGTGATGTGGGAGGGGCATGGAAGCCTTGAACTCCCGCCATGATGGTGGAAGCAGAGCAAAGGAAACGCCCTTTTGCTTCTGTTCTTGCAAAACCATCCTTGTTTCCAGGAAGGAAGGCCTGTGAAACTCAGAAAAATGCATCCAGCTTAAATGTGATGCATAAGCTCACTAAAGAAAAAAGGATTTCTTTGATTTGGGGAGAAAAAGCTCAAGTTGTTTTTAGGAGGAAGAGACTGGTAATCAGAGATCTTGAAATTGGAAAGGGATGACAGACTCACATGAACTTAATGTTATGCAAAAAAGAACAAACAACAACAACAACTGATCTTTTTTCTAGTTAGTAACACAGCAACATTTTATCACTGAAATAAAAACATGAATCTCCCCCCCCCCCACAAAAAAAAATCCTTCATGGACTTATAGGACATCTCAGCTTTCAAAACTGCATGAGTTAGCTTCCCAAAGAAATCCCCTCTCCTATGTTTCTCACATATACCTGGTTGGTTTCTTTTCTCTAGGGAGCTGTAACTAACTCAGGTGGGGTTCCTGGCCCACCACCCTCCCTGGCTTCGCTGGAAGTATTCTCAGAACAGAGGTCCTGAGGACAGCCAGGTTTTTATTGACTACCACTCTCCCACTGCCCATGGTCACCTAGGTCTTTGGCTCATACTAGCTATCTCACAGGCACTGTCTGTGTGTCTGGCTAAGAAACAAAGGCCAATTGTATCCAGTTCTGTCTCCCCAATTATAAGTTGCCTTCTACTTCCTGTTGGGGGGTGCAGCCTGCTAGGGCCAAGTGGCTCCTTTTAGCTGGTGCATTTCTGGGAGACAAGTGACAGCTGAGGTTTATCTGCTGGCAATACTTGTAGCAGCTGGAAGAATTAATTCTTTTATTTCTGATCCAGAATCCAGAAGGGGGATCTCTAGCATCAATATACTTGTGGGTAGATCTTGTGCAAGTGCTGACATTATCATCATCTTCACATTCAGTCAAAATGTGAAATTCTAGAGTGTAGAATTCATATTAACAAGAATTTTAACTCCCAGTCCTGTTCATCTCCTGCAGGGAAACAGGTCCATGTGAAAGGAACTGTTTATTCATCCAAGAACTGTTTACTCCACTGGAGAGGAATTTCAGAGCCTTTCTGGTCTGCCTTCCCTTTCTCTTCCACTTCCCCTACCTGTTGACATTGCTACTTTAGACTGCCAGGGAGATGAAGAGCAAGGAAAAGTAAACTAGAGCCCAGAGAGCTCAGCGGGGCGGGAAGTAGCAGCTGTAGCATCATCTACTTTGACTTACAGCCTTGTGCTTCTGTTTCCTTGGGTAAAACCTAGAATGGCCTATACAGATAGTCATAGTACCTTTTCAGGAGTTCTTCCCAATGTGGTGGCTACCAAATCACAAAAAAAGACGCTGCTGGCCCATGACAGTGCCTTTGTTGCTCCTCCTCCATTCTGCCCACAGGCAGTCCCACACAAGGTCTGCCTGAGTGAACACTACAAGTCTTCCCCGACTCTCCACGGAGTTTACGGCACAGTGCTGACTACTCTGTTCTGGTGCTATGTGGATGGACAACCTTCTAGAACCCCCCAAAGCTACAAAAGCCGGGAAACATACCCAGGAACGGTTCAGACTGCTCTCATATAATGCAACACTTGTGCCAGAGGCACAGGAGCTGTGCCCAAGTGACAATTCAGATTTAGAATTGCTCCCAGCCCCAACCCCTTTCCAGCCTCCGTTGCACCCATGCAAATGCCTTAAATTCCCATTGCTGCTGACTCATTCCTCCAAGCCCAGGAGTATGAGTCCCGCTCTTGCTTGATCTTTCTTGAAAGTGAAGATTCCTCTGGGAGGCTGTTGCTTTAAGTCAGAGGATGTTAAAGCTACAAGGGCTCTCAAAGCTCACTCAGTTCTGTGCTCATGCCAGACTGGGCATTGCTGTCACGGAGGTACCCCAGGAACAAAGACAAATGGGGCTGGCCTCAACCCGGTGTTTTCCTAGACTCCGCAGAGTATAAAATTTCCCTAAGCTGGAATGTAGTTTAAAGCGTACTATTTTTATATTAAACAAATAAGCATGAAATGTGATGGAGAATGCCAAACTTGGATGAATTTGAAAAGTGCATTGTGGGCCAGTTCTGGAAGGTTCCCACCTCCTGAATTCACTTGCAGTGGCTGTTGTGGGTACTCTGTGGAAAATCTGGGAAGATACCACTTAAAACAAGAGTGAGCTACCATATAACCAAGCAATTCCACTTCTGGAGTAAGCAAAATAATTGAAAACAGGGTCTTAAAGAGATATTTGTACGCTCGTGTCCATAATAGATAGCAGCAACATTTACAATAGGCAAAAAGTAGAAGCAATCATGTGCTCATCAAGAGAGGAATGAACAAGCAAAATATGATACACACAGTAAGGTGCCAGTCAGCCTTACAAATGAAAACATGCAGCCACATGGATGATCCTTGACATACCATAAGTGAAATAAGCCCTGACTTCATTCACATGAACTACAGAAAGCAGTGAAATTCATAAAGACAGAAGATAGAATGAGAGTTTTCAGCGGTGGGAGGAGGAGAGATTGGGGAGTTAGCATTTCGTGGAGACAGAATTTCAATTTGGGGTGAAAAAAAAAGGCCAGAGATGGATGGTGGTGATGGACACACAACATTACGGATGAACCTAATGACCCTGAGATATGAAATTAAAAATGTAAAATTATAAGATGGCAAATTTTGTAACATGTGTAATATCCCAAGTTAAAAGGAGATGTATGCTAGAATAGGAGTGAATTTCAAGATCAGCTCATCCCCTCCACCCGGTCTATTTGCAGGCAGCAGAAAGAAACAAGGTCAGAGTCACAGTAGTTTCCTGGGGTGTGCAGCTCGTTAAGTGCTGGAGCTGGGCCCAGCTTCCTGACTTCCACAGCAGCGCTCCTACCTCACAACCCCACTGTATGTCATTGCCTCCTAGGCCGAGCGGCAGGGGCAGTGATTTGAGGTAAAGGTTGCAATGTCACTTGAACTCACCTCCTTGTCCGTCCCCACCACCACTGTCGCAGGCCTCGCCCTAACTGCCCGAGTTACAAAATAGCCTCTGATTTGTTGTCTCCTTGCTTCTGAGTAAAGACATTCTGCACACACTGCTGGGAGAGCACGCTAAGCACGCCGTGCCCCGGCACACCGTCTATGGTTTCTCATTTCCAAGAATGCCATGACAAAAGGTTTTACCTCAAAGAAACCTGATCAGTGGTCCTAAGCTTGTGTCCTGGGAGAATTCAAGGGGCAAGAGATTTTGGTGGGCATGTACTTGCAAAGGGTGAGGGGACAATGTATGCAGAACAGGAAGGAGGGCTGAGCAGAAGGATGCCTAGCTGGCAGCAGTCCCAAGCAGATCCCAACCAGCCCAACGGGAGACCTTGAACCAACGCTGCCCCTGTGAGGAATCTCCCAGAGAGCAAGAACAGCCTCATCCTGGCACTGGCAGTGTCATCTATCCCTGGATGGAAGCGGCTGGCTCAAGTGTGGCCAGGTGTGGGCACTGTGATGAATCCCGAGCTACAACTGATGGAGCGTGCCAGTCAGCTACCAGGTGATCCCACAGAGATTCTCCTACAGGGAGACCTGAGGGGACACCTCCCTGCAAACCACAATACTCTAGGTCTTTTTGCATCTTAAACCAAGAAGCATCTGGATTCAAAGACCATCCTCTGGCCGGGAAAGAGTGTCACAGCTGATCACTGGGATTTCCTTGGCTTTCTGGACTGTAGGGAGGTGGGTAGAGGAGTGGGATAATGTGGCACATGGGCAGTGTGTGGATCATCCCTTTCCTATCCTGTTAGAGCCAAATTCTAACTCCTGTCATTCCAGATCATCTATTCCCTGGTCCCCTGCCCCTCCAATGTTGTGTACCCCATGCTTTCCTAAAAGCCTTCTTTTGTCATCTGTCAATTACCATAACCTTCTGGGCCTATCCTATCCCACTTACCACGAGGCCTTGATCTGTAGTTCAAGCTGGCATTGAACTCACTATGCTATCCTTGCTAGCCTCAAACATACAGCAATCCTCCTGCCTCAGCCTTCCGACTGCTAGGATTACAGTCATGCATCACCACATCCGGTTAATGTGGAGCTGGGAATCGAACCCAGGGCCTGACACTTGCTAGGCATGTGCTTTAACCACTCAGCTATGCCCCCACCCCTGCCACTTACCGTTTTATGCTTTGTATCTTCCAAGCACAAAAGCCTCATCTCCTTCTCTAGACAATTCCTGGTGTTTGGCAGAACAACTCATCCAGCCTCGCAGTGCAGTGCTCGTAATGGCATGTTCTGTTGCCACATCAATGGCATTGATGTAACATCCAGTTGAATTAAATTAACTTTCTCATATCACTAGACTCGTCAGATGGGAACATTGCGTTCAAAGCCAATGTCTGAGCTGATGTCTAGGCCTCCTCTACCAGGGATCCAGAGAATTTCTGTCACTCGTTTGTGCTTCCACGTGGTCACAGAGTGAAGCTGTCCTCTTGTTCTTCATGCTGACCCGTACCTCTCTTGGCGAAGCAGACACTCACAGCCAAGAGCTCTGTGCTGCCGGAGCAGACCTTTTCAGAGGCACTCTACAAGTTCTCACAATGTGAAACCTCGCATTTATTTTTAAAAACTAATTGTTTAAAAGCCCAAGCAGCACATAAACATCAGCTATCCAATATCACTTCAGGCATAACGCAAACAATGCCAAAATCTGAGACTGTTCAGAGGGAGGCAGGCAAGACTCGGAATAAATTTGCTGCTCCTCCGTTTTGCCCTAGGCTAGCTTGGGCCCCATGGCGGCTCCCAGGCCACTAGGTTTGAAAGTAATGTTCTGCTAATGCCAGTCCATCTTCTACAGATCACTTCCTCTTCCACTGAAATGTTTTCCGGCATGCTACTTCTCTCTGCTCTCCCCTTGACCCCAGTTGCAGTCACCACCACAAAACTCTGTCACTTAAAAATGGTTGTGCAGCAGACTTTTCCTAATTGTGCAGAAATGAGGATAGTGAACTAGCTGGTTTTCCTTCCTTAGAAAAAATAAAACACACAAACAAAGAGGAAAGTAGGGGTAGGAAAAGCCCGAGTTGTGTCAGGAAAAACTGTCTTTATGCCTCTTTTTACATAATTGCTACAACTTGCTCTCAGGGTATTGTAGAAAACACAATAGTAGTTTGAGAGGAAAATTAAGCTTCATGCGTTTATTCACTATTTTAGTGATATATTTTAACAAAAATTGCTCATATTTTATCGTGGAGACATGGGCATTAGCTGGGACTAGCTGCCTCTACCTGCTCCTGTGATAGGTTTGTGCTTTCAAAGGATGCTCATGGGATGTCTCTTGGACCGCCACGGCACTTCGTCATAAGCCAGTGCACATGGGAGCACAGAACAGCGTCCATGTGCTCCATGGCCTGCGTGATCAGGCCTCCCAAGACATGCTCATGGAACATCCAGGTTTCCCTGAGCACTTGTCAATGCGATGAACAGTGTCCACTGTTGCCGCCTGCCAACAACGAAGGCATTTCATGCCATCCTAGAGGCCTAGAGAAACTCTGGCATGTTCTGTAGAACCCCAGCATTTGTTGAAATCTAGGGCCTACACTTGAGGAGTTCTGTACAGCAGATAAGCCCTCAGCAAGTGGCTCCTCCAGGCTTTCCGCCTCACACTCACAGTCCTCTCTCCGCTCCCGACTGTGCTAGGGGTGGCACGGTAGTGGCACGTAGATCCAAAAACGTCATCCTTTCTTTTTTGTTACGTGAGCTGGGTCCACACAACACTCACAGACTGTGTTGCAAGATGGGTATGGGGCCACACACCTATAATCCCAGCACTGAGAGCACCTGAGGCAAGAGAATCGTAAGTCTGAGCAGAGCTCATGCAACTTAGTGACTTAGTGAGACCATGTATCAAAATGAAAATTTTAAAAATTTTTCTTTTAAATACTGAGGTTGTATCTCAATATGAAGGTGTTAGGTTCGATCCTGAGTACTGAAAAAGCAAACATGCTGTGTCGTTTTCTATCAACAGTGAGCTCTCCTTTTCACACTTATCACATGATAGCCATCCCTGATGCCAGGCAAGACCTAAGGGACCCAAAAAGAGAATAAGGCTAGTCCCCAAACTCAAAGGGAAACCTAAACCAAAGGGACAAAGACTGAAAAAAAGTGAAGCCAGAAAGAGACAGGCACCCAAAGAAATAGTGTGAGAGAGAAAGGTTCAAATAGGAAGAAGGAAAGGAAAGAAAAAGGTAAAGTAGAAAAATAAAGTGAGGAAGGAAAGAGATTGGAAAGGATTTTTCCCCTTTTGATCCCTGGTGGTTTGAAAGTTCCATGGAAATGATTCATTCCTTTTCTGGAGAGCAGCTGACACAATGAATCAATCCACTCACAAGCATTTGCAACATCAGAAGCCGAAGCCGGAGCCAATGTCCTCAAGCTAAGTCTGGTCCTCAGTGGAAGTGCCTCATAACCAGGAGGGAAAAACATGCTGTCTTTGGTTCACTGGGCTCTGGGTTGCCCCTAAAAGGGCTCCCCATATACATGTAAACCACCATCATCGCAAAGGAGAGGCCTGGGGACTTGCAGGCACAACACACGCATGAGGGAGGTAGAAAGAGCTCTCTTTCAAAGGCAGGCTCAACCCTTGACCCAGGGCCCCCATAAGAGTTTTGCAGCCTCTCTGGGGAGATCAAGGGTCCATAATTGATTGCCTGTACAACTAGTGAAGGCAGGCAATGAGAAGGAAGCAACTCTCCCGCCCAAAGTCAGAAGTGGAAGGACATCCAGATGGCCAGGTATTATCTGGAGTCAAGTGGCTCAAGATTGGACTTCTCACTTGGTCCCTGTGACATCTCATTCCAGGCAGCCTCTCCTGACAAATGTGGGCAAGAATGAGAGTGCCCTTATAATGTGGTGCTGTGAAAAACTACAGCTACTTTGATGTTATTATAAAACCCATACATAAAAAAGTTCCTTTGTCTGGAGGGCTATGCTATAGTTTGGATCTAGAATGTCCCCCCTAAACTTCATGTATTTGGATGTTGTAGAACAGCTATGGAATGACGTGCTGAAAAGGCAGAATACCGGGCCTCGATCTGTAAGGGCCGGATCACTGAGGCAAGATCTGAAAGAATCTATGCTAGCTCCACCTTTCTTTGGTCACTTGGCTTCCTGTTTCATTTCCTCTGGCTAGGCCTCTGCCGTGTGCTTCCACCGTTTCCAGCCACCCATGAATAAACTGAGGCCTTCTGAAACCATGAGCTAAAATAAATATTTCCTCCCACAAGTTATGGATGTTGAATATTTTGTTCCAGTGATGAAAAAGTAACTAAGACAAAAATTGGTACCAGAGAAATGGGGTCATTTTTCTGTCTGTCTCTGATCATGCAGTTTACCGCCCTTGGAAATGGTTTACAGGAGTTTGGAAAGGTCTGAAGATGCCAGCTAGAGAAACCTTAGAATGCTGTGAGCCAAATTTGATGGGAGATTCCTGTCAGAGCTCACAAGGCCAGAACGTTGGAACTGCAGATTGGAAAGGCCAAGCTCAAGAAGCTTCAGATGAGAAGAAGAATTTTATTGGTGATTGTTCTAGAAACCATGAATGCTATGCTCCGACAAGGTGTGTCAGCATTTTGACCATGTCCTGGGACTTTGCCAGAAACTGAGATTACAGGCAGTGGACTCCTTAACCTGGTGGTGGAAATTTCAAGGCAGCCCAACATTCAGACTGTCATATGGTTGCTGCTTGGGGCTTTTCACCAGACCTGTGTCTGGTAGAAATCAGGAAAAACAATAAGAGAAAGAAATGTGAAAATTCGCAGTTTTGCCAGAAAGACTGTGACTTCAAAGTAGGAGCAGAAGAGCACAAGGTTGTTAAAGTAATTAGCATTAAAAAGAAGCCAAGTACTTGGAATCAGTTCTAGGAATTTGCCTCAGTAATCAGCAAGTGCCTACTCTTTACCAATTAAAGGGGGAAAGGCAACAACAACAACAAAACCCTTTGCTTTGAAAATAGACCCCAAAGTATCACTCAGTGGAACCTTGGAAAGTATATCCTGGAGGAGTTCAGTCATCTAAGATCTTGTAGGCTTCTGCTGTCTTGGTTCAAGCGGCCAGACTACTGCTCAAATGGCAGGTCTTGGTATCATCCATGTGGTGGTAGTTTCATAGGCGTGCAGAATGTAGGAGTTCGTGGAGGCTCCCGCCTAGATTTTAGAAGAAAGCGAGAGGTCGGGCATTGTGCTCCTGAAAGGGCAGTACACGAAGTTGTAAAAGGGAAGCCAAAGGAGGCTATGGAAATTTGGAGATGCCAGAAACATGGATCATCTGCAGAGGAAACCACAGGCTGCAAGCACAGCCAATCCAAAAGAGAAACCACAGAGGTTACAGGCAGAAGCAACGTTGAAGGAGCAAGGCCACTCCAGCCCTTTGGAGCTCATATCTCACCACACTTTAACCCAAGTACTGGACACAGAACTACAGGAGCCACAGGAGTTAACTCTTGCCCTACTGGGCTTAGAATTTGTTTTGGTTAGACTGCTTTCTATCTTCTTACCTCTCCCTTTAGGAATGGGAACATGCCATCACTAAAGTGTTCGACTTTTATTTTCATAGAAGCTCACAGTTATGAATTTTCCTTGAGTTTCAGAGGAGACATTGGACTCGGACGTTTTAGCAGTGCTGGAACTGTCAGGACTTTGGCAAGACCTAGAGAAAGACTAAATACATTTTATATATGAAACTTCTGATGGCCAAGGTAGAATATTGTGATTTGGACCTGGAGTTTCTCCCCAAAATATCATATATTTAGATGTTGTAGAATAGCTATGGAACCACGTGCTGTTTAAAAGGTGGGACCTGGTTGGAAGGGGCAGGACACTAGGACATGATCTGGAAGGATATATGCCAGCTCCACCCTTCTTTGCTCACTCGGCCTCCGGTCTGCCATGCTAGGAGTAACTTTCCTCCAGCTTGCCTCCACCTTGTGTTTCCACCATTGCCAGCCACCCATGAGTGGACTGAGACCTCCTGAAACTGTGAGCTAAAATAAATCCCTCCTTCCTTAAGTAGTGAATGTGGTATATTCTGTCCCCGCAACAGAAAAGCAACTAAGACAGGCTAGTAATAACTTAGAGAAGCAAAGAGGTTGATCTGGGGGGTTGAAGCATATCTACGGACTGGTGGGAGCTGAGGCCTGAATTAGAGGGATTGTGTTCAAAGCTTTGAGCCTGCACTCAGCCAGTGCTGGCTTCTCAACAGAAGCCCATGTAACCCAGTTTTTAGCTGACAAACATTTCAAGGCCAGAAGTGGAAGATGTTGCCCAACAGGCCAATTCTCTAAACTCCAGTTTGCAAAAAGATAAGTTCTTAGAGTGAGGGTTACATGATTTCTTCACTTATGTAAAGCCTGCTTTAAGGAATAGTTTACTGTACCAGTAAATTTTAACTTACCGTGTTCCTCTTAAGCACTGTATCATTTACCTGGAAAGTTTTTCATTTTAAAAAATTCTGTCTAGTCCTTTGTAAAGATATTTTCTGCCTATCCAACATTTTAGCCTTTTAAGGAGCCTTTCCCCCAGTTTAATGACTTTAATGCATTTAATGACTTACCAAAATAAAATTTCTTTTAGCTTTTTAAACTTGTAATAATAAATTCTGAACAGCTTCTGTAGCTTGGGCTATCTCTAAAGAGTTTGAACTGACTACTTTTGCTGTGAAGAATGTCAATTTGCTGCTTGGTTGGAGGACAAGAGGATAGAAAGAGGCCCTGAGCTGGGATGAAGACAGAGCAGAGGTCAGGAGGTGCGGAATGAGCACAAGGCGATGCCGAGCTAGTAATCCCAGAGAAGGGAGTTGCAGAGGCCAGGGAAGCAGAGAGGAGGGAAGGCAGGCATAGAGAGAGAGGAGAATGCGGCAATGGTCATAGTCGGAAAGGGGAACAGTGGGAGATAGAGAGGAGGAGTCCAAGGGGCAAAGAGGGGGTTCAGTAGCTATCCTCCAAGGAATCCCAACATCGGGCCCTTCTCTCCTTTGCCGTTCTTCTCTATGTTTGACAGGGTGACACAGGTAGACAAGAGGTGGTACAACAGGGCACTGTGGTTTCCTCCTTGCACCTTCTTTTATGGCTGCCTCCAGGAGCACCATAAGGACACAAGTAGCCCGTGGGGAAAGGTGTACATGGCATACAACTGAGGCCTTGGCCACAGCCAAGGTGGTAAACTTTCCAGGTTTCATCTCAAATTACAAGTGTCTTAATTGTAAATCCGGAGGGCTGGAGGAACGGCTCAGCAGTTAAGTGTTTGCCTAGCAAGTGCTAAGACAAGGGCTTCTCACATGAGTTCGATTCCCCAGCACCACATGAACTGGGCATGGTGACTCATGCCTGTAATCCCAGCAGAGGCTGAGACAGGAGGATTGCCGTGAGTCCAAGGCCAGCCTGGGCTCCATAGTGAGTTCACGACCAGCCTGGGCTACAGAGTGAGACCTTGTCTTAAAAAAAAAAAAAAAAAAAAAATTGCAAATTCAGCAAAATAAGTATTTATTGATATTTTAAGCCATCAAGTTTTGGAATATTTGATTTGTATAAAGAGGAGGACACTACAGAGCAAAAGAGCACAGACAGGCATAGGTCTCGGGTTGCAGGGCTCCCCTGGCTCTCCTGGGCTCTTCCTGTGGATCTGTAATAACTGCTGTGAGCTTCAGAAGGAATCAGTCATATGAAAATAGATTTGTTGTGGTTAGGATCTGGAGTGTCCCCCAAAAGTCTCATGTGTTTTAATTTTATGGATTGTCTATGGAGCCATGTAATGTTGGTGGATTGGGGTCTGGCTTGGAGGGGTGGATTGCAGTTGTTGGGATTAGGGGGGTGTGAGTTAAGACTAAGGGTGTGTAGTGGCCACACCTTCAACACCCGGATGCAGGAGAGACTAAGACTGGGACTTGGACTAGTCTCAATTAGTCTCACTTGCTTGCCTGTCGGTGATGTCCTGAGAAGCTGTCTCCACCTCTCTCTGCCATGTACTTCAATTGCTGCTGGCCACCCCTGAATGGACTGTGACCATCTGAAACTGTGAGTTAAAATAAACCTTTCCTTTTCCTGAATTTGTGCATGTCAGGTATTGAGTCACAGCAATGAAAAAGTAATTAAGACAAGATTCTTAGAGGAATTGACTCTCACTGTGTTGACTTTTTTATGGATAATCTAGAGCTGGAATACCTAGAGGGTTTTTTTTTTCAGATCCTAGAACCAGGGTTTTAGAAAGCACTTTGATCAAGATACATTAAGGCAGACTTGTGAATAACCAGAAGTAGCAGAGACACAGGTCCAGGAGACATCCTCTCTCTCTCTCTCTCTCTCTCTCTCTCTCTTTTTTCTCTCTCTCTCTCTCCCTCCTTATGTTTATCTGGGTCAGTGTAAACCAAATGTAATAAATTTCCCCATCCATAGGTGATGAGATTTATATTTCTTGAGTTTTAGTATTCTGTAGTTATACTTCCAAATAACTTCACCTCTCCAGGATGATGATAAGAATGTAATTTGCAGGTAGAATAAAACGGAAAAGCTGGATTCATAAACAATGCCTCCATGAATGTTTAAAAGATGAATATAATACTCTCAGAAGGATGCAGAAGCCTCATTCCCCTAGTAAATACCCCGTGACTGCCAGCAGGCCAATTGCAGCTGGTTCTGGTAAGCCATTTGGAAACTCCTGCTTCACCCACGGAGGAGGAGCAGAATGGAAAAATGGTGATTACTACATACCACGTGCTCACCTTGGAGCTTAGAGCCATTCCATTACCTCTTCCATTCTTGCAACCATCTTGGAGGGGGATGACACCCACCTCCTTTGTGAGATGGTGATATTCATGCTGAGAGTTAAGTGACTTGTCCCAAGTTGCCAGACAGAAAGGGACGGAAGTGTATTGACCCTGGGTCTTCTGAATCTGTGGCTGGCTCAGTTGCTGTGTTCAAGATGAGGTCAAGGGTATCTTGGGAACAACGCTTTACCCCATCGGGACATCCTATGCTCAGTGGCACAGGTTGGCAGCCAAGAGCAGGCACTCCCAGAGGCGCGGCTGACCTTGCTGAGCCTTAGCCCTGCAGGCCTCAGAATGCGTAGGGCTGAGCAATTGGGTCAACACAGCTGCACTAATGCAGAGGAAAAATCCATGTGCCTTCAGATTCCACTGGGCATAATCTCTGGGAAGTGTCTCCCGGAATGACAGTCTGGACCAAGTGCCTGTGGCTCTTTTAGTATGTGCTGCCTCATTTCAAAATTCTGTTGCCCTCTTCTACTCTAGACCTGAGTGCCCTGAGAACAAGGCATGACTCAGTCATCTTGTGCCCCAGCACCTCGCCCTGTGCTACATCAGGCAGGGGCTCACTGACCTGGAAGCAGGGTGAGGAAAGCTAATTCACGGGTCGGGAATGGGAGAACAGAGCTGCCAGACTCGAGGGACAACTGTGATTGCCACAGCACAGGACATCGCTGAGCCTGAAAGAGAGCTGGGGAAGCAGGGAGCCAGGTGGTGGCTCAGCGTGACAAGTCCTGTGGAAGAAGTGTGCACTCCCTGTGTTTAAAACTCAGCCTACCGCGCACCTGTGGCGCAGCAGAAGGAGGCCTCCTGGGGGCCCCTCCCAATAATTAAAAGGCCACCTGCAGTCTGTAGGCGCCCCATGGATGAAATCAGAGGCCCCTGCCTTTAAAGTGTTTCCAATAAAATGCTACCAGGTTTTCCTCTCTAGAATCCCAATGAAAGGGCTGTCTGTGCTTCACAATGCACACCTGGCACATTTGATACACAGTCTCCTGCTGCCCGTGAACCAGCTAGCCGGCTGGCAGGGTCGCCCACCGGCAGGTGTAAGGGTTTATTTTTTAAACTGCCTCCTTCCCAAGAGCTGATAATCCACTTAAGAGAAAAGGACCAGCAGAATGAAAGAATAGGTGATGCGGGAGTATTCGCCCTGTCTCCCCCTTTTTATCAATGCTGCCTTTCCTCCTGCACGCTACCTTTGCCATTTTCCTTTACACCCTGTCTTCTCTCTTTCCTGTCTAACTTCTTTCCTTTTTTCCTCCTACCTGCTTTTCCTTTCTCATCGCAGGTGTCAATTTTATAGATACTCTCGTCACTTTCTGTTTCTATCAATTCAAGAGATTCATGGTATTACTATTTGCAGTGCTGGGGCTGGAACCCAAGGCCTCACGTGCTAGGGCAAGGACTCTACCACTGAGCCACACCCTTGTATTTTTACCTCTTGCCTTTCTTTTTTTAAATTTTATTTATTTATTTATTTATTTAGAGCCAGGGTCCCACTCTGCAGCCCAGGCTGGTCCTGAACTCACTATGGAGCCCAGGCTAGCCTTGGACTCAAGGCAATCCTCCTGCTTCAGTCTCCCCAGTACTGGGATTACAAGTGTGTGCTGTCATGCCCAGCCTATGTGATGCTGGGGAATCGAACTCAGCGACTTGAGATTGCTAGGCAAGTGCTTTAACCACTGAGCTATTCCTCCAGCCCCTCCCTTTCTTTCCCAGTAAAAGCCTGTTTATAAAGTGCTTAATGTATGTCCTCAGGTAACTAATGAGTCCTAACACATGTATGGAACTGTTCTATATGTAGATCTTTTGTAGGTACAGTTTCTCTTTTTACAATGCACAGTTCTTAGTTGTTAGCTTGGTGTGTTTTATCAAATGTGTATTCCAATTTAATCACCATCCAACCAAAGTGCTGAGTATTTGCATCTCTCCAGAAAGTTCTTTATGTGTCTTCTGAGTTGATCCTACCAGAGGAACTACTGTTCAGATTTCTGCCACTCACAGGTTTACCTGGCCCTGAATCGGGGTCAAGAAGTGTTTCATGTCTGACTTCTTTCACTCAATATGTTTTTAAGAATCATTTTTGTAGTTGCTTTCATTTGCTGTTGTTGCTGACCTGAATTCCATTGTATGAATGAATGTAATTTACCTAATTATCAATTGATAAGCGGCTGGGTTGGCACCAACCACTTTTTGACTATTATGAACAATGCTGCTGTGAGTCTTTACGTGGATGTGGGTTTCCATTTCCCGTGGGTAAAAACACAGAAGTAGAAATGCTGACTCACTAGGGACGTATAAATTTCACTTTAGAAGAAACAAAATAACTGCCTCCTAAAGTATTTGTCCCATTGTACATCACCACTAGTGATGTAGAAAGCTTCTATTCAAGATAATGTATAAGAATAGTTTATTTTTACTTGGAATTTCCCTGATGACTTACACATTATTGTAAGAGTATATATAAATATATGCCAAAGTATATTCTCATGTGCTTATTAGATATTTATATGTCTTTTCTTATAGAGTCTAGATCTTCTGCCAATTCAAAAACTATACTGATTTAATTATGCATCCCAAGTTCCAAGCCTGACATTTTTCATCTTAATGAAGTTCATGGAGTCAGGGGTTTTGTTGATATTGTTATTGTTGCTTATTGAGATTGGTGCTTTTTTGTGCTAAGAAATCTGTACCTATGTTCTCCAAAGTTCATGAAGATATTTTTTATATTTTCTTGAACAATATAGTTTGTACTTTTTCATTTAAATCTGTGACTGATCCATGATACTTACCTACGGCACATGATAAAGGGTTATTCTGTGTATTTACCCAGTGGTCCCAGCATCATTGTTAAAAAGACTTTCTCCAGTTAATTTCTTTGAAGCTTGTGTGTATAACTTGCATAAGGAGTATTTGCTACTATTTTCAGTATGTTTCTTAATGTTTCACTTACCTTAACATTTACAAGATTGTCCATATGATAATTCAGCCATTTATTTATTTACCCATTCATTAATGCTTATGAAACGTACAATTTAGTGAGAGACATTGAGAAAAAGGTTGCATACACACACAGTAAAAACTGTAAGGAAAAATAAAACAACATAAACACAGGTATTTAATGGGAAGTGTGAGTTAAATAGGGCAATGGGTCAAAAAATCTCTCTTCTGGACAAACAGAACATTTGAGCAGATAGTCAGAGAGAGTGAGAGGGTCAGCCAAGGGTTTATTCATTCCTGAGTTGAGCACAGTGTTACTGAAAAAAAATTCTACTGGCAGGGACTGAAGGGTGAAGAGAAAGACATTAGGTCAAGGAGCAACACCACGTAAGACCCTGATGGCTAACTACACTAGAATTTATTTTAGGCATGCTAGGAATCCACTGGAGGGTTATGAAGTGGAGGTTGATGTCATTTGATTTGTACATTTAAACGATTGGATGTTGTGAAAATATAATAGGGGAAGGAAAGAGAAGAATGAAAGCTCAGAAAACAAGGAAGGTAATAAACTTATAAACTGGCGAGACCCAATGTCTTTTGGGCCAGGGTGGTAATAAATGGACGTATTAAGAAGTGATAACACCCTTCTAAGCTTTGAAAGTAGAGCTGGGTGAGTTTGCTGTTGGAATAAATATGAGGTGGAGTGCGAAAACGAGGAGCCAAGGGTCTCCCTGAGATTTCTTAAAGAGTAGTATAATTTCATGAAATGTGGCTAGTTCAGTCCGGGGCAGTTTTGAGAGGAGAATAAAAAGTTTGGTTTGGAACAGTATGTATTTGAGATGCCTACCAGAGATAAAAGTGGAGATGTCAAAAAGGCAATTGTATACATAAATCTGAAACTCAGGGAAAGAGGCTCTGTCCAGAGCCATAAATTTGGAATTCATTAGTGCACAGATGACATTTTAAAAATTATGGAGCTACCTGAAGTCACTTAAGACGTGAGTATTGTTATAGGAACAGTCTGAGCCTTTAATATTTTGAAGTTTGAGAAAGAAGGACTTGGCAAAGAAATCTGAGAAGTTAAAAGGGTACAGGATTCCACAGCCTAATGAAGGAAATGTTTCAACAGAATAACATGACCCATCACGTCCAGAGCTTTGCCAGGCGGAGGTAAATTAAGATGAGAATTGGCCGTTACATTTGCCCCACTGGGAGGTACTGTTGCCTTAAAGATGTCAATTTCAGTGGAGTAGTGGGGACCAAAAAACAAAACAAAACAACAACGAAACAAAAAACAAAACAAAACAAAACTCATCCAAGTGGATACAGGAAGAAAGAAATGAGGAGGAAGGAGAGACAGTAAATGTACAACTTTGAGTTTCGGAGTTAACTCTGTCCATGTTTCCCCTTCATCCTGGCACGTTTAAAGCTTTAATGGTCCTGTAAACAGCTCAAGCTGGGTAATTATTATTTTAAAAATGAGGTTTATTTTGAATCATCGATTTGGAGAAAGAGAAGCTGGAGTGTATGGCACCATTATCTGTGAGGCATAATACTTTGTGAAAGCTTTAGGATGTACTGCAACATGGGAAGAAGCAGAAGGCAAAGCCAGAACACTCAAAGACGAGGCACACACGTCAGGGAGGCTGAGGGGAAGTACCAGGGTCCCTCCACAACGGCACCTCTGCTCAGAAACTATCGAAATCTCTTCATGCGAGCTGAGACTTTAAAAGGCCCCCATTTCTCAACACGCCTACCTTGGGAACCAAGCCTTACCATGTGCTGTGGGAGGGACAACCCACATTAAAGCAAAATCTCGTTTAAGGAATCTGCGTTTGCTCCAACGTGACAAGTTTTCCCTCATAGCTTCCTCTAACACCTGCCTTTTCTTCTCTGCAGGAAAGCTCTCAAAGCGTCGTCTGTACTCGCTAATTGTCTCTAAGTCTTCTCCTTTCATTCTCCCTTGAACTCACTCCATGTACGCTTCCATTCCTTCTGCACTTTGAAAGTAGAGACAAAGAATTTGCTAATGGAAATGGTTCCCCTTCAGCCAGTGACCTTCACATTTCTAGACTGAAGGGAAATTTTCAGTTCTTACATTACTTAAACAATCATTTTAAATGAATTGATTTCTTCATGAAACGCTTCCATTTGATGGTTTGCACTCTCTCTTTCTAGTTGTCTCTGGCCATGTTGGAGGGCTCCAAGGCCCATGGCTTAGACTGCTTTTCTCATACAGCCACACTCTTTAGGAGCTCAACCAGTCTAACGCCTGTAATTCCACTTACTCTTTGACAATTTCCTACAATGCATCTCCGGCCTTGAGTTTGTTTCTGAACTCCACATACGTTAATTCCACTGCATCTTCAGTATCTCCTATATGTTTTCCTATTTTTGGTACTATTGTAAAATGTATCACGTTTTCCAGGAAATATTTTAGATGATTAGTTATATCTGGTTTAAGTGTATGTAAATTGTTTGTAGTCAACTAGTTTGCTGGCCTTCCTAAATACACAGGTGGCTTATGGAGTAGGCTTAGTAGATTTTCTATAAAGATCACGTAGAAGTAGTAGTAGATTTGTCTCTTCCTTGTTAATTCATACATTTCTTTTTGGTTTTACCCTTTTGCATTTTTTAGTAGCTTCATTAAAAAACAAATCAAGGTGAAAACAACTCAAGGTGAAATTGGTTTTAATAGCACATTTTATTAAATGTGTTATATATCCAACATAATACCATTTTTCTCTGATTTGCTTACCCATTCTTAGCATATTTCATTGAGTCCTCCTTGGTTTATTTATTTTCATTACTAAGGCATTTATTTGCATAATATTTCATTGAGGTTAAAATTTATAAACTTCCATGATTGGTAATATTTTCTCCTTATATTTCAAAATTGTCCAGTTGTAGCTGACATATTAAATTTAAAGCCATTTGCCTTCTTGTTTAGAATCTCTATTTGTTTCTTTCTCCAATCTGGCTATACACAATACTCTATTTTTTCTTACTAAGTTTTGAGCTAATATTTTATTTTTAAATAGATTATTCTTATGATTATATCCATTGTTTCCAATAATCCCAGGATCTGAAGACTTTGGAATTTAAGACTCTTTTGCTCTGTTCCTTCAGTTCAGGCTACTTACTCATGATTCACTTGTATCTCCATTTTTAGATTGTGACCTCCTACTTGGCTGAATTTAATCCAGTAGAGACCTAGGGGACTTGAATCTAGCATGGTTTCTATCACAGAGAATCTGTTTGATTTCGGTTGCTACAACCTTGAACCATTTCATTCAATTATAAACTAATATTAGGTTCTCCGACATTTGGGAAGTATAAATGCAATGCTAGACCCAAGTGAAAAAAAGGCCTGTGGAAAATTCTCCTGGGATTTTTTTGCTGTATTTTCTTTCTTCCTGGCATCATGCAGAAGACAAGTGTGTTTCTTAAATGACTCCTTTGTTTCGGACAGATAGATTTTTAAAAGCCAACCATACACTAAGAACACAGTCATTTCGAGAGCTGGCTTGATAGGAGGAGGTCCTGTGTTCAATCCTATTACTTTTCCAGTGCCCCAAGTCCCATCCTCCACTCAAGATTCTAGATCATTTAAAAATTTTTATTCTCCTTTTATTATTTTATTTTATTAGCATATGTATGTTTGTAAAACATAACAATTATATTAGTTTGGGAGAAGCAGCATATATATGTGTATATGTATACATATATGCTTTCTTGATCACTTTTGATCCCCTTACCTCTTCCCCCGTCCTCAGATCTCTTTCCCCATCTCCAAAATTCTGCCTCCTGTTTCTTACCATTGGTCCTTTATTTTGCCCCTTAAATTGTTTGTATTTTAGGTTTCTCATGTAAGAGAATCCATGTGATATTTAATTTCTTGTATCTGATTCATTTCACTTAATATTATAATCTCAAGGGGTGGGGGAATGGCTCAGTGGTTGCTGAAGCAGCACTGCCATGAGTCCAAGGCCAGCCTGGGCTCCATAGTGAGTTCAGGACCAGTCTGGGCTACAGAGTGAGACCATCTCTCTCTCTCTCTCTCTCTCTCTCTCTCTCTATATATATATATATATATATATATATATATATATATATTCCTAAGATTCATTAATATTTTAAAATTTGCTCATATTTATCCTTCTTTGTGACTGAATCACACCACATCATGCACATACACCACATTCATCCACATACATCCATTCATCTGCTGCTGGGCATCCGGACTTTTTCCATAATTCAGCTATTATGAATTAGCTATAAAATGGTATGAATTTATCACTGTAATATGATGAATTTAACTCTCAGGAAGATAGGAGAAATACAACTGAGTCAAATGAAATATCTATTTCTTAGTTTTTTGAGGAGTCTCCATACTGATTTCCATAGTGGCTGTAATAGTTTGTGGTCCAATTAACAGTGCAAAAGTGTTCCTTTTCTCCTATATCTTTGCTAGCACTTGTTATTTTTTGAGTTCTTAACAGTCATTCTCACTGCGAAGAATAGTTTTTTGATTAGCATTTCCCGATGGCCAAAGATGCTGAGTGTTGTTTCAAACTTATTGGCCATTTGTACTTTTGAGAAAAATCTATTCATTTCAATTTCCCTTCTTGATTGGATCTTTTATTTTCTAAAGTCCAATCTTTTGAGTTCTTTATATATTCTAAATATAAGTTATTTTCCCCATTCTGTAGGTTGTCTCTTCACTTGGTTGCTAGTTTCCTTCGCTGTGCAGACGCTTTTCAGTCTGATGTAATTCCATTTGTTGATTTTTTTGGTGTTATTTCTTGTGCTACTGGAGTTCTTTTCAGAAAGTTCTTGCCTATTCCTATGACTTCAAGTTTTTTGCCCACTTTATCTTACAGAGATTCAGTGTTTCTGATTTTACAGCTAAAACTTCAATCTATTTGGTTTGATTTTAGTATGGAGTGAGAGACATGGGCCCAAATTAGTTCTTTGGCATGAGAATAACTAGTTTTCTTAGCACCAGTTGTTAAAGAGGCTATATTTTCTCCAATTTTTTCAGCTCCTTAAAGATCAAGTGACTAGAAGTTCATAGGTTTGATTCTGTGTTTTCTATTCCATTGGTTTGTCTATATTTGTGCCAATATCATGTGTATCTATAGTTTAATTTGAAATATAGGGTTGTAATGAATACAGACGCAAAAATTCTTAACAAATTACTTGTAAACTGAATGCAACAAAACATTTAAAAAGTTATTTATCATGGCCATGTCGACTTCATCCCAGGGATGCAGGGATGGTACAACATACATAAATCAATAAACGTAACACATTACACAAAGAGAAGCAAGGATAAAAATTAGACAATCATCTCAATAGATGCAAAATAACTTTTGAAGTAAAATCCACTATTTTTTCCTGAGTAAAGAAAAAAAATCTTGTCATAACAATAGGCATATAACAATTCTACCTCAAACTGATAATAGCCATTTATAACAAAGGCTCAGCCAACATCCTACTAAATCAGGGAAACCAAAAGCATTTTCTCTAAAATCAGGAGCAAGACAATAGTGTCCACTCTCACCTCTCCTCTTGAATACAGTGTGTGCAATCAAGACAGAACAATCAGGCAAGAGAAAACCATAACATGGGTACAAATAGGAAAGGAAGAAGTCAAACTGTATTTATTTGCAGATGATATGATCCTTTACATAGAAGATTAAAAAAAAACTCCAGCAAAGAAATGCTGGAGCTAATAAATTCAGTATAGTGGCAGAATTCAAAAGCATTTCACAATAGTCAATAGCAGCCTAGTGCACCAATAATGAACCTCCTGAGAAAGAAATCAGGAAAACAATTCCATTCACAACAGCTCCAAATGCCTAGTACACAACCTAGCTGAGGAGGTTAAAGACCTCCACAATGAAAACTATAGTCTTCTGAATAAAGAGTTGGAAGAGAACATTAGAAACTGGAAAGTAAGCCTCTATTTGTGGACAGGCAGAATGGCTATCATAAAAATGGCCACACTTCTAAAAATAATACAGAGATTTAATGAAATTTAATCAAAAGAGAAACAATATTCTCCACAGAACTAGAAAAAAAGCAATCCTAAACTTTATATGGAACTAGAAAAGACCCAGAATGCTTAATGCAAACTTGAGCAAAAAGTTCTAAGGTCTTGAGATTGCCTCAGAGCACTCATTCACTCAGTATACAAACTGACTCTGTGCCCAGGCTTGGTTCTTGCGGCTGGACACCGAAACCCATGCCTCATAGAGATTACACTCAAGGACGGCAGCTTTCATTTCCGCACTGACTACAGTTTGTCTGAATTCTCTATCTGGTAAGGAAAGAAAGAGTGTAGGCTACAATTATTTGCTCCTGGATTCAATATTGTATTTCAAAGTGTGATAAAACTTATCCAGCATCAGTGTAGTTTCCATGAGAATTTTTCAGAATGTCTTTTAGAAGCAACCATATATTTTCTTTTTCAAACCCAATTGTTTATTTCTTCTTAATTCACTGTATTCAACAGGAGTGGTGGGAATGGACACTATTGTCTTATTTCTGGATTTTAGAAGAAATTCTTTCTGGTTTCCCCTGATTTAATATGATGTTGGCAGAGAGTCTGTTATAAATGCCTATTATCAGTTTTTCCCCACTATTTTTATTAATATACAAATGTAATACATAGTATTTACAATGAATTTGGGTGCTTCGTATATCTATGTATCATATTGAGTTTACAATCCCTTCCCATTTTCTACCCTCCCTGTCCCTTCCCTCGGCTCCGGCGATCACTTCATATGGTTCCAAACAATGTCTGTGCTCTGGGTTTTCCAAGTCCGAGAAACCATACAGTGTTTAACATATTAATCTTCCGCACCTAAGTCATTTCACTTAAGTCACCACTCTACCTCAGCTTCCTATTCCTCTAATGGATTCACAGTAGTTAGATCTTGACGCCTCTTCTCTGAATCCAACCAATCCCTTTATTGGGATATTCACCAAAGGTTTTTTTTTCCCATATTTTCCTATATCTTTGTTGTTATTGTTAACCCCGGCCTAACCCACCAGTTCACATTAGAAAACAACGATAAGCATGTAGTTCAAAAGACTAGTAAATTTGGGAAAGAAAAAATATAAATAAATAAAATTCAATTGCCTTAGCTGAATACTGGAAGGTGCATATTTATACATTCACAAGATTATCTTTGCACCAATCGGTTTCCTTAAGATAAACTTTCATTAGTGACCTAATAAGTGAATTGCTACAACAAAACAAAGTTAAAACTATATCACATTGCTACATTAAATGAAGTCAAATGTATACCACACAAATATACTTAAAGTGACAGACATGAAGGCAAATTTAGTTATTTCAGAATTCCTTAATTTTCATATCTTATTTACTCATATTTCACTCATTACCAACATACTTTTTTCTCAGCTCATTCTCCTCTAGCTGTTGTCGCTTTTTCTCTGGGGGTCATTGGTATTGCTGGTCTCCCTTTCACTATCTAAGTTTCCTTTAAGTATTTTCTGCAATACTGGCTCAGTGGCTGCAAATTCCTTTAAGCTGTCCCTGTCATGGAAAGTTTTAAGTTCTCCCTTTAAATTAAAAGATAATTTTGCTGGATATATCAGTCTTGGTTGGCATTTATGTTCTTTTAGTGCTTGGATGACATTGTTCCATGATCTCCTTGCTTTTAGAGTTTGGATTGAAAAATCTGCCATTATCCTGATGGGCTTATCTTTGCAGGTCACCTTCTGTTTTTCTCTTACCTCTTTTAGTATTTTCTCTTTGTGTTGGGTTTCTAGAATTTTAATTATGATGTGTCATGATGAGGATCTCTTCTGATCAAAGTTGTTTGGTGTTCTATATGCCTGCAATAGTTCCATGTTCATTTCTTTTTTTAAATTTGGGAAATTTTCTTCCATTATTTCATTAAACATGTCCTTTAAGCCTTTTGTTTTGTCCTCAGTCTTCTCCTTGATTCCCATAATTCTGAGGTTGTTTCTCCTTGAATCATCTATCAGTCATTGTAATGACTCGCTTTCTTTATTTACTTTGTGTTCTTCATGGCCTGTATGTTGCAGCTCAGTCATTTTATTTTCTAGGTCTGACATTCTATTCTGAAGTTGTTTAAAGTGGTTGCTTATTATTACCTGTGAGTTTTTCATTTCCTGAATATCTGCATTCAATTTTTCTATATCTCTGTTGTGTTCTTCTCTAATTTCTTCTTTTGTCTTCATTATCTTCTTGTATATTTTTTCTCTGGTCTCCTCTAGTTTCTTTTCAAGGCTTGCTTTTTGCTTAGGTATGTGTTGGTGTAGCTCTTCTGCTGTCTGTTTAATTTCCTGCTTTAATTCCTGCTTTAATTCACTGTGTTTCTGGGCCCAGAAGATGCCATCATATTTGCCATATTCATCTTTATTACTTCATCTCCTGGGGTTTCAGGTCTTTTTGTAGGTGACTTGTGACTGTGCTTCCCCATTTCTTCTTTGGTCTCCTCTAATTTCTTTTCAAGGCTTGCTTTATGCTTAGCTAAGTGTTGTTGTAGCTCTTGCACTGTTTTATTTCCTGCTTTGCTTCCTGCTTTAATTCACTGACTATCTGGGCCCAGAAGTCCCCATCATTCTTGCCCATCTCTTCTTTGGGTTCTTCTTTGGGTTATGCAATTTCGGCACCCCTTGTGCCCTCTCCTGGGGAGTCAGATCTTTTTGTATAAGATTTGTTACCACGTTTCCCCATGGTTCTGCTGCCTCTGACTGTCTCTGGTGCACAGGAAAGAAAATGGCTCCTGCTGACATCATTGCCTGCGATGGCTCTTGAGCCCCGTTTCTGATCTGGGATCCCAGGGCCTTTTCTAGGGGGAGTGCATCGTGGGTTTGTAGTACACACACCCATGTGTTGGTGCTTCTGAGGCTGGGGCCGCACACTGTCAATAATTCCCACTTATCCGGATCCGTGCTTACCTCGGGCTGAGGTCTGGCCTCCGGACCTTATTTGTGGTCTGTGGGTGCCGGCAGCTCTGGGCTGCGCCAAGTCGGCTGCTTCTTTCCTCCTCTTCCGATGTGACTACATAAATGGCTATTATCCGTTTGAGGTAGAATTGTTATGTAACTGTTGTTAGAAGACTTTTTTTCACTCGGGAATAAATGGTAGATTTTATTTTAAAAGGGGTTTTTTGCATCTATTTCAAACCCAGTATCTTTATTTCTTCTTAAATCATTATTCTATCTTTATATACCGAATATGACTTATTAACTACTTGAAAATATATGTAAGCTTGCACAAAATTGTTGCTGTGTTTGGACAGTTAGCTCTGATTCGTCTAGTGTAATTTTTCAGTTTATTGTGTTACTTTATTGTGTTCTGTTACTTTATGTAGTTTTAAGTCTTTTCAAAATACATTTCTCACTCTCAATATGTCATCATTTTTTCTTCTGAGTTTATAATTGCACTCCTACCATAAGTAATTGGAAAACTGAAAAACAAAATATATTAAGCAACTATTTTCAGACAGTAGCATCAGCTGGTACAAGACTGTGACCTCTGAGAAAACAAAAACAAATAAAATGAGCCTTATAATTGTGCTAGCTTACTACCTAGAGGCAGTTCACAGCCTCCAGCGCAGAGAAGGGAACAAACAAATCCCAGCAATCTCACTGAGGGGCTATACAAATGAAAGAGTTTGGAGAGAGAGAAACAGCTGGAATTGACTCGGAGAATGATTGAAGAGAAGGTAGGTGTGTGAATGAGTACTCCAGAAGTCAGAGCAGTACTCTGGATTCTTTGACAGAGTAGTGATTTGCATATGTGTGGGAAGAAACTTCACAGAGCCAGCAAAAGAACCATTGACAAGCAACAGGATAAACAAAACAACTCCAGAGTTCTCACAGAACTAAGAAAAGTTTACAGTCCCACCAACCATGAATGACTTCCCAGTGCAGAGGGCATGGGTAGGGTCCTTGAAAGGGCCACAGCTTGATATTAAGGCTACTAGCTGTAGGCTGCTCTAAGTCTACCCTTATAAACCTGAAAAGTAAGACTCAAGAAGATCAGTCTCACCTGTAAGCAACGTGACTGCATAAAGAACATAGCCCAATACTTACAAAAGGAATACAGCAAAATCCAGCATGCACCAACCTGAAAGGTTTCCTGTACAACATTTAAAACTTACTTATAATTCACATTAACTAACCTTTTTCTGAGATCATGTAGTTGTCTCTTCAAAACACATTTTTAATACCAGAATATGATCAATGTATAAAAATTCAGAGGGACGAGATGGCAAAATAAATACTTGTATATTTTTAGTATCATATATTCCAGGAGATAAGAATTACATTCTAAACCAGTGTTTCTCAACTTTTTCATTTTTTTTTAACCTAAGGAGTCTTTCAGACAATTTTTAATCATGCCTTTCATGAAATTATAAAAAACAGATATATCGTATATATTTTAACATATTAGCTTGTGGAAGGATATCTATGCCTTAGACATTAAAGAGTTGCAGTTTTCAATAGCACTTGTGTTGAGAATTATGCTGTGTTTAGGCCTTATGTAGTTTATTCCTTCTGTATGGGTTTTATAATGTTTGCCCACACTTCTATCTTCTAGCAACAAAGTAGTACAAATCAAAATTTTCCAAAAGTATCTCTAGAAGCTTCAAAAGCACAAAATACGTAGAGATAAATTGGATAAAATGTGTTAACTCTGTACACTGAAAACAATACTTTCCTAACAAAAATTAAAAGACCTAATTTAAATTAAGAAACACATCATATTCACACGTTGAGAGATTTCAGTGTCATTTTGATGCAAATTTTCCCTGAGTTGGACCATAAATTCAGTATAATTTCTATTAGAATTCCAGCCATTTTACATATAAATCTATTTTTATATAAATTCTAATATATATATATATATATATATATATATATATATATATATATGAAAGTTAAAGTTTAGAATAGATGGGAATTTCAAGGGATTTTTAACTGCCTAGTAGAAAGACTTATTACAAAGCTATAATAAATAAGATAGTGTAGTGATAGACACTTGGACCAATGGAACAAAATATGAGTCCAGAAATGAGCTATACACATATGGTCAGCTACCTTTCTGGTAAAGTTGCCAGGATATTTCAACAAAGAGAGGACAGTTTTTCAACAAGTGGTGACAGAATAAGTAGATGTCTATGTGGGTAAGTGGAAAATGAAACACACCTTCAAAAAAAAAAAAACCCCTCAATTCAAAAACAGCCTAAATATAAAATCTAATGCTCCAAAGAAGAAAACACAGAGAAAAATCTATCTGAGATAGGCAGAGCTTTCTTAGATGTGATTTTTCTTAAAGTACAGAATAAAAATAAAAAGGGTAAATTATATTTTGTCAAAATAAAACACACCAAAGATTTGAAAGATACTGCTAAAAAATAAAGAAGTAAATAAAAGACTTTCCACAGAGTGGGAGAAAATGTCTGAATAACACACACTTGTGTTAAGAATATATATAAAGAGGGGCTGGAGGAATGGCTCAGTGGTTAAAGCACTTGCCTAGCAAGCACTAAGTCAAACGCTAAGTACCCACGTTTGATCCCCCAGCACCACATAAACTGGGAGTGGGGGCTCATGCCTGTAATCCCAGCACTCGGGAGGCTGAGGCAGGAGGATAAGCTGTGAATCCAAGGCCAGCCTGGGTTACAATAGTGGACCAGCCTGGGCTATAGAGCAAGACCCTATCTCAAGAGGAAAAAAAAAAAATTATATATATATATATAGTGTGTGTGTGTGTAAAGAATTCTTAGAATGTGAGACTACAAATTAACTCAATTTGAAAAAAAACAGGAAAAGATTAAAAGATTTAAACATTTTACCAAACAAAATATATAATTAAACCCCCCCAAAAATGCACAACTTTATTGATAAGAACATGCAAATTAGAATCATAAGGATAAACTTAGAATGCACTATTAAAATGTCTAAAGTTAAAAAATTTAACCTCACAAACTGTTGATTCAAATATGAAACAACTGGAACTGTCAGATGTTGCTGATGGGAAATCAAAATGCTAGTTATTGTAGTTTGACAGTTTCTTATACAATTAAAAGCATATTTTTCATGTGCCTAAGCAGTTCTACTCCCAGGTGTTAACTCAAGAAAAAAGAAAAACATCAGACATGAGTGTTTATAGCAATTTTATTTGTCATAATCAGAAAATTACACAATATATATTTTACTTTTTTACTTGTGGTACCGGGCATCAAGTCCAGGGCCTGCATACTGAGCTACATTCCAGCCTCTTTTTGATTTTTAGTTTTGAGGCTATCCCGCTAAATGGTTAACTCGTCCAGGCTGGGCTCAAACTTTCGATTCTCCTATCTCAACCTACCAAAGTTTTCTATTTATTTGAAATTGCAGAAAAAGCAAAAGGATAATGACTAAGGCAGATCTCTATTTCTGGGAATAGTGATATCATGAGATAGAGGGAGAATTCTACAGACTCACTAATAAATTTTTCAGATATATTTTTCATGTTTTTTGATTGGGCTAGTAGTTACACCCATTTGTCAAAATTCACCTGACCGAACACTTAAAATAAGTAAATTTTATTTCTGTAAATTGTACATCAGTAAAGCAAAATTAAAAAAAAAAAAAACAACTTTCTAGACTTTGTGCCTCTTCCCAAGTTTAGAAATGAGTGGAAGAGACATGGGCTTGAAAGGATCTTCTGTTACTACACACTAGGCCCAACAATTCTTCCTTAGTTATTTACTACAGGCAACTTGCTCCCAAGACACTTCCATCTTCCAGAATCTGCCCTATAGAATGCAACGGCCAGTCCTTGGGTGACAGCCAGAAAAGAGGAAGAGACAACACCGAGCAGCCTCTTGTCCCCCAGTGGTTACAACTCCTTCGTGCCTTACCCAGTCACACTGTGGGGATTTCCACTCGTGTCCCCCACCTTGAGCTGCTCAGTACTACTGCTGTTGTTTTCCCTCCTCAAACAGTTTCTGCAACACAGAGCTCTCCACGGGGACTACACAGATTCATCCCTGAGGGAGGTGTGAGCTGACTGTGCACTCCCATGTAGAGGCTCCTATCCATATTTATTGGAGGAAAAAAAGGCAGAATGAGGGACCACAGCAATTGGAACAATGAATCATTTACACAGAGCAGGCCCAAAACTAATATAATGGTTAATTTAAATTACAGAGCAGACAGGTGAGGGTAATAATGAAAATTAATGGGCAAGATGGAATCTTATCAATCTCCAGAATTATAGGCAGGTCGACATTGAGCAAATTCTACAAGGGTGTGGTAGGGGACTTTACAGCTGTCTGGGAAGTAAAGAATCTTCACGAAGTTCAGCTCACAGGCAAACATAACCCAGCTTAGGTAGAGGCAGAGGCTGGGTGGTCACATGGTCTCGCAGCAAGCACTTTTTAATCTGGGAGGCAGAAAGCCTAAATTTCAATTTATGGTTTTTCAGAGATTCTTCACATTTATGAATTAAGAACGTTTCCACAGCGAGGATACACTTAAAAAGCCTTCCCCAAACCTATTCTCCAATACTGAGCTCTCTGCCAC
This sequence comes from Ctenodactylus gundi, assembly GCA_004027205.1. Taxonomy (NCBI): domain Eukaryota; kingdom Metazoa; phylum Chordata; class Mammalia; order Rodentia; family Ctenodactylidae; genus Ctenodactylus; species Ctenodactylus gundi. Next base: position 217,199 of record PVKB01000777.1, read on the forward strand.
TTTGTTCCCCCTGCCTTTGAGGTCCTTCCATGTCTGTCCTTCTAAAGGTTTCTCATAATTTGAGCACTAGATTCTAGAGGCAATCATGAATAGCCTGGCTTCCTGGATAGAGTTTCAGGAAAACAGCCAGCTGCCTTTTGTCATCTGTATTAAGTGAATGTCAAACCAATTTTTGTCTTGAATCTTTTTGATTGAATTAAAACCTGGGCTGTGAATAAATGGAATTCATAATTTTATAACCACTTCACTGGTATCCCTTGAGGAGTTGGATCCCTGAGTGCTACCCTGCTGGGTTGAGAATTAGGCTCTTGGAGTAGTAGAATGGAAGGTGCAAGGCCAGGGCTGTGAGCAATGTGGTTGGGACAACTTGTGCAGACCAGCTTGGCAGAAAAAGGGGCACATGATGAATTTGGAATGCTGGGTGAGGGTTAGTTCATGGGACTTCTGGTGACCATAAAAGACACTTTTGTAAGCCGTAAGGAGCCCTGAATAGTTCTGTTTACCAGACACCAATGTCATCTGGCATTGTTGTTTAGACTTAAAAGCCGAAGTTCCCAACAGAAAACCACAAGAGATGTGGGTGCACCGAGCACTGGGATTCATCAAGTGTCTGTCAGGAAGTAGAGAGTGCTGGATGCTCCGAGCAGTAGCCAACTTTATAGCTATTCTTTGCAACCTGTTGTAAAGAAAGAGCTCCTCAGACAAAGTAGACTTGCCCGTTGCCTTTCTGGTAAATTCCTCAAATGGGCTTCAACTTGGTTACTTCACTAACACGGATGATTTCTCTCTCCAAAGAAAGCAAACGCGTCAAAGACAGATAAGCAGTTGAGCCCTGAAACAGTCAAGCACCAGCTCAGCCTCTTGTCCCTGTTTCTCAAAGTCAAGTTTAGTTTGTTGTGCAAAAACACATATGCCTTCCACTGATTTGACAATCAATAAATTGCTCTGGTGAAAGAATTCAAGGACTCTTCTTGTTCTGTGTCTCCTCTAGGACCATCATGGGTTTTTGTTTTGTGTTTTTTATTGTTTTGTTTTGTTAGACTGGAAAGAGAGAGATGAAAAAGCTTAAGAAATTGTTCTTCAGTCTCAAACTGAGAATCTATTAATCATTCTGAATTAATTGTTAATTGATTAATTGTTCTGAAAGAATCCTCTTACACTTTCTCCTTAAACCCAACAACTTCTTATCACAAATCCTTCATTGCTGCCTGCAGGAACTATAAACCAAGATCTCAGCTTGCCCATTAGTGTCAAATAACAGACCATTAACAGACTTCTACTAATTGGACATTTAGTGGATAGGCCAAGAGTACAGTCTGAGTCTCTACAGGTCTATTGTAAAAGTAGGTCTGGATATGGAAAGGGTTCTGTCTTGATTCTGAGCCAGACATTTGATGGATGGCTGTATTACACAGTCAACTTCTCATCTTCATTAGCAAATGCTTCTCTAGTACCTGTGTGATTCTCCAATATCAATGCTCAAATAGCAAAACAATAATAATAAAAAATTTTCATGAACTCAAGAATTTTCACTGTTTTTCAAGATTTAGCAATGGAGAAGTTAAAAGTAAATTTACTTTGAAGGGAATAAGTATGAGTGATGTGTGTGCACACATACTGAATTTATTAGACTGAAAATAATGCCAGGCCTTAGCACATTTTCTTAAGACAAGGAAACGTATGCTCCAAGAACCCACAACACACCTTTTACCTTAGTGGGCAATGCAAAAATATAGTGCAGATCACCCTGGACATGTACAGCAGAATAAAAGGTACACTGTGATTAAGATAAACACACAGTAATTACTGATTTTAAAAGATTATGAGTCTTCGGCATTTCCTCCATAATAAATTCAGTATCGGTTACAATTCATCCTACTTCTCTCTGGATCAGAAGCACTTCGATTGCTAAAAGTTTTTGTTCCCTTCAAGACAGCTTATCTGCGGCAATAATTACCAATAAATCTCTCAGCATGAGAAATAACAAGGCTGAACAGCTCAGGATGAATAAAGAGGGAAGATGTCTCTTCTCCATTCATCTTGATAATCCTCATTGCTATGTAAACACTCAGACACATTATCATGATTCATGTGCAAGTCAATTGTCAGCTCAACACTGATTCTGGAGACATCCTACCTAATAAACTGCTTTATTGGGGTTGCAAGGCAACAGCAAGAAAATGGAAAAAGCCATGATAAGCATGTGAGTGCACATATGAGAAAGAAGAACAGGGAAAGCTATGAATCTCCATGAGATCAGAAACATTTAGCAGCGCATTTGCTAAACAAATACTCATCTGAGAAAGACTGAACTACTCACTTTTAGTTATCATCAGAATTCATGTGAACCGAGGTTATCAGACACCAGGAGTACAGCACACATCCCACACGTGTATTTTACATCTTTCTGATTTTTCGACCTCCTAAAGCTTACAAGTATTAAATCCCTATGATCTCTCTCAGGGGAAGGGTTAGGTAGGTACTCTGGAAAGTAATTAGCAGAATCATACTCCAAAACAGTCCAGACTTTGTTCATCTCAGGACAGTTGGAGGAAAACCCTCAAATGTAATAAAATAATTCTCAGGCACCTGGAAGAAGCTATGATTGTCAAAATATTGCAAATGAGTCACTTTTCCTTCCAGGATACATGGCACCCATCCATTTGCATAATGTCCTAATGTTAGAAAATGAACCAAAACAGACAGAATCTGTCTGATGTTCTAAGCCCAAAGGAAGCCAGACACTCCTTCAAGGTTTTTTCCTCTTAGGATTGTATCAGTTCCCACTGTGCTGAGTTATTTTTAAACTTTGTTTTAAAATACACCATAGCACAGCTGTTCAATATCACAACATGAGGTCAACTTTATAGGGCTGTTCTTCCTTGAAGAGTTATGGTAAAGTGATCCCATAGGCCAATTTTTCCCATTAATAATTTTATTTGTTCTTGGAAAGTTTCTACTATACTGTGATACTTATTTCCTTATTTTACTAATGCAATGTTTGGACTTTAAAATATATTAGTAGGTTTAATGTTTATATTTTTTGAGCTTAGATAATAAGGCCTGGATAGTTTTCAATTACATGAGCTAACAATGAGCTGAGGTTGGATGAGTCAAACCCCTGACAATTCCCAAATTTCCAGAACCCAGTTTAACTAACCAAAACTTTTTTTACTGTGGTTTGAAATCTTAAACATTTTCAGAACTACCATCTCACCTGTAAAACAGTCAAAAGAGGAACGATGGCAAAAATAGGACGTTGAAGAGGAAAGCAACCTGGTACAAGCCCCATGTCTGACCAGCTTTGGTTCAAATCCAAACAGTGCCACTTAGCAATTTAGCTGAGTGGCCATATTCTTTTAGACGGTAATGGAACTTCACAGGATCTCTGGGAAAACCGTCTCAGGTCATGCACATGAAGTGCTCTGGAAAGGGCTTTGGTTCCATGTAACATGGTGTTTTCTCTTAGTAACACTGCAAACTGACATGAACTCTGCTTTGTTGATATTCACAAAATTCCTGCAAAAAGTCTAAATTTACAGATGAGTAGTCCAATACTCAACAGGATTATATCACTCACTTAGGTGACAGAGTTACAGACGAACAGCCAGGAGTGTTTGCTTGTTGACATTTTGTGTTATTGGTCTCTGTAGTTTATATGTTTAGTTTATATGTTTTTCTGAGCTGACCAATTTTTTTTTGTTCCAAGTAAATTGTTCCTTTTTTCTTCCCTTCACCATCTTATGTTCATATTAATTGTTCTTTTCATCCCTTCTTTTCTATTTTTCCTTCCTTCACGCAAGTATTTTTTAGTATCTCCCATGGGCAAAAAAGCTCTCCCAACCCTCACAAAATGCTTATGTAACATTAAAACACCAAAAGGAGATTTCCTGGTGCCTGTCTCCCATCCCCCACCCCTTAGCTCACCACTTCATGATATTACTAAGGAATATGGTAGTGACACAGAGCTGCCAGATAAAGAGTTACCGCAGAGCGTGGAAGGGTCCCATGTTCAGGAGCTTTTGACCTTGTGTAGGTGAGGTGCACTACCTGGGAAGATGGATGTGTCCAGCAATTCGGAAGCTCTCTGAACCCTGTAGCTCAGGGATTTTTATAGTAGCTTCATCGTGAAGGCTGTCTGCATTGAGGAAGGCATAGGTATGATGGATTTTTAGCTCAGTCTGCACATCCTCACCTCTCTTCCCTTCCCAAATGATGGGGTAAGGGTCAAAGTTCTGAGCTTCTAGTCATACTGGTCTTTCTCTTAACCAGCTCCCATCTAAGACCTCACTAGGAACCACCTCATTAGAATAGAAGATGCTCCCATTACCTATGACACTCCTAGGGATTTAAGAGCTCTGAGCCAGGAACTGGGCCTAAGACTGCAAATTAGAAGAGAAATATATTTCAAGCACCCTTACGGCTTAAGTAATTACTAGGGTTTTAGCAACTTTGGTTCAGAAACTACTGGCAAAGACCAATTTTTATTTATCCTATTCTATCATAAAGGAAAAATATAATTTTAAATAGCCATACTATTGTCTCTTTTATAGGAAAACAAAAAAGAACAAGATAATTATTTTCTCAGCGGAAACTATGGTAAGTACAGGATCACACACTACTTCAAAATGCAACCTCTAATATCAGTGTTGAGCTGGAAACAACCATTGTGTATTTTCAGAACCTGGATGCCAGGCTAGTCAAAGTGAATTAAGTTTGCTTGGTTTTACTGGGCATATGTGTGCATGTGTGCATATGTGCATGCATGTGTACTGTGTTGAAATGACATGAGTTTTCCTTCAGGGACAAAGAACTGCAGGGCCTGCTCTTTTAGCATAAAAAGCCTGAGTCCTACTGGGCAGCAGCCCTGTCTGCATGGGCTGCTTGGACATGCTGTGTTCACAAATGTGACTTTGAATCCGGGATGATAGCTTTCCAAGCTAATGTGATTAATGCGCTCCTGGTAGGCAACATGTCCTGCTATTCTATATTCTCCAATGAAGACAGATCACACTCTGCCTTACAGACTCTAGCAGGGCCGGAGGTGCCGAACAGGAAGGAAGTCAACCCCCGCGGCTCTCACCCTCACCCCTCCACCTAGCGGATACATTTACACATGGTTAGTTTCTCAGAAAAGAACACCCCCCTTAGGGAAGCTGGAGCTGCTGGAAGTCACAGCCATGCCACCCCAGCAGATGGCTAGCCGGAAGTAGGAACAAGGAGGCAGCAGCACTCAGAAGTAGGGTCAGAGATGGTGCAAAATAGCCTCAGGGAATAGGGAACCGAGTACGAGGAGACTAGAAGAAAAGGAACTTGAAGGTGGCCTGTCTCCACCTCCTGTCTCCCTGAAGAACCACGGTCCACAGCCTGTTCTCCCTGCCCATCCAGTTGACAGGGATGGCAGGGCCATCTGGACTTGCTTCACAGCATCCCATATACCAATGGGTTTTAAAGGGGTGTCAAAGGGAAGACGGGTGGAAACATTTCTGCTGAACTGGGAGATGATAAAGAGACAGCTGCCAAAAATTCTAGGACAAACGGAGGCTCCAGTCATTAGGGTTAGCAGAGTTTAGGTCAATTTAAGATCTTAATTGGCTTTATTTTTTATTCTAGACACAGGCAATAATTCATTGCGTAACACAGTATAAGTGTTCCAATCAGTAGAGTAGAATTTGGTTTTATAGACAGAAAAGAACAGATGAAAATAGAAACAATGACAATTTTCTTAAAGGTGGGAGGGACATTTCAAAATTACTTTTTGGTAAGGTAGGGACAGAGAAACAGAACAACACAAAATAACTGGTTAGATTACTTCAGGTTACTTATTTATTTATGTATTTATTTATTGATACTCTAAGTCCAGCTAAGAATCTTCTCTGAATTACCAGCCCATGTTTTAGCTTTGATTTTTAGACAGGGTCTTGCTAAATTACTAAGTTGTCCAGGCTGGGCCAGAGCTTGCAGCCCTTTTGCCTCAGTTTCCCAGAGTGCTGGGGTTACATGTCTGTGCCATCACATCCAGCTATTTATTTATTTTTCAAATGACTAAAGCAGAGAGCACTTCATTATCATTCCAACTGAAACCAGTCTGTTTGGAACATTTGACTATTCTTTCTCCAATCATTTCTTAGATGGTCACATAACCTGCTTAGTTTCAACTTCAGGACATGGAACTTGAGCAAGAGAGACTTCATTTTTTCCCCAACTCTTGCTACAGATCTGGATGTGGAATATCCCCCAAAGCTTTCTTGGCCCCTACAATAGCACCTCTAAAAGGCGTGCCCCTGTGGAAGGCCACCAGGCCATTAGGGACGCACTCTACAGGGGAACTGTAGAGCCTTTCTCGTTGCTTCCCTGCTATAAGGTGAGCACTTCTGTTCCTGCCACGATGTGCTGCCCTTTCCACAGGCCCAATAAAGCAAGTCCACCAATCATGGGTTGAGAATTTCAAGACTTTGAAACAAACAAGTTTTTTTATAAGCAGTTATCTCAGGTATTTACTTATAGTAACGGAATGCTGACTTCTCTAACTGATCTGTTGGGAAGACCAGACCAAGGGCTTAGTCCAAGACAGTGGCCTCTTGTAATACTTAGATAATAAAGTAAATGTATCCTTACCCCCCAATCTTCATTCAGAAATATTTCTGGCAAATTTAAATCATCTGGAACAGTGGCTTTCAAATCTGCAGCACTGTCAGCACTGTCATTATCTCAGAGATTTTTTTCAAGTCATTTAAAACATTTGTTTTATTAATTTTACTATACAGTAACTAGTTTCTTCTTGTAATGTGTGAGATATTTTTCCATATTAATTCCAGTGCACTTATGCCAGCAAAGAAAATAAACATATTTATCACAAATTCCATATATTTTTATGTTTTCATTTTTATAAAAAATTTATGAATCATTTGCCAAAATACGTATTCTTAACATGTTTGATAATCATAGTATATTATTTTTCCCCATTTTATTATATGTAAAAGTGCAAAATTTAAGGTTTACAATGAAGTTGAGCATTTTGTGCACATACATATCTTATCAAGGTGACAAGGGCTTTCCCACTCTCCTTTTGTCCCTACACTACCCACCCCACCCTCCCTCCCCACCCTACCCCCCTGTTTCACTTTGTTTTTTGTTTTAAGTTCCATAAGAGTTGTGATCTGGGTCTCTCATATCAGAGAGACCATTTGATGTTTCACCTTCTGCTTCTGACTCACTTCACTAAGCATGATGTTCTCAAGTTTCTTCCTGCAAAAGCCTCCATGCTGTTGGACTTTATAGATGCATAGTATTCCATTGTGCATAAATGGATACAGTTTGTGTATCCATTGGTCTGTTGATGGGTATTTTGGTGACTTCCATATTTTAGCTATTGTTAGTCGTGCTGCTATGAACATGGGTATACATGTATCTCCATTATGTGTTGTTTTGACCTCTTTTGGAAATATTCCCAGCAGGGGTGTTGCTGGATTGAAGAAGATAATTATTTCTAGTCTTTTGAGAGCTCTCCATACTGCTTTCCAGAGTGGTTGTATGAATTTACACTCCCACCAGCAGTGCAGGAGGGTTCCTTTCTCCCCACAGCCTGGCCAGCGATTTTGATTTAAAAAAACTAGGTTGTTCTGGACAGGAGGGGTTCTCCAAGCTCCCGAGTTGACTCTGATGTTCAGGGAAGTTTGAGAACTATTGTTAAGGTGGTTCTTCCCCTCTTCCTTCTCTTGGGCCCGGCCAGCCTTCCCAGAGCAGATTTTTTCCCCAGTTCCACCTACAGCAAGCCCCTGGCACTTTTGGCACACTCATGGATGTGGCCCTTGCCACCAGCTTTCACTTTTCTGGACGTGGCCACCAGCTTTCACTTTTCTGGACGTGAGACCTGCTTCTCAGTGGATCCATGCATCTGTCCCTGACAAAGTGATCCTTGGAGAGACGCATAATGATTGCCTGAAAATGATCTTTGGTTTTGACCCAGAAAACTCACATTCCTCCAAAGGGGAGAAGTCATAGCTCCAAGTATGTGAAATTGTCCCCTTGTCTGTCTGTGACACCGTAAGCTGGTAGAATATCTCCACATTCCTTCTAGCTACAAAAAGTAAAGAGGGGAGCTTCAATCACAGAGGATAATCTCTAGGTAAATGAAGTTACAATCAGGCTTGTTTTCAGGAAAATGTTGCCAGTGTATTGGCCTGAAAGATGTATGATACTTAACAGGCTGGAGTCAGGGAGGCCAGGGTGGAGGCTACCGGCAAAGTGAAGGTTTCATCTAAGACCACCAGTGGAGACCACCTCAAAAGACTTGTCTGACTTGTCAATATATCCAGTGAGAGATTGGGGGACAGATTTGGTGATGGAAGAATTTAGGGCAATTTTAAGGTCTACAGCTGATGCCTGTAAGTTTTAGGATGCAATGAAGATTCCAAACCATTTATCCAGGGAAAATGACAAGGAAAAGATCCACTAACCGCAGAGTTGCCTTAAAAACTGTGCGATGGGCTGGGCTTGACGACACAGTCCTACAATCTCAACACTCTGGGAGGCTGAGGCAGGAGGATCTCAAGCTCAAGCCCAGCCTGGGCATCTTAGATTCTATCTCAAAATAAAAATTAAAAATGGGCTATGGCTATAGCTCAGTGCAAAGGCCTTTGTTTCACTTGGGGAATTCAACCAAAGAAAAATTACACACACACACACACACACACACACACACACACACACACACACACACAACTGTGTGATATTTTGTAGTTTTGTTTTAAATGTCTCTTCTATGGACCTGAAATGTTATAACCCTGGCACTTGTCAGCAAGCTCTAAGGATGGCCCATACAGAGAAATTAGGAGAAAGAATGAATCAACTGTATTTAATGCTCCTGGCTTGACATGGCACATACGACTCATGATTTAGACAAAATGAAAATTTTGATGACTTTGAGAGGCACAAACACAAAGTTGACCCTGATAATTTATAGTTTCTTAAAATCTCTACAGTAATGATTCTATTTTTAAAAGCCTTGCAAAGACTCTATGACTGTCACAATCATCAAAGCAATTTATTAAATTACATGTAGAAACTACTGAAGCTTTCTTGTTTCCTTAAAAAGCATAGGAAATGCCAAAATCCTGTAATACTTCTTATCAAACCCTCAAGAACAATGGGGTATTATTGTGATATTGGAATGAGGCAAATAACAATTCTTTTCTTTTAAAAATAACCTTTATTCAGATTGTAACCATTCTTCTCAGAGCACATAGCCTTTGTAGCGACTACATGAAACAGTAAAAAGAAATAAATAAAAGCTGGCCATATCCCAGTAGCTAGAGATAATTATCACAAACACATGCATTTGATACATTTCTAATATACTTTATTACATATTTGGGGTGCAAGTGTAAGTGATATTTTCTATCCTAAGTTTTTCACTTACTACTGAAATTAAGACTCTTTTCCACTACTATTTTCTTCAAAAACATGACCATAATAGTTCTTTTTCCTTTTGTATACATGTTCCTTCAGCATATGTGGCCAGGGTTAATATATTTTCAAGTTCTCAAAATGTTAGTTTTATATTTAGGTCAGCTTTCCTATGCGATGCTTGCATTTTTTATGTAGTTCTTTCAGTAAATGACTTTTTAAAAAATGACCACATAACTAACTCTCCATATTAACCAACTGTCCCTTTGCTTCACCCATTATCCTAGCTGAATCCTTGCAGAGTGTCACAGTAGACAGCTGTAATATAATGGCATACTTCTGCCCTGGCTGGCTGATTGGTATATTTCCTGAGAGTTGGTTGCATTTGCTGCTCTGAGATTTGTTTATTCAACTTCTCTATATTATCATGATTATGCAATTTATACACCACCCAAACCACTAAAATTTTAGTGTGAAAAGAGTTTTTATATCCATGAATATAAGGCAAAATGCTTTGGAAATAGTCTGTAAATGCAAGTCACTCAAAATGTTTTTCCTTAAAAATAAATGTACACAAAATCTAATCATTTCTACACACAAGAAATCTATAATTTGAGATCAGTTTTTTAAAGAGGTATTTACAATAGCTCAGAAAAATGGAATGTTTAAGTATAAATCTAACAGAACATGTACAGAATCTAAATGCCGAAAACTGTAACAACAGAGATAAAAGATACCACGCCCTAAATAAAAGGAGAGATGTGTCACATTCAGTGATTGGGAGACACAACGCAGTAGAGGTGACAACTTTCTTCAGGCAGACCTAGAGACTTCGAGCAATTCTCAATAAAATTTTAAGCTGCACGCTACACAGACAAATTGATTTTAAACTTCAGGTGCAAAGGCAAAGTATTAGGATAACAAAAACTATCTCAAGAAAAGAACAAGTTAGATTAGGTGCACCCCTCCAGTCATCAAGAACATAGAATACTGACAAAGGGATAGATCAATGGAACAGAACAGTCTGAAATTAGACCCACTCAACTACGGCCAGTGGGTTTTGGGCAAAAGTACAAGGGCAACTCAAGAGAGGAAAGACTGTACTTCAACAGATATGTTGGAACAGTTGGTCATCCATGCAAAACTATGATCATTGGCCTATACTTCACACATCATACAACAATTAGCTCAAAATGGATTAGAGATCTAAATGTAAGCTATAAAACTTTGAGAAGAAAATTCCTGTGACTTGAGGTTAGGCAAAGAATTCTAAGACTTGTCGCCAAAACTGTGATCATGAAAGATAACACAGACAAATTCTATTTTTGAAAAATTAAGAACATCCAATCTGACAAAAAAAATTTTAACGGGTAAAATGCTAAGCTACAGTCTCAGAAAAAATCTTTCATATTACATACTGACTTCATTCAGAATATATAAAACCCTCCCCACATTAAAGAATAAGAATATAGCAGTCCAAATAAACATAAATAAGAGATGTGAACTTCACCGAAGAGGCTGTAAAGATGATCAACAATCAATAAAATGGGTGCAATACCAGTAACCATAAAGAAATCTAAATTTAAGTCACGAACAGATACCACTGCACATCTACTACAATAGTTTAAAAAATACTTATAATGCCAAGAATTGGTGTGAAATTCCAGTTAGCAAATGGAATTTTAGTATGTTAGCAATGACACTCAGGAATTGATTTGGTAGAGTTTTTTTAATAATGGTAAACATATATTTAAAATATTCCCAACAATACCACTCCAAGGTAGCAACCTAGAAAAATGAAAATCTATATTCACACCTAACCTATAATGTTTTATTCATAGTAACTAAAACTGGAAAGAACCCAAATGCCCTTCAACAGGTGGATGACTAAATACACTGTCTTACATCTATACACAATGGAACATTATCTGTCAAGAAAAAGAAAGCAATCCCGAAAAGACAAAACCATCATGATGAATATGCTGTTAAAGGTTGGCGGGAATTACGTGTTAGGGTTCCAGCAGTCACTACAGAAGGATCATGTGTGGGAATCTAGGGGCATGTGGAACTGCTCCACATTGTGATTATGTTAGTAATGATATATCCACGTGTTAAAGCTTATAAGTGAAACAAAAAGGTCAATTTCACTATATAATCATTCAATAATAAAAATTCTTAAATTTGGTGTAGTCGAGGCTGGACGTGTAGCTCAGAGATTAGAGCTGGCCTAGGAAGTGCAAAGGCCCTGGGTTCAGTCCCCCAGCCCCCATAATAGCAGTGTATGATTAGAGGCAGAGTAATGATAAAAGATTAGAAAAAATCTTAAAACTTATAAATCTAGTTTCCTGCATGCAGATTTTTTTAAAAAACTGCTTTAAATTCTATATTCCCCCTAAAGTCACTGAAATAAGTATGGAAAACATGTTGTGAGCAAGATTTATTCATAGAAAATAAAATATACCAGCCAGTACACCACACAGAAATAAACACTCTTGGTCCTGCATTGAAAGATTATTGAACTTACATTTATACATTTTAAATGAAGAAAAAGGGTACTATCATTTTTCGTAATTGCCCATAAAGTTTTATTAAACAATTAATTCATAATCTCATTGGATAAGAATTTTAGAAGAGACCTTTTATTGCCCTGTAGCTATTCTCATTTTAAAAGTATCAAGCATCAGTTTTATAACACGAAATACCTTTATTTAGGAGTAAGTTTTCTTAACAGCATTTTGTTACACTGCATCTGCCCACGTGGGCTCCTTCTTGCTTCTCCACCAGGGCTTTCCTATACCTCTCTTTTCTCTCAGATGGCAGCCTGCTTGTCACCTCCTTGGCCCCTTGGCCAAGAGCTTTTCTCTTTGGTTTGGTTCAATAGATTGTTGCTTGCTTTATTTTATTTTCAGATTTCGTCTACTTTATTCTTAACCACACAAGAGTCCATGGGGCTGGGAACCCCCACTACTCCTGTGGGAAAAGGGGAAAATCCAACATTTCTCGGTAGTCATGACTGGGATCGACAACTTCTCCCACCAACACGGATTGAAGTTTTAAAACTCAAGATGGTTTTTTCAATGGAACTTCACATGGAAAGTTCCTTCTACTGTGGACCACTTGTCCGTACGACAACTCTTCAGCCTTGCCAAGGGCCACCAGACAAGTGTCCCTCTTAGGAGGACTCCGTCATCCCTTCTACATCCGGTTCAGCAGGAAATAAGCAGAGAGGTAATACAACCTAACAGCAGAAGGGTGGATGATCCTCTCAGACAGGGAAACGATAGCAGTTTAGGGAAGAAAAAATGCATAATGGGGTATCTGGTGGATCCTTTCCTCCGGAGTCAGTTTTTCAGTTGAGGTTATTTTTTTCTTATTTTCCTCAGACCCAGTAGTTAATATTTTTTAGCTTCCTAACGTTAATAAAAGTAGCTGCACTTCCTTTACCTTGATGAAGTCCTGGCTTTTTCCAGTTTAGAGCAAGTAGAGCACTCAGTCATCTTACAACTTCAGCCAATCACTGAGAGCACAGCTCTAGCTCCCTCCCCCACTTGGTCTGCGTCTATACAGAGAACTCAGACTCCTGCTGACAGATACGGCTCTGGCCCTTTCCTGGCTTCTTGGTCAGAAGCTTTCTTTCTTCTCTCTTTTCTTTCTGGAACAATGGCCCACTTGTGTGCCCTTCTTAGCTTCTTGGCCAACAGCCTTTCTTTTTCTTTTGCTTGGTTCAATAAACAGTTGCTTGTTTTAGGGGAAAAACAAGAGATTTTGGACCTTAGTTGTGCATTATATACTCTTCTTGATGCATACTGATGCCACACATCAGATTTGCTATTGTTCAAAGAAACAGATGAGTATGAAGACTACGTGATGCTTGCTCCTAGATTAGTGCCTTTGTTGCTATGCAACAAGATCAAGACAACGGCCCTTACATTGCCTATTAATTTCATTTCCCAATACAAAGCCTTTCTTAGTAGAATAATTCTACTCTTATGACGTTATCACCCAGTAATAAAGCAGTTAAATTTAACACAGGTATAGTGTACTTATGTTGGTATCACCAGGCTGAAGTGAAAGAAAAGAACTGGAAACACGTCAAACACATAGAAGGTACAGAGAAGCCTCCCGAGTCTTCTCTGTAGCCACAAGGCGGTGCAAGGCTGCCTTCGTTATCACGGCTGCTATTGCTTCATAATGGAATTCCTTTCCAGAATTCCTTGGGAAATGTATACCTTTTTCCAAATCCTAAAACTTGGGGAAATTGATTTTAAAAATCCTACAATTCTTTCACCATAATTAAAATTCAACAACACAAATGCTACTTGGGTGAAGGAATCCTCTGATATCAAGCTAGTTGACTTGAGACGTGAAGGTAAAAGGTGACATTTCTGGAAACTGAGGCAGGAACAGAATGGCCTCGGGCGCTTCAATCAGAGCTGCGTATTGTTGCTGATTTTGCGTGATCATGGATACTCTGGGCTGGGGGTGAGGTGACCTTATAAATAAAAATAGATATAGAAAATTTTGGGCGCTACTTATACTTTGTATATACAGAGCCAGGGAGCTCTGTTCTAAAAAAAATATGTTTTAGAAGCAAAACTAGCTATTTGGTAGTTTCCAAAGTGATTCTGCTGTGTAACTTTTAACCCTGTTGGGAGATTCAAGTGTTATATCATTCAAATACTTCCTAGTGTTGTGGGCATTTTCCAGTGTTTGAATATTCTGTATCGCCAGGCGTCTAATATAGAAGCCATTGACCATTTTTGTCCTTTGAATATTTGACATCTATCTAGTTAGAATTAAGATGGGCTAGGTATATGTAGAACAATTATGAGGGCTTGAGTAATGGCACAGTGGTTAAAGCACTTGCCTAGCAAGCACTATGCTCTGAGTTCAATTCTCCAGCACCACATAAAGCCAGGTGTGGTAGTGCACGCCTGTAATCCCATCACTCAGGAAGTTGAGGTAGGAGGATTGCTGTGCATTCAAGGCAAACCTGGGCTACACAGTGAGTTCAGGACTCACTTGACTACAAAGTAAGACCCTGTCTCAAAAAAAAAAAATTATGAATAAAATGCAGCAAAATATCCATTGATAGTTCTTATACTGGTTATATGTTGAAATGATAACATTCTGGACATGTTGCTCTAAATAAAATGTTATTAAAATTAATTTCATCTGATTCTTTGTTAAGGTGGCTACAAGAACATTTATAATTGCACACATGTGTAACACTGTATCTGTACTGAACAGTGCTTGTCTGTAGGTTATAGCTCTCAGTTAATACATCTAAATGACACCTTATTTATGGGACAAGTTTGTAGATATTAATCATATGAGTAAAGAGTAGGAAGAATGTTGGAGTTATTTTATGCCTAACATAATTTCAGGAATCTTAAAGTCCTGAGGATTAATGTCTGATAGGGACTTGGTCACACTACTTAGCAGCAGCAGTTTTCACATTCCATCCCTATGTCGCTAACTTTTCTGATTTTCTGTACATAATGTAGGGATAATGATAAATACCACACAGTATCAGGAGAGGTTTTAAGAAAGAAAAGAGGGCCCTACTCCTGTCCTTGTGTCAGAGTGAGGGTTCTGGAAGCCCTAGGGCTCTCTTGCCTGTGGGCTCAGCTCCTGTTGTCTACAAGATTCTGCTTGCTTCCCACCAGCCACATGGGGCTCCTAAAGCCAGAGCATGTACTACACTTCAGAAAGACGAACAGTTACTAGTTTCAGAGTGCTTGATGTCAAGACACTTGCTACAAGCTAAACACTTCTGTCTCCTCCAAATTCATATGTTGAAATCCTAAGTCCTCTGTATGATGGCTTTAAGTGTGTGTCACCAGGTTACAAAGACGTTCCATTCGTGGATGGGATTATTACCCTCTAAAAGACCCTCCAGAATTCGCTTCTTCCCTCTCAGACATGTGAGAATGTATGAGAACACAACCATCTACAAACCAAGAAATGGGCCTTCACTGACACCAGATCTACTGGTGCCTTGATTCATTCCCAATTTTGTTGGTTAGGCCACTCGGTCGTAGTAATTTTTTATAGCAGCCTGATTTACGTGAGCCGACATTGTCCTACACGCTTTGTACAGTCCATGACCACAGCACATATTGCTACTCTCTAGATAGACAAATTGAAGCCCAGAGAATTTAATAAGATTGTTCAATGGTTGTGATTTAAATCCAAAATGTTTTCCCAAAATCTTACGTGTTTGAAAGGTGACTGGATAATGTGGGCACTGCACACACCAGAGGATTATCCACTGATGCTTTCATGTGTTATTAGAAGCTAGGGCCGGTTTGGAGGAAAAGGCCACAGGGGAGTGAGACTTGAAAAGATGTATTTTCATCCACGGTTCCTCTCTTCTATCTCTGCTTCCTGGCCGCCATGCAGTGAGCAGCAACTTTGCATGAACTGAGACTAACACCTCTGAAACTGCAAGTTAAAATACTCCTCCCTCTTTTAAGCTGTGAGGGTTGAGTTTTAAGCCCAGCAATGGCAAATTGATGAAGACAGCGGTGACCCATCCTGTGAATAGCAGCGCCTGGGTTCAAACCAAGTAGTCCAGTATCAGAGCCTGCACATTTTTCTTAGTTTCTTTCTTCCCTTGCTCCTCCCCTCTCTTTCTCTTTCTTGAGGCTGAGGTCAGTGCTTCCCAGCTCTGGCTTGGTTGCCCTTGCGGCCCATACAAGACCCTTGTGTGCCTCTAAGTTGCCTGTTCTCCGTGGTCTCCATTTCATCCTTTTTCTTTGTCACTCCAGAGGCAACCACTTTAATATGCATGAGAGAAAGAAATGACAGGAAATGGGACTGGAGAACTCGGCAGATGCTAAATCCTGCAAGAATGAGTTTATAAGCCTGAGTAAGGACTTTGTATGATATTATCCTCTTGATTGACATATGATATTCCATTTTTATTCAACACTCGACACTCTAATTTTCCTTTTAAAATAACTGTGCATTTCAGCTCTGATTATGTACCCATTGCGCGGTTTAGAAAACAAGGTAATCTTATCATACTTTACGAGCATCCCCTCTTCCACCCACCACTTATAGGATATTGGGGAGTTTAAATAAAAGTAAGTGGAACAGATATACTACCCCCTGTATAAATGTAGAGCACAGTCATTATTGGATTGTGTACACTGACACCAAGAAACCAGAAAGATTTTTAATTAGCAGAGATAAGTCATTTGTAACTGAGAGTTAAATAACTCTTTTCAGTAAGAGTTTGTATAAATTAATCCTTTGAAAGCCAGAATTTTAAAAAAAGAAAGATTTCACAGCCATTTCCTAAATAGTTTAGTTCAGTATTCTATTGGCTCAAAAATGTTTTCAATCAAGAAAGACAAAACTTCCTATTCCGAAGTAATCAAATTTTGCTTGAAGTGACTTAAGTTGGCAACAGAAAAGGAAACTTTATCAACTTGAAAATTAAACTAAGCAGCATTTGGTTTATTATTTGAAAGTACAAGCCAAAGGAAAATTTAATAGAAATTTCTTAATAACACAGCATGTACTTTAGACAGCATGGTTCATAAGACATCTTTGAGAACAGACTCAATGTCTATGTGAGGCAACCACTCATGGTTTTGGTCTCTCTTCTTATCAAGTGGGATACAACTTAGTGCTGCTCCTGGAAAGTTATTCCTCAGTAACTTGTACCCACCGGTTCCTCGTTGCCATGTGGTTTTGCATATGCTATTCTATGTATAATTCACTTCCATCCACCCACTGCTCATATAATTCTCTCCTTTGGTCTTCAAATTTCAACTTATTGTCGCATTCTTCGGAAGGCTCTCCTGACCTCTCAGACCATAGCACCATGGTATCTCAGTTTGTGGGACTCGTTGGAGTGGCATGTGTGGGGGCAGAGTCCACGTCATCTGTTCACACTTCATCCCTGGTGGCTGGCACTTAATAAATGGTCTCAATGAGTATTTGATGAACAAGTGAATGAACAAATCAAGGAAGGAAAAAAGAAAGAAAGGAAGGAAGGAAAGAAGGAAGGAAGGGAGGGAGGGAGGGAGGAAAAGAGTGGAGGAGGGAGGGAAGGAAGGAAGGAGGGAGGGAGGGAAGAATCTGTATACCTAACGGGAGGGTAATTGATGCTGAACTACCTGACTTAACAGATATAAAGATTCAGACAATGCCTTACCGGGGAATTCTGGCTGTGATGGAATTGAAGCTAGGATCCTCAACCTTTTCCTGATGACAAAGGCGTTTGGTTTTCCTGAAGTCTTTCAATTCAGGCTCAATACTGTAAATGAAAAGTTTTTAAACTGGCGATGGAATTTTTTAAAAACTTACAAGTCAAAGTAAGGGGATGTGGGATGTCCCCATGCTGAGGTCATACTTTGAGGTCGGCTTTCAGAATACGCCGAATCTGTGGCTCCTGTTTACTGTTACAGTTGGCAGCAGCTGTTGGCCTTCCTTCCTTTACCATCTCTAATGTCGGGAGTCTAAAATTAAAGCAAAGGAGACAGAAGAGAGAAAGGAAAAAAAGCAAATCCACCAAAGGAATCAAGGTGGAACGCAGCTCCCCCTAGAACATTTTATATATGAACACCTAACACGCAGCCAACTCCTCTCTTTATTCTGGTTACTTCTTCGTTCAAAGAAACTCATCTCAGAGCCATCACTCTCTTAATGTGTTCAAATGTAATTGTGAGAAATGGACTGTAAATTCATCTATAATTAAAAGAGATTCTACGACTATGATAATAAATGAAGCACTAAGGCCAACCAGAGAAAACCAATTAATATCACAGGTAGGATCTATCGGAGAATCTTGGGGCTCCCAGGATCAGTTTGTAGGCATTAGCATCAATATCGATAGGAAGATTTCAAACCAGCTTCTGGACAGCTTCTCTAAAGGTTCTTTTTTTCTTTTTCTTTTCTTTCTTTTTTATGCACTGCAGATTGAATCCAACGCCTCTGCACTGAGCTGTAGTCCCAGCCCTTTCATTTTCTTATTTTTTAATTTTTAGACAGGGTCTTGCTAAGTTACTATATTGGTCAGGGTTCTAGTAGAATTTGTAGAGATAAAGGGAATGAATCTGGAGGGCTTACAAGTTTGAAGAGAGCGATAGTCTGAATTGGTCGTGCACCCCGAAGAGAGCTGAAGGGTCCAGCAGCCACTCAAGCTCCTGCCAGAAGGACACATTTGGAGACCGCCGGTGCAAGCCTGCCGTGGGTGGATATCCAAGAAAACAAAGCCAAGATGGGAAACTGATGCGAGCCTGCTATGGAAATCTGTAAGGTGGAGACCTGAGCAAGCCAGGAGCAAGCCGCGTCTCTCTGGCTCAACATGAGGCCAGAGCTTTTTTATTATTATTATAAAAAGGATGTAACAATGTATCTTCTTCCCTCCTTTTCTCAGTTCAAGCTTAGGTGGCCCTCCCCCACTCCCTGGCCCCCCAAGTAAAGAACACACACCTGAAAGCTATTACCTGAAAATTCCCCAGATGTGATGTAACAAGTTGACACAATTTCACCAATGGCTAAAGTTACTAAATTAACCATTCTGGGCTTAAATTTACAAGCCTTCTCCTTCAGTTTTCCAAAGTGCTAGGATGGTAAGTATGTACGTTTTCAATATGTTGCCCAGATGATTCTTACACACTCTCCAGCTTAAAAAACACTGATCCAGTCCCATCCTCTTGTTTTATAGAAGAGGAAGATGAGGTGGGTGCATCCTGGCCCCCATCACCAGTGAGGTCCTCCTTTTGCTGGAAGTCTGAGCCCCCAGCTGGGGAGAAGGTTCCTGTGTGATCAGAACCAGAGTTAGCTTGCTAGTGCTAAAAATAGAGCATACTTCCTGTAGACCCATGGTATAGCTGCTTCCTGTTCACACTATTCTGCCATCCCTAGAGCTCAACATCTTGTCCATGGGAACTGACTTCAGTGCCAAAGGCTGGGAGCCTAGAAAGTCTCCATCCAGAAGTGACTGGTGGCTTTGAAAATATGCAATCCTCCCAAGAGTGCCTGCACAAAACTTAGTGGGTGGGAACGAAGGAGGACAAAAAGGAAGAGGGGCGGCTCACGTTAACAAAGTTTGATGGATCAAACTATATAGTATGAACATGCATATTATAGCCTTTTGGTAGCAATTCCCCTGTGTATAAAATATTATTCGCTACATTATTTGGGTCGAGAATGTGTTTTCCAGTTTGTTGCAAAATTTCACAGCTTAGCTGGAACATCTTTAGGGTTTTCAAAGTTCAGGCCTTGCTATGTCTTTGGGGTGTACAATCCTTACAAAAGTCCTGAAAAAACACTCTGAAGTGCAAGACCATGTGATCAGTGCAGGCAGCAAAAACTCCCATTGCCCTTTAGAAAGCAATTTCTTTTTCTTTCCAAAACTGAGAGCTATGTTTACTGAACATGAAGTCCTAAGTAGGAAGTATCGCTTTTTCATTGTGAGGGCTCAAGGGGAAGGAAATAGTGATTACTCAGAATAACTTTCCCGTCTTAACCAAGGGTTTAACTGTAAGGATGAACTTGAGAAAGCATCCCTCTGGGAGCTGAGCTATTCATAACTTTAGAAAGTACAGTGCACACCCTGCAAAAGTCACAGTCGTTCCCACTTTGGCCTTGCACCTTCAATGGGGTTGGTACAACAAACCAGTGCCTGGCTTGGAGCTGATTTATTTTAGTTGAGATGAGATAACAAGCGATACAAAGTCATTCGAGAAGCCAACAGGCAAGTCCATCTGTAGAAATGCGGGCTGGGGCTACTCCCCAAAGCCAAAGTTGGATCAGCTCAGTGCAGCATTCCAAGCTGAGCATGGCTCACCTTTCTTTCTGGTTAAATTATAACCCATGAGCCAAATGTGGCTGCTGCCCTCGTGGGACATTTAGCCACGGACTTTGTGAAACTGGAGCCTTACCAGAAACTGGGTACCAATGGTATCAGGCAAGCCTGAAAAAACCACATCAAAAATAAAGACACCAGAAAACTATTGGCTGTAATACAATTAAAGTAAAATGTTCTAAGACAAATGGCAATGTGTGTCACTCTATGTAAAGAAATACCAAGCATGTGAACAAAATAAACAGAAGAAATGTTCACTAGGAGACCTTTATCACCACTGATGTATGGAGTACAGATAATCTTACCACTTCTATTGAGAGATGGATGTTTTTCCTGGAAGCTTACTCTCAAGCAGGTCCTTCTATAATCCAGCCTTCAAATTGCAATGACATATGACAGGTAGGAGTGGGTGTTCCTCCTCAAAACTGTAAATATTCCACTATGTCAATGGTGATAACTGTTGGCCTATGAATAAAAGGCACAATGACCACCTGGTGTCAGGTGAGGCTCCTTCCTCCCCTTACAATCTTTGCTGACTAATTCAAAAAGTATTTACTGAGCCTTAGTCACTGAAGTTCCCTGCAGTTCAACTTTTCTCCACATATTCTACAGAATCTAGTTTCACTACCTTTGAAAACTGATGGCTCATTCTGATTTCTCAAAATCCTAGAGCAGGAAAGTATAAATTTTGTAGCTCCAGTGCCAAATCCCACTAAGCAAGGACATACTCTAGCATAACGCTGCAAATGACACAGAGAAACCGAGATGCCCTGTTTTTGCAATGTCTTCTTGTAGTGGCTCATGCCAAAGCCCATCCTAGCTCCAGAATCCTAATGAGCTTACCAAACCCCACTAAGAAGGTGAGGGTATTCTTTGTGAAGTACAGGCCCAGTGGAAAAGAACCTGGCGACCCAACCTCTCCTGCTCTATACCAATTCTCTCATCTTTATGATATCAAATTAAGATGGACATCAGCATTTGTAAACACAGCTTCTTTAATTTTAAATGGTAACTGAATGGTCATGAATGTGAGCCTCAAATATAATGGGAAACACTTTTCTTGTATTTCCTGCTATGTTATATAGCAGTATAATTTGGTGGTTTTGTTTTAAAAATAGCATCTACAACTGCTTTAATGTGGTTTGTCCCACCTGAAGCTCGTGTTGAAATTTGTTTGCCAATGTGGCTGTGTCTGGAGAGGGACCTCTAAGAGATAAGTAGGTCATCAAGTGATATGAAAGACCCAATTAATTACCTAATTCAAGTAGATTTTGCATTCCCAAGGGACCATTTTAGTTGCTGTGAGAATGGGTTGTATAAATCGAGGCTGTACCTTCTGTTTCGCCTCCCCACTTGTTCTTCTGCTGTCATGAGTTGAACAGCATGAAGCCTTCACCAGAGGCACCTGCCTTATCTTCGACTTCTAGCCTCCAGAACAGTGAGCCAATACAACTCTCCCTTTCTTTGTAAAGTATCCAATCTCACTTATTTTGTTATAGTTAAGACAAAACTGACTAAGACAATATCATTACAAAACCAAGTGATTGAATAGAGTATTCAGAGGTGGATCTTTCTATTCCAAGGCTATTGTTGATAGAAAGCCTGAGCTCAGTTAAAACAAGTCTGAACTGCTTGGCCAAACCTCACACTGGAAAGAAGAGGACAAACATTTATGTGGAGGAGCAGTGAAGAGGGAAACGGTAGTATCATGGGAAATCTCTATTTTTCTTTAGGCCAAGGACCTGGGGATTATTAGAACAATGTAATTTCAAATTTTAGAGCAGAATTGACTTGTTCCTCGAGAGCTAAAGTCTGGAAAATATTCAAGACCTCACCGACAATTGCCAAATAAAAAACATTCTCCCAAAGAGGACTAGCTTATCTGACAAACATCCTTATTTATATCCAGAAATTGAAAGCAGATTGATTGCATCCTGAATGAGTCTAGTTCCAGGAAACACCCTACCTATTTATGGTAATCCAATGGCAGACAAGATTGCTGCTTAAATAAATTCCATTCATCTTGCAGTCACTCAATGAAACATTCTCTTGGAGCTGGCTTTAGTGGTTGAGGGATGACCCTTCAATAATGCGTTATTTAAGCTAAATGGATTTTGAAGGCCTTAGTAAACTCTTGACAACGTTTTAATTGAGTGTGGTGATGGTTAGATGGAGATTTGAAGCCACTTAGGAATTACGATGCAGAGAAAAAAGGATAGAACACATGGAAAAGTCCTCTCACATCCAGGGCTGTAATAACTGAGCACCAGTCAGGCCATCACGAGGAGACCAAGTATTTTTTTCCCATGGAGAAAGAAAGAGCAGCTATAACAAAAAGAGTGATACTTTAGTCAAGACATCTAGATGTTCATTTAGTCCTAGCCTCTCATGGACAATTTCAAAAAACTATGAATTGAGAATACATAACAAGGCACAAAATGGTGGTAGGAGACACGTTCCACATACACTGCTCTCACTACTTGGAGTACAAATCCTTCAATTCTGTAGTATGTTTCCCCATCTCATTCATACAACAACATGGGTTTAAGTTAGCTTTCTGTGGTACCTCAGAGGTCTCAGATATGTATTCAGTAGCACTTCCGTATCAATGGCTTCTCTTGCTGTGGTTTCACCTAATCAAGGTCAACCTCATCCTGAAAATTTCAAGTGAAAAATTCCAGAAATAAACAATTCATAAGTTTTCAATTACACACTAAGCTTAGTAGTGTGACAAAATCTCACAGTGTTCTTCTCTGTCCCACCCAGGACACGGATCGTCCCCTTGTACTGCACATCCACACTGTGCATGCAACCTATCAGTCACACAGCAGCCATCTCAGGTGGGTCAGACCGCTTGTCAAGGTATCACAGTGCCCATTCTCAAATTCTTTTTAGTTTACTTCATAATAGTCCCCAAATACAAGAGCAGTGATGCAAAAAGGTCACCGGGGCATAAAATAGAAAAGATAAGGTAACTCTGGGACTCTGTGGCACACAGCATAGTAGACATGAACTTGGGTGCTGTCCGTGATCTCCAGGGGATCTAGTGGGGAAGCTGGAATATACCCTCACCATGGGTCAAGGGGAATACTCTCAATTGTGTGACACAGCGATGGCTTTGGGGCCAAATGCAAAGAGACCGGTCATTCACTTGCTTCAAATGCTTCCCTGGTTAACTGAAGGTGGGGTTGGAGTGGCACAGGGTTCAAGGGGAAGCTGCATCCTGAAAGTTATTTGCATTTCAAAACATTTTCCAAGTGTGTGTTAACCACTTGAGGACACATCACCTTTTATTTTCACTCTGTGTGGTAGGTTTGCTTTGAAAGGCAAATGCTTAGGGTAAAAAGTGACCAGTAGAAGAGTTGCCACTTACAGAAAGAACAGTCGTTACTAAATCTCTACCCTATAATTTATTGTATTCTTAAGATCCTTAGACTGTCCATAAACATGAATTACTGCCAAAAAACAAATGGCAATTGTGCTGTATTACCATGTGTTTTACAAAAGCAAAAGGCTTACCAGTGCTCAACCCAGGTGTTGGCAGCTGCAGGTACAAGTGGCAACCTTTATCAGTTTGACCTCTCTGCCCCTTGTAGCCTCTCCACCCAGCCTCAGTGGCAGTTCTCACGCAAACTGGACCTCCTCTTCAAGGCTGCTCTGCTTGTGACTTGGTGGGTAACAACTTGTTTCAAATCCAAGTCCTTGACTAAACATAAGCATCAGAAGGGCAGGAATGACATCTGTCTCACTTTACCATCACAACCTCCAGCTGAACACATGCTACCCATAACTAATGCCAAGTTAGCACTGATTGGCACTGAATGTGACATCCCCAGTGACTGCTGAATCACCTACGCCAGGACCTGACTGACCTCTGCTGTCAGTGTCACCTGCTAAAGCTCCACAGGTTACTCCCGTGGCATTGTTTGGGCTCCAGAACGATCAATGCTTCCGTTTTTATCATGTTCCCCTTTTCTTCCCTGGGCTCACACTCTAGCCAGTCATGGCGAAGTAGTCTCTACTCTCCCACTGCCATCCCAAGCTGCTAACTCCACATACAGACCACAGGATGAGCTCAAGTTTCCATCCTTTGTTATCTTGAACCCTAGGCAAATCACGGGGGGGGGGGGGGGGGGGGGGGGGGGGGGGGGGGGGGGGGGGGGGGGGGGAGGTAGGGCCTCCCCCACTATGTATTGCTGGAGCAAGCTTCTCTACCTCCCACGGCATTGGACTCACCTGAATGGCTTGTGAAAACAGGAATTTTTTGGGTTTTACACATACCCTTCCCACCCCAGAGTCTCTGATTCACTTAGTCCTAGACAAAGGCTGTAAATTTGCATAACTAGCATATTTCCAAGTGATAAAAAAATTGGTGCTACTTAACCAGGATCCCCACTTTGTGAACCTCCACATTAACTTGATCCCAGTGGTCTCATGCTGAAGTCTTCAGACTGTCTCCACAAGTTCACTTATCCAGTTTAAAAGCATATGCACGCCTTCGCCTCTACTCTAAGGATTTCCTGGCTATCAGCTTACCACTCAGGAACCTGAAATGATCCTTCTGGCCCTGCAGGATCTGATTTATCACTCTAAATGTGCTTTTAATTTTGCACTTTCAAGAATGCACAGCTGGCAGGGCACTGAAAGCACCAGCTCCTGGGTAGCAATTGCCAGTGGACCCCGAGACAGAGGCTGCTTCCTAGGGAAGCGGCAGCATTTGGCATAGTAACAGGAAACCAAGGTTTTAGAGAAATCCCTTCCTGATCAGTTCAGCAGTCCACAACCATCAAATAAGTTTCCTAGGCACCTGCTGTTAGCTGAGACCCGAGAAGAGGTGTAAGAGTGTATCTTGGATCCCTTCAGGACAGCAGAAAATCCTATTTATGATACAGGTGTCCCTGTATCATGGAGGTGAGGCCATGTAGATGTTTTTAAAAAATCTTTTTTGGGAAGCTGACGCAGGAGGACAGTAAGTTTGAGATCAACCTAGGCAATTTAGTGAGATCCTAGGAACCAAAAACTGGGCAGGAGATAGAGCAGAGTCTGAAGGCCCTGGGTTGAAACTCCAGCACTGCAACAAAACCAAACACCAGAAACAATGAACACTTTTATTTTTCTGGAACTTTGAAGACCACATCCTCCAGTAGCCCCCCAAACATGGTAAATGGATTCTACCAGTATCAGCTACCCCCTGCAGGAGAGGCTGAAGCAAAGGGAGCGAGGGCTCGTCAGGAGAAAATGACGGAGTGCCGCAGTCCCGCGCCCTGGGCCCTTTGGCACTCAGTTACACAGAAGAAGGGGCGAGCTGTTTTCCCAAGCCCTTGGCTAGGTGGCAGGGTGCCCTTATGTGCCCCGCCCTGAGGCCCGAGTGGGGAATCAGCTGCATTCACAAGAGAGTGCTGTTGCCTAGGGATCAGGCATGAGCCAGCCTCAAAGGCTGCCTATAGCAGCAGGTCAACTCCAGAAGGGGGGCTCTAGTGGCAAGTCCTGAAGAATCCTTCAGAAGTATACCCCGTGAGAAGCTGACATCACATGCATCCTGAAAACTGCAAAGAGAAAAGGCCACACACAGCCTGAAAAAGAACTCCTCCTTAACCCCTGGGTGAACTGCTTGAAGCATCTGCCTGATCCAGGAAATAGCCAGCACAAAGTGCAATCTAGGTTTAGAAGGATTCCCCTTTTCACACAGGCCTAGGGTGCAGCCATTTTGTAGGTACAGTCCAGGGGTAACAGACATGTGCAACCTTTGGGGGACAATGTGAGGGAGGGAGGTGCCCACTGTCCTACCCAGTTTCCCTTTCCATTCAGGTTGGGATGGGAGGTAATACTAACTTTAAATGAACCCCGGGGCAAAATACATCTGACTGAACATTTCATTTGTTAAAATTAGACACTCTGGGGGCTAGTGAACCAGAAAAGGCTTGAGACTGATGGATTGAAATGTTACTCAGGTCTTGAAAAATAACTAGCAGAGACAGCAGCTTCTAGAACCCAGAGGAAGAATTCTCCACTTGGAGACAGCAGCGGGTGGAGGCCATTTCCTTCTTCATGCCCTCATAATGTTTTCTTTCCCATATCTCAGGATAGAATTTTTCTTCTTGAAAATCAAAACTCATATTCATTCTGCATTTTTCCACATGTCAAGATCTGTGCTAATCATATGTACATTTTCAATTTCATCCTCATGAAATCCTATGAGGGACCATTGTCTACTGTGCAGATGAGGAAGCTGTGGCACAGTACGATTCAGTTATTTGCACAGGTGCATCTGGGATTAGAATGCAGGTTGTGGAGCCTGGCCAGAACTTTAGTTTTTCTTAAAAAAACAAAAATAAAACAAAATAAAACAAAACCTAAAACTGTGTTTTGTCCACAGCCGGAATAATTTAGCCCCCAACAGGTCATTTGACAATGCAAGGGACCTTTGGAGGAGTGGTGCTTCTGGCACCTCCTGGGTCAAGCCCAGGAATGCTGTTACTAATCCTAGAAACCTCCTCTAAGACTGATTTATCCTGCCCCAACGTCAACACAGTCATCCCTCTGTATCTACAGGAGATTTGTTCCAGGATTCCTGCTGATGCCGAATCAGTGGATCCTCAAGTTTCTCGTATAAATGGTGTAGTGGTTGCGCAGAACCTATGCACATCCTCCTGTACACTTTAAATCACCCCTAGATTACTTCTAATGCCTAATACAATGTACACACTGTGCAAATAGTTGTTACACTCTCCATTTTGGGGGATAATAATAGGAGTAAAGTCTGAGCATGTTCAATAAAGATGTAATTTGCCTTTTCCAAGTATCTTTGCTCCATAGTTGGCTGAATCAAGAATGACAAATTCAAGGATATGGATGGCCCATCATACTGCCAAGTTTGAGAAATCTTACTCTATTATCTCCCTCTTTATTTTCCAAGTAAAAGTAGTTTTGGTTTTGTGTGATAATAAAAGCAATACATCATTATAAAAAGTCAGGCAAAACAGAAAAACAGACATTAGTAAGTGGGAATTACCAATATCCTCACTCACCGGGGCAATCATGGTTCATAGGTGTGTTTACACATTTCAATTTTTCCTCTGAGGACATACACACATGCACACATGCACAAGAATATAAATTTTTCACTCGTTAGCTTTGTTATGTTCTCATTTGTAAAAAATGGAATCAGGTTGTAGATGCAATTCTTCAACCTGTATCTCTATGTAATCACATGTTACACTTCGCAATACAGATTGTAGACTTCTTGTTCATAAACACAAATCATCAGTAACTGGGTCACAGAAAGGCCCTTCCGCTCCACATTAAATGGGTTGGATATTTTGCTGGTGGTTAGATGGTGTTCCTGGCATTTGGCAGGTATAGTCCAGGGATAACAGTCGGTCTACACTGAGTAGATCAGCCCCTCCTGCAGAGCTTAGATCCCGTGGTTGTGAAATACCACACCAGGCATTCAGGTAGTTGAAAACCCTGCTGAGAATAATTTGAACCACGATCCAAATTTCACTTTAGACATTCCAGATCCAAACCACAACACCCTGGTACCTCGCAATGTGACTTTATTTGGAAAGCGGGTCATTGAAGATGTATTTAATTGAGACAATATCACTGGAAAACAGCAGGTCCCTAACCCAACATGATGAATGTCTTTATTAAAAAGTGAAAGTTGGACCCAGACATGCACACAAAGAGAAGGTCAGGTAAAAGTTAAAACAGAATTTAGGGTGAAGCTTCTACAAGGAATGCCAAAGACAGCCAAACAAACTAGCAGAAGTTTTGAAAAAACATGGCATAGATTCGCACCCACCGCTCTTCCATCCCTTTGATTTTGGTCTTTTGGCCTGTACAACTGAGACTGTGGATTGATTTATTGATTGCGTATCGATCAATTGATTTAGAGATAGGGTCCTCCTCTATAGCTCAGGCTGATCCTGAACTCACTGACCTCAAGCTCAAGGTGATTCCTCTGCCACAGCCTCTTAAGTGCTCAGATTACATCAGTGTGCCACCACAACCAGCTTATGTGGCACAGGGAAATCAAGCCCCGGGCCTTGGACTTGCTAGACAAGGACTGTAAGTGCTGAGCTACACTCCAAGCCCTAAGAATATGAATTTCTGTTGTTCAATCCATCCAGTCTATGATACTGAGAAACTAATGTAGACTCTAATAGTACTGAATTTGTCATAACTTGATAACTGTAATCCAGTCATTACTTAGCAAAACTGTTGAGTGATGAAACCAGTGATGAGATGAACTCAGAAGTCCACCCCCAAGTCTGACACACAAAGAATTAAAATACAAAAGGGCCACATGACTCATCCAGAGTCAGACAGCTGGTGGGCAGCAGCACCAGCCCAGAACCCTTCTGGTCTTGGATCCCAGTTAATGTCCCTTTTGCTGCGATTAGAATGGAAAGAGCAGCCAAGCGCTAAAGGCAGGTGTGGGAAGAAAATACCTTGTGAAGCTCGTAACTATTATGTTGTTCTAATCCATCAAAATCACCTTGAAAGTTTTCAAAAATACAGAGTTGGCCTTTCCCCTCAGGCCCATTGAATCACATTTCTGAGAGTAGGATCTGAGAATCTGTGTATTGTAAAAGTTCAGCTGGTTTGGAAACTTTTGTACAGCACCATATTCTGTGGCTGCACGTGAGAGGGGGAAGGATTTGAGCTGTGAGGCTGACAGACCTTGTTGAGAGCTGCCAGCTGTGTGACCTGAGGCACGGTAAAGAGATCCCTGGGTATCAGTGGGGTATTTGTTCCAGGACTCCTGTGGATACCAAAATCTGCAGATGCTCAAATCTTTTACGTAAATGGCATAGTATTTGCACAGAACTTAAACACATCCTTCTATATACTTTAAATCATCTCTAGATGACTTATAATACCTGATACAATGAAAGTGTGATATAAACTGTTGTTATCCTGGATTGTTCAGGGAATAGAAACAAGAAAAAAAAAGTCTGTGTATGTTCAGGAGAGATGCATTGTCTTTCCATCTGTGGTAGACTGAATTCATGGATGTGGAACCCACACATTTTGGGGGCAGTGAATGCTGAAATCCCCCAGGTCTCAGCCTCTTCCTCCTACGGTGAAGGAACTGATGTCCTTCATTGCCTCATTAGGCTGTGTAGAACTAGAAAAGTCACAGACAGCACATAGCACAGTGCCTGGCACATTGCAAACATTCGTTAGAATTCAGCTATTAAATTGTCATTCACACCATTCCTTTATATCAGAGGCTATGCTTTTCCCAGGTCGGTGGCCTAGTTTGTTGTTGTTTTGTTTTGTCCTTTAAGAAGGTCATAGGCTTATGCAATTATCTGAGCCTGGGCATCGTTCTTCTGCTACCAAAATCCTACTCACTTTATGAGATCAATGTCACCTCTTTTCCTGGCACCTACTTGAATCTCTAAAGTCCAGTGATAGCTCCCTCCCTGTGACCCCAACGCCCTATCTGAACCTCTCTAGATCTCATTAGTTGTAGTGTTGTTCGCTGTCACCCTGGCTCCTCTGAAGCCCGGGACTGATCGCTGTGCCACAAAGGAGGAGCCCAGAAATACCAACTGAATCGCATTAAATATGAATGCTCATACCTGTCTGAACAATGCCCTGCTGGACTTCCTGTTGGGCTTTGAGTCAGGGTTCCAGGTGATTCTGATTCACAGATGTTACGTTTTATTAAAAGGACAAAAAATGAACAGGCAAAGTACCTATGTTGGGGATAGAACTCAACCTCCAAATTACTAGGGAATGGCAAAAGGATTCTGGGTCATGGGTCTCTGAAACATTCTTCTATCAGAGCTGCAGTGGGCATCTCCTGGGTATCTCCAGGGAACCTGCACACCAGATCTTGACTCTAATATAGGACACAGCCTGTCAATTCCCCAAAGGAAAGAGTGGAAGTTAAGGAATAAAAACATCAGTTGTGTGCACAGCTGCATTAATCACAGCTGCAAGTCCACTAGAAAGCCATTTCAAAGCATTATCTGTGCCCGCATTTCTTATTGTGGGTGACTTGGGGTATTAGGTCAAGCAAGATGAAAGAGGGAGACAGTGAGAAAGAGAGAATGTGAGAAATTGATTAATGGTGTGCTGCTGAGTTATTTTTCTCTTAAATACCTTCTCTTTTTCATCCATTATAACATCCTGACCTGATAAGAAATTTCTGTCACTCTCTCTTCTTAATGAAATGTGGACACATGGGTTTCAGGTAGATGACATCAGTCACATGGACAACTGTGAACAAAAATAGAGGCAGCTCTCAGGGGTCAAGGTCATGCGCACAAAGGATGATACAGAATGATGAAAATCTCTTCTGTTTACCATAACTTCTGACTGATCTGGTGTCTTTCGGCTTCCAATCCACCAGAGCTGCTTGTAATTTGTCATTAGATGACTTGGATTTTTTTCATTTTTCCTTTTTTTTGCCATTGTGCAGTAACTAGTATCAGTGTATAGAAATACGTTTTTCATTTCTTTCTAGATTGCCTCTTCGCCTTGAAACCCAATTTCTAAATGTTCTTTTTCCTGCCTTTCTTTTCACTCTAGGTGATTCCCTACCCGTCCTTTGCAGCATCTCTAAAATTCATTTTTCTTTCTCTCTCTCTTTTCCCCTGCTATCTGAATATTAGTTGAGAATCTCATCACTTCATGCCCAGATCACATTACTGAAATCTTCCTGTCCACAGATCTCTCCCAGACAACCTACAGATCTGCCTACAGACACCAGAAAACTATTTACCCTGAAATTAAAGGCTCTCAGGACTCTGACCCTTCTGGGTCTTGTTGAATATTGATCTCTGCTTGATTCTAATATGCCTCCAAATTTCATGCTTTGGAAATGTAATCTCCAAATACATGTGTTGATGTGTTGGAGGTGGGACCTCTGGGAAGTGACTGGGTCCTGAGGGCTCTGCTTTTATAAATGGATTAAGCCACTCATGAATCAATGAATTAGTGACTTATCAAGGAAGTAGCTATGTGATAAAAACAAGCTCTCTCTGGCATCCCTGCTCTGTCTCACCATTTTATGATGCATGAGGAAGGCCCTCACAAGATGCTGGCACTGTATTCTTAGTCTTCCCAGATTCTGGGAACATTAACCAGAATAAACTTCTATTCTTTTAAATTATTTGGTCTGTGGAATTCAGTCACAGCAACAGAAAATAGATTGGCAGACTGCACTGGTCACTTTCTTATCACTGGAACCCAACACCTGATACTTGTAAATTAAAGGAGAGATTTAATTTGGCTCATGATTTCATTCTATCACCCCATGAACCCCTATACACACTACTTAAGTTAGGATCATGTTCCCTCTGTTCCTAGAATATGTCTATTCATTCCAGAATTCATACCTGTTTTATTACTTTTTATATCAATAGCATGCTTCTCAAGTCATTCACCATTTAAGTCAACAAACTGGGTAATGTCTGCCTACCTCAGGCCCTCTGGGGGTCACAGTTCACATTTACACATTAAAGGTCAAATGCATGCTATTATCTGCATATACAATTATGACTAATTAAATCTTTACTCATCTTTCAGGCTTTTGCTTATGTGCCATTTTCTCGGAGAAACCTTCCTTGGCCTTTTCCTGCCTATCAGACGAGGCCCTGCTGTATCTCCCACAATATCCTCCGTTACTCCTGTATGCAACATGTCCTCCTTATAATCATCTTAGCACCTGTCTTCACCCTGGATGCCAGCTCCACAAAACCAGGAACCACATTTCTCTTGTTCAATGTTTTATCTCCACTAGCACAATGCCTGGCACAGTCTGGGCTTTTACTTATTTATTTTATTTATTGAGGCAGGGTCTCATTCTGCAGTCCAGATTCGCCCTGAATTCACTATGGAGCCAAGGCTGGCCTCAAACACACGACAATCCTCGTGCCTCAGCATCCCAAGTGCCAGAATTATAGGCATTCACCGCCATGCCAGCGTATGTGGTGCTTGAGAAAAGAACTCCGGGCCTTGAGCTTGCTTGCTGGGCAAGTGCTTTAACCGCTGAGCTATTCCTCCAATCCCGGGCTCTTAAACATCTATTAGCCAACTGTCCTAGTTACTTTTTCATCACTGTGACTCAATACCTAACATTCACAACTTCAGGGAAGAAAGATTTATTTCATCTTACAGTTTCAGAAAATCAGTCCATTCACAGGTAGGTGGCTAGAAAATGGTGGAATCACAGCTAGAGCCAGTACTCCAGAGACAGAGATCCTCACAGCAGCAGCATAGTAGAACAGAGGACTAGTCTAAGAGGAAGGGCAGCACATGCCCCTCCAGGTCAAGCCCAAGCACCCATCCCCTCAAGCCAGGCCCCACCTCCCAGCACATAGAGTATCCATACGAACATGAGGCTTTTGAGGATACTCTAGATCCATACCATGATACCAACTAAGGAAAGAAATGTAACTTGGCTAAGCATTGCGTTTCACCAAATGAGCATTTTTCTCTCACTACTTTTATTAATATACATATGTAATACACAATGTTTACAATGGACTTGAGTATTTTGTGCATATATATATATATATATATATATATATATATATATATATATATCACACCAACTTTACAATCCCTTCCCATTTTTGGCCCTCCAACACACTCCCCACCAACCCCCCCTAAATCCCACTAGCACAACATGTGATTCTATAGAATGCCTGAATTCTGGGTTTCCCAATTCAGAGCAACCATACTATACTCAACATATTTAATCTTCTGCATCTCTATCATCTCAGTCAAACCACCAATCCTTAGCTCAGCTTCCTACCCCTTGAATGCGTTGCAATGGTCAAATCTTGATGCCTTTTCTCTGAGTCCAGCAGATCCTTTTATTAGGATATTTGCCAGAAGTTCTTTATTTCTATATTTTGCTATATGTTTATTGAGATTCTTTAACATAGCCTCATCCACCAGTCCACCTAAGAAAAGAACTATAACTATGTAATTCATAAGGCTAGTAAATATGAGAAAGGAAAAGAAAAATTAAATTTCAAATGCCTTAGCTGAGTACTGAAAGGCACGTTTGTATATTCGAAAGGTTATCATTACATCACCTAGTTTTTTTTTAGGATAAACTTACATCAAATACAGAATAAGTGAACTGCTACAATAAATAAACTTAAGTCTATATTAAAATGCTACATTAAATGAGCTTAAATCTATCATCACATAAGTATACTTAAAGTAACAGATATAATGGCATACATAGTTATTTCAGTATTTTTAAATTTTCATTTCACTACTAACATTTTTCTAGATCTGGTTAAACTTACACTCAACATCAAATAAGTGAATTGCTACATTAAACACGCTCAAGACTGTATCAATTTGCTACATTAAATGAACTTAAATCTGTATCACGTAAGCATCCTACAGTTAAAGCAATAAAGAAAAATGCTTAGTTATTTCAGATTTTAAAACTTTTATAAATTATTTACTGATGTTTCACTAATTATTAACATTTTGCCAGACTTGGTTTATCCTCTCACCTATCTATTTATCCCTAACTTCATGCACACATATTTTTAAAGATTTTATACCTGTTGCCCATGTTGAAGATTCACATATTTTATGAGACAGTTGGTACCATTTTAAAAGAATGTCAACTGAATGATTCAAATACCAATCTTTTTTGTTGTTGTTACACTTTCTCTGTAGGTATTTCCTTTCCTCCAGGTTTTTTTCAGCGCTGCTTGCCTGTCTGTTTCTCTCAAACATTCCTCCAAGTAATTTCTGCAATGTTGGGCTAGTTGTTAGAAATTTCTTAAGGGATTCTTCGTCGTGTAAAATTTTTCTTCTTCTTCAATTTTCAGGGATAATTTTGCTGGATATAGCAACCTGGGTTGATATTTCCTGTCTTTTAAAGCTTGAAGGATCTTGCTCCAGGCTCTCCTTGCCTTTAAACTTTGCCTTGAGAAATCTGCAGTAATTCAAATGGGTTTGCCTTGGTAGAATACTATTTTTCTCTTTCTGCTTTTAATATTCTGTTTATATTGTATTTCTGAGGTTTTGATTATGATATGTAGTGGTGAGTCTTGTTGCTGGTTGAAGTTATTTGGTGTTCTATAAGCTTCTTGTATCTAGAAGTTAATTTCATTTCCTAGATTAGAGGAATTTTTTTCTTGCACTATTGCCATGAATAAATTCTTTATACCTTTGGTGCTGTCTTCTGATCTTTCTCCCACACCCATAATTCTGAGATTGGCTCTCTTTGAATCATCCATCAGCTGGTGTATCCAGCTACTTTGCTCATTTCTAACTTTGGAGTCATGACTAATTATATTGTTTCCTCATTCTTGTCTTCACAATATCTGAGTCATCTTGTTGTTACAACTTTCATGTTCTCAATTTCATCTAGATTTCTTTTTAGATTTTTCCACTTCTCTATCAAAATATTCCTTCATATCATGCATTTTTTTATTCACCTCAGCTGACTTTTTATGTGTGGCTTCAGTGTGCTCAGTGAGCTTTGTCTCCACTAGGACCATTATTTGCTTAGCGAGATCCTCTTTAAGCCTGCTGATCAATACTTGCATTTCTTTGAGAATATCTTATTTGAACTGGTTGATTCATTTATTTGCTTTTTGACTTCCTTTCCTATGAGTTTCACTATTTCAGGGCCCATGCCATTAGTTTCTGGGGTGTCTGTCATCTCTGTGGGTGCTGTCTTTTCTTTCCAAAAAGTCACACATGTGGCCTCAAGATTCTTTAGCTCTAAACGAATCATGATGATTTAGTCCAATCACAGATCATCCTGGGACCAGAGCATCATTCTCCTGGGAGACCAAATGGCTGACAATGGAAGAGTTACTTATACCAAGAAGACATAGAATTGTGTTTGGACGAGGAAGTGAACATAGTGAACCCAAAAGTCCTTTGAGGATGGCCCACATCAAGACTTCTCCAAAAAGTATTCCCTGAAAACTCCAGAAATTGTGAAGTCTTTGTTCTGTGACTTCTGTTCCTTGTGGTGCTTACAATTTGTAAGAGAAATGTCAAACTATTCATGTACAGTGTTCAATTGTCTTTTAAGTGACTCAATTTGAAAGTCTGTTCTTCCACTATAATAGTGACCTACTTTTGCATGATGAGTTATCCTAAAGCTTAGTGGTTAAAAACAAAAGGCAACTTACTATGCTCATGAATCCTGTGGGTTAAGAATTCAAAGGGGGCATGGAGGAATGGATTATATCTGTTCTTCAAAGACAGGAGCCTTGGCTATGACAGTCAAAGGCTGATTTCACGATTCAGGGCAACTTTAGAGCAGGCGCAGAAATCATATGGAGGTGTCTGTACTCCTGTATCTGACAGCTAATGCTAACACTCAAGTACAACCTCAGCAGCTATTATGGTTTAGATCTGGGATTTCCCCCAAAAGCCTCATATTAAGAAGGTGATTTAATCATGAGATTTAATCCATTGAGATCCTGTGCTGTTAAGGGGTGGGACCAGATTGGAAGGGGTGGATAACTAGTGAGGTGGTCAACCTGGAAGGGGAGTGTCTGATTTGTTGATGGAACAAAACACCCAGCATCCACATCTTAAAAGAGTAAAAGTTTATTTTAGCTCACAGTTTCAGAAGGTCTCACACAGTCCATCCATGGGACATCTGGAAGTGGTTCAGAGGCTGGAGAGCTGCTTATGACGTCACGCCAAGTGAAACAGGAATGAGCCCCGGTCTGACACTCAGGCAACAGTGGAGCTTTCCCAGGAAAAAGCGGCACTGTGTTTCTTCTTCCTTCCTTTACTCAGTTCAAGCTGTCACGTAGAACCACCACAACCAGAGCAGGTACCCTCCTTCACTTCCTGGCCCACAAGTCAATAGACACACATGAAAGCTCTGCCACAAGCAACTCAAAAGGCTGACACAATCCCTCCAGTTCAAGCCCCAAGCAACCATCCCTCCAGCTAGGTCCTATCCCTCAACAGCACAAGGTTCCACAGTTATCCCACTACATCCAAGTCCATGAGGCTTTGGGGGGACACTCCAGAGCCAAATCATAACAAGGTGGATCCCTAAGTCTTGACCTGGAAGAATACATACTAGTTCCAACCTCACTTGTACACATTCTGCTTCCTGTCAGCCATGGGATAAATAGCTTTTCTCCAGCCAGGCTTTTAGCCAGACCCTTTCACCATTGTCAGGCACCCTTGAATGGCCTGAGACCTTCTGAAACTGCAAGCTACAGTACACCTTTCTTCCTTTAAGTTGTGGGGATCAGGTATTGTGCCCCAGCAGAAAAAAGTGACTAAGACAGTTGCTGTTGGCCATAGTATTTGACATGGTTTCTTCATGTGCTCAGTCAGGTCTTCCTTACAATATGGTAGATTCAGACATTCTAAATAGAGGCTAAAGACTTCAAAGACAAGTATCCCTAGAAAATCACAGGAAATCTTCCACCATTTTGTACTAGTCCATTTTGCATGACTATAGCAAAATACTTGAAGAGATTTATTTAGCTCACAATTTTTGCAGCTTAAAGTCCAAGATCACAGGTTTCATCTGCTTGAACTCCTTGGCTGCATCCCAACATAAAGAAGTGAAAAGGTAAAAAAAAGTCCACGAAGACCAAACACGTAGAAAGACCTCTATTTATAACAACCTGCTCTCATTAGAACCCACAACACATGACCAATGCTAATTCCTTCTAGGGACATCACTCTCAATGATCTAACTATCCCACTCCCTTCCCCCAGTGAAGGTTCCACCACCACACCGAAAGCTGATCTTCTAGCACATAAAATGTTGGAGGACATACAGAAACTATATCCAAAGCATAACACCTTTTATGATCTAGCCTCAAAAGACACAGTGTCATTACCACAATACTTACAGCCAATCCAGTATCATGAGTAAGGACAGAATCCACCTCCCTTTAGGAGGGGTGTTGAAGTCATACCATAAAAAGAATGGACCAGGAGCTATCATGTAACCATCTGTGGAAAACAGAAACAAATCCCACTGTATATTTTATGAATGTTTTTGTTTTCTTTTTTCCTGCCTTTTTTTATTTTCGATTTTTGTTTTATTTTGTAGTAGTGGGATTTGAGCCCAGGACCTTTATACTGAGCTACATCTGCAGTCTTGTTATTTTAAATTTTGAGACAGGGTCTCACTAAGTTGCTAAGGTTGTGCTCAAATTCGCAATTCTTCTGCCTCAGCCTCCCAGACTGCTGAGTTATTAGGAATATTTAGGCATATGCCACTGCACCTGATCTATTTTAGGTTTTTTTTTTTTTGAGACAGGGTCTTGCTCCATAGACCAGCTGGTCCTGAACTCACTATGTAGTCCAAGGTGGTCTTGGACTCATGGCAATCCTCTTGCCCCAGCTTCCCAAGTTCTGGGATTATAGGTGTGCACCACTATGCCTTTATGTGGTGCTGGGGAATCAAACTGAGGGACTTGAGCTTGCTAGGCAAGTACTTTAACTGCTGAGCTATCCTCAAACCTCTATTTTAGGTATCTTAAAGGAAGGGGCTGTCTTATAAATACTATTTTAATCAGTAACTGAATTCAAGGACAGAAATAATTTGTCAATTATATGTTATTTAATTTAGCAAACTCAAACATTCTTTTTTTTTAGGTTTTCTATTTGAAATTCTTAAAAAGTTCTGTTACTATTTTTATAAGAGAAAAGATTGCTGGCAAAACCTAAATAGGGAGATGTTAGAGACGAACACTTAAAGACCTGAAATCATAGTTGGAAGTATTTTCTGTTGGGAAGAAAAGGGCCTTAGGAAATAGCCAAGCAACTTTTCAACATCTCCATCATCTAGTTCCCCCTCCAGACCTCTCAGTCACCTGGGTTCTTGACCTTATTTCGTTATTTCATTATTCTTTTAAAATTTATTATCTAAGAATAACAATTTCTTTATAGTTTTTCAAACTTGCTACAAACACACTCTTCTCAGGACCTTTGCACATACATGCTGCTACCCCCCACCTTCAAATATTTACAATCCTATTTTAGGTCCAGCTCTAATATCAGCTTCTCCAAAAGGCTTTCCTTGACATAATTCTCTTTCTGAGCACCACAAAATATCCCATCTTTTGGCACTTTGCTGAGTTCCTTGCTTGTCCTTTCCTTCCTTCACTAATCTATAAGTTCCACAAAGGAAGAGACAAAAATCTATTTCTACAATGGTTAATGACCCTATGAAGCACACAAGTAGTCCTAAAATATGTAGCAGATATTAACACTATACCACCCATAACCCTTGTCTTTACCTCTTTGGTAAAGTCTGACATAATTTCCAAATGCTATCACCTGGCCATAGCTTTCTCTGCCACTAAATTCTTCTTTCCTTACTTTAGCAGCAGAACAAAAAGTCCAGCAAATTCACGCCCCTTCCAAGTAGTCCCTGAGCAGTAACTGACAGAAATTGATATGCTAGTAACCCAGCTCCCTTACGCCCTGGATGGGATCACTCAATCTTGACTTGCACGCTAGCCTGACTCTGCAGAGCATGACTCAGCCCCCACAATGGTGGTAGCTGACTCAGCAGCGCACCCTGTACTGGCTGCCTCCTTTTCTCTGTCTTACTTCCTCACCTCCAAAGTGCCAACAAATTCCCTGCTCCGGAGTCTGCCTGCCTCAGGTTCTGCTCTCCTGAGAACTGTCACCATGGCAGAATGCTTATGAAGTGAGTGAGTGAGCCTCTGTCCTAGGCCCTGACTTCCACATTACCACAGCTGGTGCCTGAAAACTGACTGCCAACAGCCATGCAAGTTCTGAGCCAGGGAAAGCAGGCACGCAGCAGGAAATCTCAACCCCTCATTTCTCCCTCTACTGACATTTGTAATTGAGATACATGCAAAGGAACATTATTTTACTTAAAAGTGCACTGTTGAATTCAAAAGTGGCACTGAATGAAATGATTAAATCAGTAAATAAAGTGGCACCTATGAATTAGTGCTAACAGTAGACAAAGACTGACTAGATCCATTGCCAGACAAATAATTTGACTTGCTTTTCATCTGTGTGACACTTGACCGGCATTATAAAACAACTATTTTGCCCTGCTGCAGAAATGGAGAGCAAAAGCCATCCAGGTGGGTCACCAAACGATGCACTGGAAGCAAATGTCAGAGGAAGGGGTGAAATTCAGCATTTATTTCCTTTCTCCCTCTGCAAACTGTTATTATAATTTGAAAAGGATTTCAACGGATTAAATATGGCCCTGAGGTCAGTGAGGGTACCTCTTTTTTCATCATCTGCCACACTTCCCTCTACAAATCTTTCCCCCCCTTTCAGCTAATTAATAGGTGCTGGCTGAGCATGGGAAGAGTATTGTACTGGATTCTGTAAGAGATAAACACTAGAGAAGCTTGAAAAGTCTGCTGACCTTATTCCCATATTCCTGCAAGGGGCTAGACTCAGAAAATCAATGCTCCAAGATCTGAAGTTCTCCTTGGGGCTGAAACCCAGCTCTAAGAGTGGAAAGGGGAGGGCAGCAAGGCCTGGAAAAAATGGTATATGTACATCCCTCCCACCCTCAGTGATCTTAAAAATGAAACACAAATAATTCTAGACTGAGCAAAGTATATTAAGAAACCTAAGAACTCAAAGTATTGAAGAGGAGAGAGTAGTTTTGCCACGCGTGAAAAACATGCCTGTGTGTGCTGGAGCAGGGGTACATTTCAGACTTTATTTGAACCTCTTGTACCTCCTCTCCAGTGCTGATGAATGCATCTCCCAGTTTCAATGCTCTCCTCTGAGCCTTTGCACTAAGCAACATTCCCAGCTTTTTTTCTTTTGAGACAGAATATCTCTCTATTCCTCCTGCCTCTGCATCCCAGAATGCTGGGATTACAGAGGCCTGAGCCACTAGGGCTGGCTTTTTCTCTCTTAAATTCAAACATCCACCCATTTCACCAAGTAAAATCTTACCAATGGTTCCTGCTATTGAAACCCAGTGGCTCTGGTCGCCCCCAAGGGTCATGCTGACAAACCGAACAGGCTCCCAGGGAAATGTGAGGGAACACTGCTGGCGCCTGGTTTCCAGCAAGAAGTTCTAAACTGGCACCAACTCATGGCGGGATCTTGAGCCTAGTGAGGTCACATCTTCTGACTTTCCAAGAGATGTTGGAAGGCACTGATTTTTAAAGCTTTATAAGACTTAAGCCAAACAAACCCCTAGGACTCAAAAGCCAAAAGGCTCCTCATGGCCACCAGTCTGCAAGCTTCAGGCTACAGGATAAACCTAAGCCACTGGCATGACATTCAAAGCCCTCTGTGGTCTTGTCTGGTCTTGTCTCTGTCCCAGTCGTCTGGGACCGCTAGACAATTCCTCTGTCCCCAGACCCCATCCCACATCCCCAGTGGCTTCTCAAGTTAGATGACAAACCCACAGCCTTCCTGCCTCAGCTTCCCCTAGTGCCTGCTGGGTCTACAGCCCTGTAACCCACGCCACCCAGCAATTGTCATTTAAATTTAGAATGTTTGTTTAGGGTGGCTTGGACCCGTGCTGAAGCGGACTGTGAGAGGCATCGAAGCCCCTCCCGCACGGTTTGCCCTAGCAAAGATCCTTTTCTATTCTCCTTTCCCCCCGGCTGTACTGTATCCAATCTCCCAAACTTCTCTGTGAACACGGGCCCTTCTTTGAAGCCTTTGCTCGCTCTTCAGTTACTGCCCGTCCCCAGGCTCGCGTGCGTTTCCTCCTGTGTACGCGTGACCGTGTGGCGCGCTTACTGCCGCCCACTTGAGGCCCAGCGGAACGGCGGTCTCTGCGTGGGGACTGTGGCTTGCGGCGTCTGCGTCGCCGGGACTGCTCACGGAGCCTTCACTCTCCGGGTGTATTCCGCCGCCTAGAATCGTCTGCCACACTTCCGCGAGCACGCCAGACCTGCCGCGGCTGCTCACCGGAGGGAAACCGAAGCAAACTGAGGACGCGCGCCGCGTCGCCGCGCTCGGGCTCGGGCTCACGGCTTCCTCGCGGGACGCACTTCGCCCGCGCCTGCCTAACGCACCCATCGCGACCCCTGTGACATCCGGCCCCGCCCGGCCCGGGAGGCTGTCAACGCGCCCGCCCGCCGCAGGGACAGGGCGCCGCCTCGGGGCAGCGGACGGGCCGACTGTGAGGGCGCCGCCGCCAGGCCGGAAACCGGGTCGGCTCGCCGCGAGCGCAGGCGCGGCGCGGAGGCGGCGCCGAGGGGCGGGGCGGCGCCGAGGGGCGGGGCGGCGCCGAGGGGCGGGGCGGCCGGAGCGCGGGCGGCGCCTGCGCAGGGCGGCCGGAGCGCGCGCGGGAGTCGCGCTGGATTCTCCCGCTCTCTAGTGAGCCCCGGGGTTCTGGGGAGGAGGAGTCGCGGGAGACACCTCGCCTGGGTGCATGAGCCGAGCTTCCGTTTTGGGGCAGCCAGGGAAATTGACTGTACCCCCAGCTTTGTCCTCGTGCGAGCGGGGACAGTGGCCACACCCACCATATCCAGGTGTCCTGGGCCCCGGTGGGGCCATATCCAGGTGTTCTGAGCCCCCGTCGGGCCTTGTGCGTGGATAGAGAGAGGGTCTATCTTCCTCGAGTGCCTGAGCAAGTAAATGGAGGAAAAGTATTCAGTCCCTCCTTTCATCTCTGTCCCGGCCTCGAGTGGAGTCGTAGTCCTCGGGGCATTACAGATTTTCACCCGGCTAGCGAGAAGTCAGAAAGTGTGCCTTTTACCAGAAAAGGAACCACCTGAGACCTCACATTTGCCCTCATGGCCAGCGCTCGCGGGAGGTGAGGCTCCCATGCCCCCCCCCCCCCACACACACACACACACACACTTCTCCCGCGCGGGCTCTAGTGTGGTGCCTACAAGGGAGAGCTGGGTAGAGATGCAAGGGGGAATGAAAAGCCAGGAGAAGGTGGGGGTTGGATGGGAACTCTTTCCCCTCTATGGGCTGCAGTCCGCTTGGAATATGGTTAGGAATAGGAGACCCTAAAGTTTGCGTGATGTTAAAAGGATGGCACAGGACTTTAGGTCTGGGCAGGGTGGCCTGCTGCAGGCAAGGGTAGAGATCGCGCTCCTTGGCCGCATAGGAATGGCACCTTCCTGGTGCGGGGGGTGGGGGTGGGGGGGTGGATGGGAGCTTTGAATGAATCTTGAATGAACACTGTTGCCTCAGTTTGGCGATGCAGTGAAAAGGACTGCAGGAATGAGGTGGGGGAAGGGGTGAGGTGGCAGTCAGGTGCGGAAAGGGCAGAATCTAGGTGATATATTGGTGTAGGTGAGGGCAGCTGGCAGATTGAGTCAGGACACTCCCTGCGGGG
Organism: Ctenodactylus gundi; assembly: GCA_004027205.1. NCBI lineage: Eukaryota > Metazoa > Chordata > Mammalia > Rodentia > Ctenodactylidae > Ctenodactylus > Ctenodactylus gundi. The sequence goes on from PVKB01000777.1 coordinate 259,693, forward strand.
CTCATAGAAATAAGCAGGGGCCACTGTGAGGGGTTTCTGTCAGATTTGGGGAAGGAGGTGCTCTAGTCATTAAAAGTATGCTGACGTATTACAAACATAAGCCCATAAGATACCTGGGTACTTGGAATGTGCTACTATTATACAGGTCAGGGAAGATTCCGAGAAATTAACTACTTCTAAAAAGTTGTGTATTGCTATGGTTTTGATGAGTTTTGCTTCCCAGGGGTTCTCTTATCGGAAGGTTTGTGTCCAGTGTGGTGATGTGAGAGCTGGTAGCCTGATGGAAGATCATTGGGTTACGGAGGGCGATGCGCTTGGAAGTGTAGCTCTCATGGGACAAGAGCAGGTTGATATAAAAGTGTAAGACTGGCCTATAGACCTCTCTGGCTTCCTGCCTCAACACATGATCTTCCATTCTTGCACACGTTCCCCCATAAGGCTGGCAGTCAGGTGGGACCTCACCAGAGACAACACCGTGCAATTCAGGTGTTTCAGCCCCAGCACACTGTGACCTAAATCTCTTCTTTATAGAGGACTAGTGTTTTGTTATAGCAACAGAAAGTGGACTAATACACCCACCAAGGGAGAGTTATAGTTTGGAGATTCAAAACCAGCTCTCCCTCTAGTCTCCACAAATCATAAAATAGTTCCTTGAAAACCCAAAATCTTTCATTTTTGTCACTGGTCCACTTGTTCTTCTGTAGAAAATAGAGCAATTGTTTGAATATTTATCCTTCTTGCCTTGACTTTACACCCTTTCATGAAATTCATACAGTGTCTATCCCTAGTAACTTCATTAAAACAGAATTAAAGTCTAGTAAGGGAAATATACATAGTTAAGTTTATTTGATATGAAGAAGATAATTCATTTGTAAGGCAACGTGTTCAAGTTTAATAAATGGAGGAAATAGGAGTGTCTCACATTGCAGAGACACCTAATGTGTTGCTTACTTGAATTGAGCAATTGTTGCAGTTTGTAGTTTATTTTGTTTTTTTGAGAATAACACTGGAAAACAATAATGTTAGAATGGCAATATTTTCTAAATTAATCTACAATAGAGGTGGGAAATGTTCAGTCTGCAGGCTCTATATGGGTAGCAGGCCCTGCCAAGGCAACCATCACATTATGGGTGAGTTAATTATATAATAATTAAATGTCTTACCAAAGACAGAGCAGGCTAATTTTTAGGTTTATAATTTTTATGGCCCATGAACAATGTCATAAATACCAAATGGCCCTTGGCAGAAAAATGGTTCTCCACCCGAATGTGCAGATCCAGTGCAAATCCTTTTCAAAATCCCAGCTGCTTTTTTTGCACAAATTGATAAACTGATTGTAAAATTCATATGGAAATTCATGGGGCCCAATATAGGGAAGAACAATGTTGAAAAGGAACAAAGTTAGAAGACAGCAACTTCCCAAAACTTCAAAACAATCATAGATTTACATTAGTCAAGGCATGGGGATCCGAAAGAAAGCCATCTATATACCGTTAATTGATTTTTGACGTAAGTGTTAAGACAATTCTATGCAGAAAGAGTAGTTCCCAGTAAGTATATGGGATAACTGGATATCCACATGAAAAATAATGAAGTTGAACTTATGCCCAAATCATAGACAAAACCTTCAGAATGGAGCAAAGACTTAAGTTCAAATTCTAAGGCTATAAAGCTGTTAGAAGAAAACAAGAGGGCTGGAGGAATGGCTCAGCAGTTAAAGCACTTGCCTAGCAAGTGCTAAGTCAAAAGCTAAGTACCTGAGTTCGATTCCCCAGTACCACTGGTGGTGCACGCCTGTAATCCCAGCACTTGGGAAGCTGAGACAGGAAGATTGCTATGAGTCCAAGGCCAGCCTGGGCTCCATAGTGAGTTCAAGACCAGCCTGGGCTACAGAGTGAGACCCTGTCTCAAAAAAAAAGAAGAAGAAGAAGAAGAAGAAGAAGAAGAGGAAAACAAGAATAAATCATTGATACTGCATTAACATTGGTTTCCTAGACATTTCACAAAAACCTGATAAACAAAAGAAAAAATGGATAAGGCAGACTTCATCAAAATTAAAAATTTTTACGTCAATGACAGTGTAAAAATAAAATCATAACTCATAAAATGGGAGAAAAGGTTTTCAAATAATAGAAATGATAAGGGTCTAGTAGTCATCCAAAATAAAAACTATTACCCCTCAAAAATAGAAAGATTAGGAAATTTTTTAACTAGGCAAAAGATTTTAAAAGACAGAAGTGACATGTAAATGTGTACCACAGATGTACACATGGCCTGCTTATGTGTGCATGTGTTCAACATCTTCAGTCATTAGGAAAATGTAAATCAAAACCATGCTGAAATATCACTTTATACCTTCTATAATGGTGATATAATTTTAAATATGGACAAACACAATTTAGAGGAAATATGGTGACACTGAAGCCCTTCTGCCCTACTAGTGAAATGTAACATGGTGTTTCCCTTCAAAAAGTTTGATTGTTTGTTTAGTGATTACATTTGATGTTAAACAGAAGTTCTACTCCTAGCTACACACCCAAGAGAATTGAAAATCTATATTCAAACATATCTTACACATAGATATCCATGTTAGCCTTCATAGTCAAAAAGTAGAAGCAAGCCAAATATCCATCAACGCACTAATGAGGAAACAAAATGTAATATTTCCTTACAATGGAATAGTATCCAGACATAAAAAGTAAAATACCAATACATGATAACATGAATGAACTTTTAAAACATTATGCTAAATGAAATGAATCAGATGCAAAAGACCATATATTATAAGCTCTGTTTATATGTAGTCTAGGTAAACAATCTCAGAGGCAGAACGTAGACTAATGGTTGCCGGGAGCTGAAGAGAAAAGGATGGGAAGTGAGTACTAATTGACATGAGGTTTCTTTTGGGAGGTGATAAAAAAAAAAAACCTTGGAAATACTATAGATAGTTGGACAACTTTGCTTAAAATTGACTGAATTGAACAGAACTGCACAATTTAAAATGCCAAAATTAGTAGTATGTCAATTTTGTCTCAACAAAATTTTAAATGTAGGTCAAAACAGAAAAAGAATAGAATTTCAAGAAGTGTGCTTAACTTTACAATGGAGCCATTGGTTCATGAGACATGATCTCAAGATTTTTCCAAGAAAAAAGGATGTGTGACCATTACAGAGAACAGGACATGAGACCACCAGGGAGGCCCTCCATTGCTGCTTGTATTAATTGAAGTTCTCCAAATGAATAGAATCAGTAGGGTAGGTAGATAGGAAATAAAATTATTAAGAGAATTTGCTCATGTGAGTACGGAGGTTAAGAAATCTCCTAACAGTCTGTCTGCAAAGCTGGAGAATGGCAGAAGTTGGTAGCATGCCTCAACCCATGTTCAAAGACCTTGCTACTCGTTCAGATACCAAACTATCAGACCCTAAAGTTCTGATGTCCCAGGGTAGAAGAAAGGTATAACACTTAACAGAGAAAGTCAGAGAAACAGACATAGAGTTAGGGGAAAGGGGTAGGTAGAGATGTCTCCTTTTCTTGCCATTTTATTCTACCAGGATCCTCCATGGATTGGATGGTGACCACCTACACTGAGGGAGGATGGATTCTTTTCTTCTGCTGTCCACTGGTTCAAATGCTAATCTTTTTCAGAAACATTTTTACAAATAAACTAAAAAATATTATCTTACCAACTATCTGAGTATTCCTTAACCTAGTCAAGTTGACACCTAAAATTAAATTAACCTCACATCCCTCATGATCAGCTGATACAAAGGACTTTCCTCTAGTCTCCACAAATCTTGGCCACCCTCTCCAGATCCCTTGGTAGACATGGTTGACATGCCGGTGCTGTTGCACACCAGAACCTGGATTATGCATGAGAAAAACAGTGGGCTTCCACATACTACCCAAGCCCAAAACCTGAATGGCTTTACAGAATCCAGACTGCAAAGTAAGCAATCCATAATTTACAAATATATTCAGTGAAGTTCTTCCTCCTCCTCCTCCTCTTCTCCTTCTCCTCCTTCTTCTTCATCTTCCTCCTCCTCCTCCTCTTCCTCCTCTTCTTCTTCTTTCTGAGACAGTATCTCACCCTGTATTGTAGGCTGGTCCTGAAAACAGTATGTAGCTCAGGCTGGCCTAGAACTCAGGGCAATCCTCCTGCTTCCCAAGTGGTGGGATTATAAGTGTACAGAACCATACCCAGATGTTATCGGGTGCTGGAGGACTGAACCCAGGGCTTCGCATTTCCCCAATAAGCATTCTGATCACTGAGCTGTGCCCTCAGCCCTCAGTGAAGTACTTCTTATGCACTGAAAACTTGGAAACATCCTAAGGAGAGTTATAGAGCGTTGTAATTTTGAAATAGTATGAAACTCCTCAAAGTAATGGCCACAAAGAACTTTTGGTGATGAACTTAAAATAATAGCAAGCAAAATATGACACAAGATACCATGTTGTATGTGTATTTTGTTTCCAACAAAAATATATTTTAAAAACGCAAAGATAAACATACCAAGATATTAACAAGGTAAATCTTCAGTGAGTGGATATATTTATCCATAAATATTTTTTCAAAATTTTCACAATAGATTGGCATCTTCCTCCACTTTCTCTTGCTATAATAGAATAGAATAGATGGGGTAATTTATAAAAAATAAAGGTAATGTTACTTGTTTTACCACTGCTAAGACAAAACTTAAAGGAGGGAAGGGGCTTTTAAAAATATTTTGGGGGAGATGCTGAAAATTGAGCCCAGACCTTTCACACTGATTTGTATTCTCAGTCCTTTTTGAGTTTTGATATTTTAGATAAGGTCTCACTGAGTGACTGAATTGCCCAGGCAGAGCTCAAATTTGCAATCTTCTTGCCTTGACCTCCCAAATACTGGGATTACAGTCCTGTGCCACTGGGCCCAGCAGAAGAGGTTTATTCTGGCTCATAATTTCAGAAGGCTCAAGACAGAAATGGCCCAGTGGAAGGGCAAGGTAGAGGAAAACTGATGAACCCTGGAATCCCAGAAACAGATATGGAAGAATAAAAGAGGAGACAGACAGCACCCTTCCAGGTTGTGCACCCAGTGACCTACCTACCTTTTATGACCAGATCCATTCAGCACATTCAGCTCCTAACTCATTAATGGGTTCATCCACTGGTGAGTGTGGTACCCATGGCCTAATTACTTTCCAAAAGCCCCATCTCTGAATGCATGAGACTTTTGGGGGACATTTTAAGGATAAACCAGAACCAGGTTTATTTTTAGCTCACGATTCTGGAAGCTGGGAAATCGAAGAGCATGGTAAAAAGTGATGAGGGCCTTTCTGCAGCTCCATAACATGATGGAGGGCATCACACTTGAAACAGTTAAAGCTTGCTTTTATAACCATATTCCTCCCACAATAATCCATTATTCCACTATCTCTTGAAACCACGAGCAGAGGGCACACCTGTCTGAAAAATCTCACTTTTTAACACTGTTTCTGCTTTGGAAATCAAATGGCAACATGGTTTTTTGAGGAAACAAACAGATCCCAAAAACATCATTATGTAATCCTTTTTGTTATAGAAAAATTCCACTGGGGTGGAAATTCCAGGTGGCAAAAAACCAAAAGCAACAAAACCTTAGATGTCAGATGTCTTGATGACTTGCTCATTGCTGGGACAGAATACTCGACATCTACAACTAAAGGGAAGATTTACTTTAGCTTTCAGTTTCAGAAGGTCCCAGTCTGTACATGGGTGGCTGGCAGTAGCAGAAACACACGGCAGGAGAAAGAGCAGGAGATGGGCTGTTCACAGCACGGAGGACAAGAAGCCAAGTGAGGGAGGAAGGGTGGAGCTAGCTTTCCAGGTCCTCTCCCAGTAATCCACCGTTTCTGTTTCCAGCCTCAGTGTTCTGCCTCTCCCAACCAGGCCCTACTTCCCAACAGCCCACAGGTGTTTTATAGGATCCAAATGCATGAGACTTTTGGGGGACACTCCAGATTCAAACCATAACACCAAATATGGGATGAGGGATGATTCCATTTTCTGTTGTTATAATTGACCTCACAGCCTGCTCTAATGTAGCCTACGCTGGGAAGAGGCAAAAATAGGAGATGTGTCATCTTGGACAGAAACTGAGTCCACGATGGAGCTAGTGAAGTGCCTGTATGTCTGCAACCGAGCTCTTGAAACAGGCTGATGAAGACTTGGAGAATTTCTAATATGATTTCCTATATATCTTGATACAATGGTTATTACTCCTTGTGATGTAAACAAAAAAATGAATCTGTATTAGGAATATTATCTCTAGTTGTAGTAAAAGATAAACAACTCTTCTCCCTGCAGTAGGTAATGGCAAAGAGAGAGGGCAGAAGCAGATGGAGGTATCCATGGGCCAGGCCTAGACTTGGTGGATGTGAGTCCTATAGGCATTTCATTGGCTAGAATCAGTCTTGTGACCACTCCTCCATGCTGAAGGAGGGGAAAAAATAACCTTCTCACTCACAGAATCTCCAGAGTAGAAGTTATTGGTTAAAGGTAACATAATTAAGAAGAGGCAGATCAAAGATTCAAAATCAGTATAGAGTGTTATCTTGCCCATCAGTGGCTCTGCCTTCTGCCAGGTCCTCAGGGTCCTCTGTCTTTAGTACTGTTCTCTAGTCTCCTTCCACAAATGTTCATCCAAGGCATTGACACCGATTGTAATGGAGTTTATTGAGGTACTTATGATACCATCAGCATTTATAGGTTTGTTTTTTGAAAAGCAAGATTTCAGTAGTTCAGCCAGCGGGATCTGCTGCCCCCGGGTGGAGGGCAGTGCTTGGTTCTATCATGTTTTCTGAATATAAGGAACGCCTGCTTTAAAAAGTCCTAAATATAATCATGAGCTTGATTGAGTAATCATTACTATTAAACAAATGATCTATTGATTTAAAGAAACACTGATACCTTTATTTATTTACTTATAAACACCTATATCTATTTTTTAAATGAACAGAGTTTTAGTTAATGTCATCTTGATACTTTAACCACTTTTTATTATCTGACTGTCACATGAACCCACTTGGTTGGACATTTCTATCCAGTTATATAGATAGAAACTGGTATACTTTGATAATAAGTGAGTGGATTGGGGTTCATCTTCTGTACAACCACCTGCTACAATCTTTGAACCTCTCTGAATTCATTTCTTGTCTGTTAAATAATTATAGAATAAATTTTAGCTAAAACTAATATAATAAGACCTATTCTCAGGGACTAGAGGATAATTGAATGGCATAAAAAGCTTATACCATCTGGGACATGATTGCCGTGGCATTTTGTTTCACAGATAACAAAATTTACAGTGAATAGTTTTCTCATAGTCAGATATCCAGCAAGTAGTAAGGGTGGAATTTGAATCCAGGTCCAGGTCTACTACTACTAGAGACACATTTTCTGTTGCAATAATAAAATGCCAGAGATTGGTTCTTTTAGAAAAGAAGGAGGTTTGTTTTGGCTTATTGCTTGGAGGTCCAAGAGCATGGTGCTGCTGTTGGCGTCTAGTGAGGGCCTGGTAGTAGATAGAGCATCACTTGGCCAGAGTGCATGTGAGACAGAGATGTCACTAGGAAGCAAGAGAGTAAATATTGACAAGAACAAAACTCACTTTATAAGAATATCCCATTCTTTCAGTAACTAATCCAAACCCATAAGACCTTCGTTAATCCCTTCCAAGAGTGTTAACTCCATGGTACAATTGCCTTCCACTAGACCATGCCTCTTAAAGGTCCCACCACCTCTCAACATGACCTCTCTGGAGACTAAAGTTTTAATGCATGAACCTTTGATGACAGACACAACCAAAAATCAAGGGACATTCTGTCTATAATCTAGGAGACATGAAGATTCAGATACAAAGATTCATAAGCTTGACCCACTTATCGCTTAGAAAAGGGGCCATTTCATTTAATTTATAAAGTGTTGGAATCACTGTCTAATCAAACTCTGCTAATTTTTGATGATTATTCTTATTCTAACTTTTTAAACAGAAAGTTTAGTTTGATAAATTTTAGTCTTTCTCATCCAGGATGAAAGCCCATCTAGAAATACTGGGGCTGCTAGGCAGAAACTTAGACGATTTTTATAAGGTTCATGGTCCATGTAAAGTCCAGAAGATGGCTGAGAGATTGGAAAAACTTCAAGGTTTCAAACCAAACGAAGTAGAAAACATCCAACTAGGGGGTAAACAGGAACCTACTTCTCTCTGAAGAAAACATCGCCCATTTTCCTTGTAAAATAACAATGACCTTAGAGGAGAGAAAGGGTATCCTCGGAAGACTGAGACCTCATGCAGTGCAGCTACCACCTGGGAGACTGCCCACCTTCACACTTGAAGGTATGTTCTCTTCCTCACTTTGAAAATCTTTTCATTTTACAATAAACTCTGTATGACCCTATATATTATAGTAAGCTTACATGTATTGTTTTAAATCTTTTGTCAAAGCGCAAAGAATTGAAGTGTTTCACCAGTTCCTCTCAGTGCTAAGACTTGACACTGTCAGGATCTGTCCTCCTGGTGACACTGTCATTTCTCAACAATGAAGAACAAATATGTCACAGTCTCCACACATCTCCGCTCACTTGGCCCATGACAAGAGCTAGATGACAGGAGTGTACAAAGAGATAAAGCAAGCCAACTGAAATCATAAGATCTGAGTACCAGTTTTATGATTTAACTGCTAGTAATCTACACACAATTTATCCTCCCTGGGTCTCAGTTTTCTCATTATTGAAATGGAGATACCTATCACTCACCAACTCACCTTACAGAATTGGAGGATCCTGGGAAGGCAAGCCCATCAAAGACTATTGCAAAGTGAAAAATCCCATGTGATTATTTTTTACCAAGTAAACCACAATCTATTGCCAGACAGTTCTTCAAATAGAAAACAGATTTCTTCCCTCAGCAATTCTCATGACTAACTTATTCCAAGATGTTTTGCATTTTCTTGGACTTAAAAAATAAAACCGAACCCAAATAAGAACTCAGAAATGGTCCTTCAATCTATGATTTGTATGAATTATCTCCTTGTTATGATTTGGTAAGTGTCCTCCAAAAGCCCACCCATGTGTTATAGGCTAGGTTGCCTATCCATGATTTTATTGGGAGGTACAGCTTAGAGGTGGATGTTGAAACTCAGCCCTTCCTCTTATGCTCATTTTTCCCCCAGCTGTCGTGAAGTCAACACACCTCCTGTACTCTAATGTAGTGTTTGGTCACAGGTCCAAAGCAATGGGGTTAAGTGGCCATAGACTGAACCTCTAAAACCACAAATGCATCCACTGAAGGGATTATGTCTACTTGTATGGATTATGTCCACATCTCCGTTAGGATTAGGATTTATCAAGCACCCTAGACTGGGGCTCAAGAACTGGTCTGAATTAGAGTGTGAGTCATTTGTGGGCTGGCCATTGAGAGAAGAGCACCCACCCAGATGTGGGAGGGCCAGCTGGAACTCCAACGGTGTAAAAGGGAGGAAGAGGGAAGATTGCTACATCTTCTTCCTCTGGGAAAAGTCTAGCCTTCACAATTGTCTATGGACGCCTACTTGCTACTCATCGCAGATCATCAGCACAGATTCGTTCCAGTCTTGACTTGTGCCTGTCTGCCTGTTGCTTCTCTTCAGTTGCCGATCTTCAGGCTTCAGTCTTTGCCTGAGATCTACAGCAGACTCTCACCTCACCAGCTGTTCTGCAGTCCCGGACGGGAGATCTACTTCACGGCTGAGCAGCCATCTTGGACCACCTCTTTCCTTGGATTTGTCAGCCTTCCTCATAGACCTTTTTGTGATACTAATCTGTAAATGTCTTTTGAAAAACCCAAACTAATACAACAAGCCAAAATAAATTATTCCTCTTGTTATATTTATTATCTCAGTATTTTGTCATAATGTTTGGAAGGCTAAGTGCTCTGTAGGAGGCTAAAATGACTAAGATTTGTTCCTTACCCTTAGGGAAATCATGATCTAGCAGAAGAGGTCAGATATTTATATGAAGTGTTTTATAACATAACAGAAGATTAAAGTGTTGATCAAGAGTAAGATGATAGGACAGGACTTATTTTTAGTTTAGTAGAATCTGAGAAAATTCCTCAGAGGATATAATATTTGAGTTTGGTGCTAGAAGTTGTCTACTATCTGAGCAAATGAGAACTGCTTGAAGAAGAGATTGAGAGCAAGAAAATGAAGGATCTACATGCACAAAGGAGGAGTACCTGACTTTACTGAACCAAAGAAGTAATAAAGAGGAGTTGAGGCTGAGCCCTGTGGCACAGTTTTGTAATCCCAGCATTATGGGAGGTTGAGGCAAGAGGATTGCAAGTTGAGCCCAGCCCAGGCAACTTAGAAACTTGATAAGACCCTGTCTTGAAATAAAAAATAAAATACGGGATAGGAATGTAATGCAGTAATGTAGTGCAAAGGCCAGGGCTCAATTCCCAGTGCCACTACCTCCAGAAAAGGGGGGGGGGGGGGGAAGGTGGGGAAGTAGGAACATGGAAAAGAGAACTTTAAAGTCAGACTCAAGGCTTGTTTTTTGAACAACAAATAGAAAATGGATCTGGCAGGGGAGTTAAAGAGTAGCCTGGAGGGGTTGGCAATCTAAGACAAGCAGAGCATTTCAGAGACCGTTGCAGCAGCCCAAATGTAAGGAAATCCCGAGGGCAGTACACTGGTGATAAAGGAGTGTTTTTAAAAATGGAATCCAAAGTCTTCCAAATAAAAAGCAGAAAAAATTGGGACTCTAAAGCCTGAAAAATACACGGGAGTTTGATTCAATAGTTCTACAGCTTCATGAATTTGTCCACCCAGCAAATGCACATCAAAGGGTGCCGAGGCTGAGGACAACTGTGAACAAGAATGGCAGGAAACCTTAGGAGACTTCTATACCTGGAAGAGAGGGGGACCCTGAGCAAGTAACTCAGTATAGAAAGGTGTGAGCAGAATGCAGGGCGACGTGACAATGCGTGTGTGTGTGTGTGTGTGTGTGTGTGTGTGTGTGTTGGGGGAGGCGGACCTGAGAGCAGGCGAGCTACTCAAAAATTTCAGGGGCTTCTGGATAAACTTTAACTGAGGAATTTGCATTAGCAGGGTAAAGTGGAGAAAGAACAGACTTGAAAACGTTTAATCAAATTAACATTTTAAGGAGTTATCTCTTGGGCTAAAGACATCAGGTCTCTGTGGCTGCCAAACAACAGTCTCTTACTATCCTGTAGAATAGATGAGCTCATTTGTCTCTTGTGTGTAGTAGATTCTCAACCTCAAAGAATTTTTTTTTAAAATTTCCATGGGGCCATGGGCCACTTTCCCACCCCTTTTTCCAAATAACTGACATTTGGATGTCTAAATGGTTTGTTATTAAGTGGCTCTAAAAGACTAAACCTATGGGTAACAGCACCAAACTGGTATCCCAAAAGCTTGTAAACATTGGATAAATAAGATTTATCCATTTATGTATGATGTAACAAATGTCCCTGGTCCATTTAATAGACCACCAGGCGGTTTTTAGGGGAAAAAAAGACAGGTGACTTTTTCCATCCAAAGGGTGAGTCAATCCATCTGGTATGACAAATGCTGTTCCTGGCTGGGTGTCTCACTGGAGAACATTTGCCAAAACCTTTTTCATGAATCAATGGTGAAGATAATCTAAGCTGTTCCCAATAGATTCAATCATGTGTTGGTTCCAGGCAGAAATCATCCATTTGGTTTGGTTATAAAATTTAATATTCTATAATTCACACAGAGCCTAATTCATTCACCATCTGGCTTTGGAAGAAAGATCTTTGGAAAAATCCAGGGCTTGCAGGACTAATATTTTCCTGTCCTCCTTCTAATCTCACTCCAGCCTTTTCCCTTCACATTAAAAGGTAATCATCTACCTAAAGTATTGCCCTTTATTTTTAAAATGATGAGTTCATTCCACTTAGTTTAGTTCATAATATGTCATGGATTTTCTCATTCTATTACACTGACTAATAATCTCAAGGCACATTAAATGTTCCCTGCCTGCCTCATAACAGAGGGTTGTGTGTGAATATACCCATCAAATTGCAGTCTAATTAATCTTCCTGAAACATCATTTTCATCCTTTAGTAGCTTGAAAGGTTTGCCAGACAGAGTCACATATGATATCTCAATTCGTTTTCATAGGAAACTGTTGAAGTTCAGAAAGTTGACTTGGTCAAGTACTAAGATTCCTACTTTGATTTCATTGTGCATCCTTTCAAAAATGTTTAATTTTCTTGATCCCCACTCAAGAATACAGTTCCCTTAACCTTAGCATTCACATTTATTGGGGGAATGAGGGAGGATGGGAGGCAAGGTGTAGTTTACCCTAATCCTAAACTCACTACTTAGCTCTGGGTGACCTCAATCACACAGCAATCCTCTTCCCTCAGCCTCCTGAGTGCTGAGATCAAATTCAAGACCTTGCGTTGGTAGACAACCACAACTTTAATTGCTGCGCTCTTCCTCAGCCCCACAGCCTTTTTAATCTAGGGAAAGAGAAAGAGTTTATTCACCAGGCAGCTAAATGTGTGGCCATGGATGATCTAGCCTGAAGTCTACCTTCCTTGGGGGAGGCTATGATAAAGAAGCGTGGTGGCGTGAGTTAAGGGGAAAGGTGATTGCAGGCAAGGAAAAGTGAAGCAATGGGTGGTTCCTGCATGTGCATATGTACTCAAACTTTGTGGCTCTTCCTAGAACCCATCTGGCAAAGTGGTAACATTACTATGTTCTGAGGGTGAAGTTTTGGCCCTTTGATATCACAAGTCCCATTGGGACCAAGTAAAGGGTCACTGCTTTCAACTGTTTTGAGCTACCTCCACACTTCCAAAAAACAATTTAGGCAAGCTTCACCATTGAGACCCACAGGTCAGAGGTGTTTTTAATAACAAAACTAAGAGGAATGGAGTGCTTAGTACATGACCTCTTAAAACTGGTGATAAAACCAAGACACCAAGAAAACAAAAGCAAGCAAAGCTAGAGAGCTTATTCAGGGTTACATACTCTTCTTTTCCTTATCAGCCATCTGTTTCAATTTAGCTGGTGTTTCTATTATACCTCAAGTCGCTGTTCCGGAGATCCTTCCTTGGCCTCCTTGTATTCCTTTAGGAGCCCATGGGTAGGCTCCCAGAGGCTGAGCACACTGCAGTGATGCATGTGGGACTTTTTTGTGTATGTGCTTATGTGTGTGTGTGTGTCTGGGGAAAGAATCCACAGTTCATCAGACCCTCAGAAAGGTCTGTGCCATTCCCCACAAATGAAAGGTTAAAATTCAGCTTTATGTACTTCGTACTCTTTTACTTGCCCAAATACCCTTCCCACTCCTGACCTACCTGATACTGTGCTTCTTAGTTTCTCTTTCAAACTTAAAACCAAGCCAATATCTGTCATTAGGGCTTTGCAAATTTCCTTCTCTAGGATAGTTTAATCGTTCTCTTCTTTCCAAATATCAATTTAAAAAGGGAGAAGCTAGATATTCCTAGGGTGGCCTTTACATATGCAAATAGAACATTATAACTTATCTCAATTGATAGCAAAATTATCTGTAAACCTTAATCACTCCCTGCAGAGTTGATTTACATCCTCCCATTAACACAATGGTCCTGTGTGATAAAGTGCATAAAGAGCTAAGCAGATATATTTAACCACATTGATACAGATGGAACATTAACTACTTAAAAAAGATACTCTTATCTGTAGAAATTGAGTAATAATATTTCAGATGAAAAAAAAAAAACTGGAAAAGATTCAACTACTCCTTAGACACCAAGACAGACCAAGGTAAGGTAGAGTAGGCCCTGGTGGAGGGCGCATGGGGATTCTGGCTGTTGGCTCATCAGAGTTAGCCTTCCAGCCTCTCTGAAGTTTCCTCACTTTATTCGCCTAAGGCTTCTGCTGCTGCTGCCTTCCTTACCCATCTGCTGGAGTGTCTGTTACTTCACTGAGTTTTGCCTCTTCTTCTGCCCTCCCTGATGATTGATTGTTATGGTTTGGATCTAGAATGTTCCCCACAAGCTTCGTGTATTTGGTTGTAATGGGATATCTGTGAAACCGCACGCTATTGGGAAGTGGAGCCTGGCCAGAAGGGGCAATGACTGCAACAGTGAAATAGGGTTTTATTGGAGGAAAACCTTGAGAGATTCTCTGACCAAGGGAGGAGCAGAGAGTCTCTCAGTAAGTGAGGAGTTTTTATAGGGTAGGGTGACAGGAAAGTGAGGGAAAGTTGATGCAGGTGTTGAAATTGGGTGAGGGGAATGTGGAGAAAAGTTGAGGCAGGTTTAAAACGGGGTGGCCAGTCCCAGTCTGGGTTTTGAAGAAAAGGCGATTACTCCTGTGACTAGTGTCCCAGGAGCATGCTTGCGGGGCAGACAGCTACCTTTCGGATCACTGCACTGCCTGTTCAGACAATCGTGGTAGCCTGGCACCATCCATCATTGACTTAGAGGGATTGTGTCAATTCGTTAAGATTAAGAAACACCCAGGGCAGAGTTTCCAGGTGTGTGATTGACTTGTGTGGAACCAAATGGCAGTGCAAACTAAAAAAAAGAAGAAAGAGAAAACACTGTTGCAGCTTCCTCTGGGTAAGTTCTGGCCTTTGCCTTACTCTTTAGACACAGACTTGCTCCTCACTCACTTTGCTTCCTGCCTGCCCTGCTGTGAGAACCCATCCTCTGCCAGACCTTTCCATCATGTGCTTCCGCCATCGCTGGGCACCCATGTATAGAATGAGAGACCTTCTGAAACTGTGAGCTAACTAAAACTTTCCTCTCTTAAGCTGTGGATGTCAGGTATTCTGTCACAGCGACAAGAAATTAACTAAGACACTGACTTTCCCCTTTGCAGGGCCTGTCTGGAAACCTGCCTGGAGGTTTTGGTGTCAGAACCTAGCACAGGTGAGAAGTAGAGCTGACCTTTCCCACCTTCCCAATGTCATTCATCAGTTATTAGGAAATAGCTTTTCATCTAACTGTACCAGCACTCTCTGCCTTTTCTTACCAGCTCTTGGTTCCAGTACTCTCATTGGCTAGGGCACCTTCATGGGCTAACTCGTCATCCCAAGAAGGCATGTCTACTTACTAATCCTTAAACCTATGAAAATGACTTTACTTAGAAAATACATCTATACAGACGAAATAAAATTATAGATTTTTTTTCTTTTTTGGTGGCAGTACCAGAGATTGAACTCAAGGCCTTTACACTGAGCTATATCCCCAGGCTATGTTTTAGTTTTAGTTTTGAGATAAGTTCTCATGAAGTCATTAAGTTGCCCTGGTTGGGCTTGAACCTGTGATTCTCCTGCTTCAGCTTCCCAGAGTTCTGGTATTACAAGCCTGTATCACTGGGCCTCACTTAAATTTGGAATGTTGGAATAATGACATCCATTGGGATTGTATATATGGCCCCTAAGCCTAAGAATATGCATCCTTATATGAGAAAGGCAGAGAAAGAAGCTATGTAACCCTGGAGCCAAAGATTAGAATAACATGGCCACAAGCCAAAGAATACCTGGAGACTGACAGAAGCTGGGAGAAGCAAGGAATGCAATTTTTCCTGGAGAAGTACAGCGTGCATCTTAATTTCATACTTCTGGGCTCTATAATTATGAGATAATAAACTTTTGTTATTTTAATCCATTTAATCTTTAGCAATTTGCTACAGCAGCCACAAAAAGAATAAATAATAAATGCCTAATTTCATCATCTTGTATAATAAATTGCTAATATTTGTCAGGTGTCTGTAGTATCACCTAATGTACTAAGTCCTTTGCGTGGACTGGTTGCATGATATTCAGAAGTTAGTGATGGAGCCTTTGCTGTCTCCCCCCATTTACAGATGAGACAATGAAGGCCCCAGAGGATGAGTAGCCTGCCCATGTTTCATAGGTAAAGGTGGGGAGCTGGGTGAGTCTCCAGCCCACGTCACCTTGTGACTATAAACTCAGATGCATAACCCCTAGGTGACACTGCCCTTCGTGAGTGCCCGGAAGTCCATCTAGTCATACAGTGCTAGCAGCTCTACAAGGCCTTTTGTGTCCTCCCTGGACTTTACTTTCTTCCTGCTCTTATACAGCCATCCTTGGGCTTGGTCTGCCACTGATGTGACCAGCTCCAGGATCCTGCTTGCTGATGGCCTTCATTTCTTTCCTCTGTTAGTGCCTCAGACGCTGCCTCTAACCTTTGATCTCTAGGCCAGCAGACCTCAAACTGAACTACATGGGGATGTGTGGAGACTTTCCAAGGAGTCAGTGGGCATGAGTTGTTTGAAGAAGTTCATATCTTAGATCCTAACCTTGTAGAATCTATATTTGAATACCTGGACATCTAGATTCCAGAAAATAATGTTTATCCCTCAACTATTATCACAATAATGCAATTGCTCAAATTACCTCAAAAATTTTGGGCTTGCAACAGTAATCATTTATTCTAACAGCAGCTGAGGGTTAGGCAGGGATCCTTCTTTAGGCTACTGGTCTGTAGCTGGCTGGTCTGGGACTAGCTCCATACTCAGGACCAAGCAGTAACAGGGATTCTACAATTAGCCTGTAATGGACTAAGGTGACCAGAATACATTTGTATTCTGTAAGTAAAATATATGGTCCAAAAAACACATGCCAGGAGCTTAGAGCCTCAACTCATACATGTCTCTGCCTTCTTGATCTCCAAGATAGGTTCTGGGGTGTGAGCTTGGTTGTTTGAGCCCTGGACGGAACTTAGGCATAGGAAGAGGAAGACCCAGCATCAAGTGTATACCTCACTCTCAGTGGGGCAGGTCAAGCTGGTGGCCATTCCTGCCCCCGGCTGGCAGTGCAATAGTACATTTGGTAAGCAACATTGTTGGGTTGCCTATAATCCAAGTGGTGAGTGCCTCCCCACAGAGAAGTTGCAGTTTCTTGGTGGCTTCCCATCCACTACTAAGTTAAGGTGTCAGGAGGGTAAGAGGTGAGGTTGAACGACCCAGCACACCACATTGTGTAATGGGACCTGTATTTATATGGTCAGCTCTGGCTGAAACAGCTCAATTCTGCATCTTATTTGGGGCCCAGGAAGAGAGCAGCTACTACCTGGTACATAATCTTCTTGTGGCAATTCAAGAAACACTAGAGTGCAAACCAAGCTATAGAAGTAACATTCCAAGCCTCTGCTCACATTGTGTCCATTAGCATCTCACGGGGAAAGGTGAGTCACTCCACTGAACTTCAAGTCCATGAACAGGAAGTGTACTCCACCACCCTCAGACCGTGCCAGGAGTCTACATTCATAATTGTTTAGTGGGGAGGTAGAGAATTAGAACTAGAATGAATAATTCAATGTACTGCAGTACTTCTTCCAAAATAACTTCTTCGGAGTGAACCTGTGACTCAGCAGCTCTCCCCAGCTTCCTTTTCCACTGTTCTTCTCCCACTCTACCCAAGAAGGTATGCATATGGGTGTTCTTTAATCACTGGCATTCTAAAGGCCATGGTAATCCAGAAAGAAAGGATTAATATACCGAATTTAATGTTCACAAGAAGTAATTTAATTGTATTTTAACTTATATGGATACTTTTATTACGAGAAATGATAATAGGGTCAACAATAGAAGTCTTTCAGCACAAGAATCTATGCAGAGATGACAGTCTCTAGGGACAGTGGAATGAAAATGTGAAGTATGAATGTTGAAAAAAATCCTTTTTAAAAGACCATCTGTGCTAGTGGCTATTAGGGAAGTATGGCACTCACACTGAAAACATTTAAATTGGAGTCGAAGTGTTTTGTTTTAGAATATTGTCATGTGTTGTTTAACAGGGATACAATCTGAAAAAAATATGGCATTGTGTGATTTTGTCATTGTATGAACACCATAAAGTATGCTTACGTTGGGTGAGATACCTACAACATCACCAGGCAGCACAGTTTCATGGGGCCACCACTCTGTGTGTTGGTCTACCTTGTATTAGAAATTACATCCTTTACTTCTACCTAACGTATGGTGAACATTTCTGGGTACTTAGAAATGTTAGGACATGTTCCTGGTTTCTCAAAACCCCTTCAGAAAAGAAGCAATCCCAAATTTCAAAATGTTCCCTTCCAGGACAGGAACAGCTTCCACCCAGCCTATGACTCTCTAGAGAACTTACTTTCTTGCGGATTTGCACCAAGACCCTCAGGCAATCATTTAAATTACTCCAATGTTTTCTCCTGACTCCTTTGAAACTTATCATTTTGTATGTGTGTTTGGTAATAGGGATTGACCCTAAGTATAAAAAAATACCAAATGAATGACAGTTCAAGGGGTTGCTAGGTCATGGGGCATTTACAACATTCCCAGACCTTTTATTAATTAATTTATTATTCATTTATTTTATTTATTTTGAGACAGGGTCTTGCTAAGTTACTAAGTTGCACCAGTTGAGGTCACACTTGTGATCCTCCTGCTTCAGCCTCTAAGAGTACTGGGATTATAGGTGTTTTGCTACCATACCAGGCTTGCACCCTATCTTTCTAACACATCTCTCTGTGAAAACTTAACCTGGATCAATGAAGTTTGTTTGCTTGTCTTCCCCAGGCAGGTGAGCTCTGACATAGAAAAGTCCCATGGCTGTGCCATCTGTGGGATTCTCCAATGGCATAGAATCCAACTTAGAAACTCTGCAGTGGCATAGAACCAGTAGGAGATAATATATATGTAGGGAGAGCTTTAGTGTAAGAATTGGTTCCTGCAGTCAGGAAGCTGAGGAGTTCCCCCATCTCCACGTGACAGCTGAAGACCCAGGAAAGCTGGTGGTCCAGCTGGAAGGCCTGAGACTGAGACAACAACCCAAACTCCAATCTGGGTCTGAAGCCAAAGAATGGGAAACACCAAAGCAGGAGATTTGTGTCAGCTCCAGCAGTGAGCAAAGTGAGTTCAACCTTCTTTATTCATTTTATTCTTTTCAATCCTGTCTTAGTTACTTTTTCATTACTGTGACAAAATACCTGACATACACAAATTAGGGAAAGAAAAGCTTATTTTAGCTCACAGTTTCAGAAGGTCAGAGTCCATTCATGGGCAGCCAGCAACAGTGGAAGCACATGAAGGAGGTAGAGGCTGCTCCTCACAGCATTGCAAACAGGAAGCCAAGTCCCAGAGGAAGGGAGGAAGTATCACATAACCTTCCAGGCCCTGTCCCAGTAATCTAAGCCTTCTGGGTCCAGCCTCAGTGTTCCGCACCTTCCAGGTTTAAGCCCTTAATCCACCACAAATCTGTAATCTATAATCCAACACATGCCCATAATCCACGCTTTCTGCCCAGCCCCCATCTAACAACAGCATTTGGTTCCATAGATAACCCATAACATTCAAATAGATGAGACTTTTGGGGGACCTTCCAGATCCAAACCCCAGTAAGTCCCTCAGTGGTTTGGATAATGCCCACTCATGTTAGAGGACCATCTGCTTTACTCCAACCAATGATTTAAATGCTGGTAGCATACTCATATCCCTTCACAGATACACCCAGAAGAGTGCTTGACTAAACACCTGGCCATCCTGTGGTCCATTCAAGTTAACCATCGCAGCATCTTCCTACTGCTACAGCAAACTCATCATTGCCTACATCCGAAGCATCTGATATCCACTCTCCTTGTCATGGGAAAGAAGCATTTTCAATGTTTCTGCCACACCTTAAGTCCTTACCTCCCCACTACCCACACCTTTCTCCTCCAGGGGCAAACTTGCCTCCGACTTGAAGATCCTGGTGCCACAAAGTGCAATGTTCTGCTCATCTCCACCCTCAAAGATGTGTCTCCCTTTCTCTAGACTGTGCCCTCTATCTTTGCCCTGAATCTGTCAATCTTCTCTTGAGCCCTGCTCTAACATATCTAGCAGAGCTCTCTGGCTTCAGATTCTTCTTGCCTCTACTGACTGCTTTCTTTAGATGTTCACTCCATTTGAATATGCGCTGACCATTCCTCCTTTCTTCCCAGTCACTGCCTCCAACTCTTGTACCATCCCTGATGCCAGTCTGTCATGGTATCAGCTTCCAGCTTAACATGCACATCTCCTTCCCTGACCTGTCCTCATCTTGGCAATGTCGCCCTCCTAACCCTCAATCACTTCTCTCTGCAGCAATCTTTTCCTTCCTCGCTCCCAAGATCACACCCTCCATCTTGTTTTCCACTAATAATTATACCATACCCAAAATTTCCTTTAAAATAGTCAGTTCTCCATATCTATGAGTTATTCATTTATAGATTTATCCAACTACAGGTGGAAAGTAATTGGGGAAAATGTTATTACAGCTACTGTATACTTTACAGTTAGGTCAACAGTAGCTGTATCCAAATGCAAGGCATTTTTCTTGTCATTATTCCCTAAATAACATGGTTAACAACAATTCAAATAGCATTCATACTATATTATGTATTCTAAATAACCTAAAGATGATTTAAAGTAGGCGTAAGCATGTGTGTAGGTTATATGCAAACACCAGACCATTTTGTGTAAAGGACTTGAGCATCTACAGATTTTGGTATCCACAGGGTTTCTGGAACCAATCTCCTGTAGATACTGAGGGAAAGCTGTATCCCATCATCTGACTGCCATTTTCGTTCTTCAAGCACATTAGTACTACTAATCCCACATTGTGATATTTTTACCTCATTGAGCCTGCCAATTCATTAATTGCAATTTTAAAAAATATCTACACATAATTAAAAGCGTAACTTGCAATCATTCTTAGCTCCCTTTTCCCTTTTGTCATTCTTCAGATTTACGAGGACAGAGCCAAGCCTGGCTGAATCTACTTTTGTGTGATTCCTTCCAAATGGCCAAACACTGCTAAAGGAAAACATGCAATTTAGCTGACCGATAGACAAGCTCAAGATCATGAATGTTAAAAAAGTATACTCACACTCCCCAGCAATCCTCATACTCTGCTAAGTTTACTTTTTTGTCCTCTTCACAATTTTTTTTCTCACACCACTCTTAACTGATAGATTTACCTCATCTGTACTGGAAGAAATAGAAACAATTTGTATATTGGTGACTATATTTAAATCCCTAACCCTGAATTATTTTTTTAGGTTCAAATTTATGTAGCCACTTGCAGATTTGACATCTTTGGATTTCTCATAAGCACTTCAAACTTAGCACATTTAAACAGCACTTCTAACTTCTCCTTAAGATACCATTTCTCCTCTAGTTTTCCCAATCCTAGAAAGTGCTGTACTTTTTCTTTGATTGCTTATTAAAATGTTCAATATTCTGGTATATCTCCACTGCTTGATCCACCCACTATTTACACTACTATTCTTTATTGTTAGAACATGAGTTCAGAAAGTCAATGTGACCAGCCAAAAGACTTACCACTGTCAACTTCTATACAGGAAAAGACAATCCTGTGACCCAATAAGGCGTCCTAGGGTGGGCTTCCATGGAAGCTTTTAGGAAAGGAAGACTTTTCTGTTTCTTCTTGGCCAAATACAAATGTGATCCCTGGAGAAGGACAGAACAGAGCAGAGCGGAGAAGAACAGAACAGCCCCAGAGCAGAACAGAAGTTGCACAGACAAGATGGAGGAGTAAAAATGGTCTGGGGCCCTGATAGCATCGTGGAGTGGCCTTTGTAACCTTGTACTGCCTGTCTCTAGACTTCTTGCTGTTTTTGAAAAATAAACTCCTGTTTGCTCATAACACTATAATTTGGCTTTTGCTATGTCAGCTAATGACAGTTTCCACTGGCACACCCATGAGACTGATAGAGAGGCAAGTTCTGAGGTTCCTGCTGCAGAATTAACAATCTACTCACTGGGGAGGTGCATGCTTTGGCTGGGTTTTCATTCCAACCCATCTTTCAAAGAAACAAACACCCAGAGGCAAGTGAGTTCCTAAATATACATTTTCTTATTTTGTTCCTACACTTATTTCACCAAGTTTTCTTGCTTTGGTTTTGAGTTACCACAAAACTATTTGATTTGTTTAATTTTCCCACGACTTCTCTGATACATTTGGAAACTGGCATTTGAGATCCTCACAAGTTTATTTGTGTGGGATTTTTCCCCCATATAGACCATTCCATGTACATACAGATTGGAGCTTTGCTAAGCTCAACTAACTTTTTTAAACAAACACTTATAGGGTATTTTCTACATGCCAAAGCACTGGTCTAAGAGTTTTACCAGTATAAACTTCCTTAAATTTTAAACACTTTATGGAATAGGTACTACCTTTATCTTTTTTATTTATATAAAGAAAATGAGACACACAGTTTAACTGCTTTAGCATCATACAACTAGTAAATGACAGACTAGTATTAAAGAGGAGGTAATTGAGCTTCTGAGCCTACATGTCTTGCTAAGTCTATGTGAAAGAAAGAAACCAGAGTATCCTAACAAAACATAGAAACAAGTTTTCTTGAAGAACTTAAATACCTACCATAAAACACTAAGTTTCAGCAATAATCAGGAACTAAAAATCCATGTTATGTGTTCTCATAGAGCAGAGGGGAGAGGTACACATTACTTACTTAATACAAAGCAACATGACTTTGGAATAAAAAAAGAACACAAGAAGAAGTTTAGACCAAATAGGGAGATTGTGACTATTATGATAAAATTTCCCAAGAAGCAGTCAGACGGCTCTGGCCATCATGTGATGGAGACTATGATAAATAAATACTTTTCATGGTAAGTTGAGACTTTTGCCTCAGCTTTATTGATTGTATGACTTTGTTCAACTCACTTTCTCTCTGAGACTTGATCTTCAGCATATGCATAACGAAAGGCCTAAACTCACCCAGATCACTCTCAGTCTGATAGTGGTATATGTGTTAGATTTTTGTTACTGTGATCAAATGCCTGAGGATAACAACTTAACAGGGGAAAGATTTATTTTGGTACAGGGTTTAGAAGTTTCAACCCATGGTCAACTGGTTCCATTGCTTTAGGCCTATCATGAGGCAGAAATGTGGTGTGGAAGGGTAAAGAAGAGGAGAGCTGCTCACCTCGTGGCATCCAGACAGCAGAGCGGAAAAGAGCTAGAAGAAAGGTCAGAAATAATCCCAAGCTGACATCACCATGATCCACTTCCTCCAAGTGTACCATACTTCCTGTTACCAGTACCTTTCAATAAACCTATCAAGTGATGATCTCATCAATGGACTAATTCACTGATAAAATTAGAACTGGCATGATCCAGTCACCTCCAGGACCCGCCGCTGAACATAGCTGCACTGGAGATCAAGCCCTCAATCCTAACTCTTTAAGAGTCATTTCATATTTAAACCACATCAATGAGTCTATAACAGGATGTTTTATCACTGAGCTTCATGTTCATCTGTCTATAAGGCTAATACTTCTAGTTTTCCAGTTGGCTCTGATATATCTTTCTTTTCTTATTCAGAACCACTTCCCATGTAACTAAACATAACCCTTAATTTTAATTTTTACTGCTTTTGTAACAATATATGCTATGGATTTTCCTTTAACCAATTCTGTTTTATGCACGGCGAGGTTGTTTCCAAATTTGTTGCTACAAATGTCTTTGCATCCATATCACTACACCTTGTCTAATTTCTTTCTTTTATGTGGAGGTGAAGACAAAAAGAAAAGAAGAACAGAGAATAATGTTTGCCACTTTACTGGCAAATAGTTTTAAGGTTTAAATTTGTATTTTCTTGATTATAAGTTTTTAACAAGTGTCTTAGTTACTTTTTTGGTGCTGGGACAAAATACCCAGCATCCACAATTAAGGGTGGAAAGATTTATTTTAAGTCACAGTTTCAGAAGGTCTGTATATTTATGGGCAGATGGAAATGGCATAAGTTATGGCTGAGGACCAGAAAGAGGAAAAGTTGTTCACATCGATCACAACATAACAGACAGAAAACCAACTCAAAAGGAAGGACAGAACTGGCATATATCCTTCTAGGTCATGTCCCATCGATGTGCCCCATCAAGGTCAAGTCCCAACATTCCACCCCTCTGACCAGGCCCCAACTTTTAACAGCACATGGTTTCATAGGTATTCCTTTTTTTTTTTTTTTTTTTTTTTTTTTGAGACAGGGTTTCAGTCTGTGGTCCAGGCTGGTCCTGAACTCACTTTGGAGCCCAGGCTGGCCTTGAACTCAAGGCAATCCTCCTGTCTCAGCCTCCTGAGTGCTGGAATTACAGGTGTGCACCACCACGCCCAGCCTATGTGATGCTGGGGAATTGAACTAGGGTACTTAGTGCTTGCTAGGCAAGCGCTTTAACCACTGAGCCATTTCTCCAGCCCACGTGAAGCATTTGGGAGTCATTGCAGATCCAAACCACAACAGCAAGGTCACAGGTTAGTTTTTAGTTCTTCATTAGTAAGTATCTGTGAGAATTGCTTGTTTTATCTCTTGGTGCTATTTGTGTTTTCTTTATTGATCTATAAATAAAAACGTTTTTGTGTTTTACATTTTATAGCTGTTTCTTTACAGTCATTTTGAAGCGAATAACTCAATATTTATTACATATATTGAAAATATTTTTCTACTTGGTTATTTGCTTTTAGCATTGTCTGTGATTACTTTGTTGAAGTGAATAACTTAACTTTTGTCTAGACTATGCATGTATTTTCTACGAAGTATCATGTAGCAAATATTTTAGACTTTGCTATTTGTATAGTTTCTCTCACAGCCACTCAAATCTGCTTTTGCAGAATGAAAAAAAAAAAAATCCATAGGCAATAGATATACAAATGTACATGATTGTGTGCCAATAAAACTTTATTTACAAAAACAAGTGGTAGGACAGATTTGGCCTGTGAGGCCATGGCTTGCCTGCCCTTGGCCTTGAATAATCTATACATTTGCTTAATTTTTCACCCAAGCTCCATAAGGTGCTTAATTCTTCTGGATTCAGATATATTTCATCTCAATTCTGCTCCTTAAGGATCTTCACAAACACTGGCACACACGGCCTGCAATCCCTCAATTGCTTTCCTTTCTAGAGATGGCCACAGTCATTGTGCCATTCTGTCGGTGTTGTTTTGTTTTGCCTTGCATTGTTTTTGAGAACTAAATGCTGCCCTGACTCTAGATATTCCGTTTCTATATGTCACTTAGTGAAATAAAAATCTAAGCGTGTTCTTGGCTTCATTAAAAATTTTGATTTTTTTCTAAATATATTTTGGGAGATTATTTTTTATATTTCTAAAGAAAAAATTATGGCTTTCTCCAAAATATCTAGTGTTCATCAATCATGGCTTTCTCTGAATTATCTACTTTTATAAATTTTTTGTTTTACTTAATTGCAGTAGCATTCGCCACCATTTTATAGGTTAGGTTTGTGAGGTTGGATCCTCTAAGATGTATATTTTTCTTTAATACTTTGTTTTTAGTTGGATGATTACCAAATAAGTATAGAAACTTGGTAGTGCCTTTGGTCTCAATGAATAGATTTCTTTTAAGTACAGTTAATTGAGAAAAAAAGGGGAAGCAAACTTCCCACTCCATTATGTTTTTCATTTTCTGTTATTAAAAATACTTTTAAAATATAAAAACATAAGCATTCAGAGAAAATGAATGAAATCAATAAATCTAAACTGATAGCCCAGCACAGAAATTATAGAAATTGTGCTTTAAATAAGGTAAAGCACTAGGATGCTCATTCAAAAAACACAGTTGATGTTCTTCAGCATTCATTGTGTCAAGACTATTTTAAGTATTTTTCAAGATTCTCTTTTCTAATCCTGACAACCCCTACAGAGTGTGTTCTGCTGAGTTGTCAGAAGCGTCATGGTGCATTTTTTTACAACAGATGGTGCTAGTTAATTTTTGGAAGTACGATAGTCATTTGCATCTATGGTATTGGTATGTCATTTGACAGCTGACAGTTCTAACTTCAGTCTTCCAAAATTTAGTGGTTTGGTTGAGTTTTGGAGGTTTTATTGGGTTGTTGGAAAAGTCATGATGCACTTGTCTGTTTTTTGAAGGTCATTCATTTATATAAAGAATAAAGACCAATCGATGATATATTGCTTGCTTTATTCAATAGCCTTCTATTGTCTTTCAGTGAGCTTAAAAATTCCTCATTCCCAGGAGGACTAGAGGCAAAAAACTGAATAATGTGCTAATGACCGTTAACCTCACCTCAATTGAATGTTGCATTACACAAGGAGTTTTGAAGAGAGTGAAAAAAGTGGATGTCTGATGTTGCGAGTAAGACAAGTATGGTGGGTGTGGCAACATGTCCCATCAAAGCTCCAATAATGTTTCACATTGTCATGATGGAACACAACTCCGTGATAGTTAATGAGCTCTGGAAGTTTCTGAATGGTAGATTAGTTCAAAATATCTAATTGCTAACAGTACCAATTCAAACTGATTGTTTGGTTCCATGGTAGATGCTTGAAAACTACAACGCCTTTAACATCCCACTACACTGAGAGCATAACTCTCCTCGGATGAATGTCTGCTTTAGTGTTGATTGAGGCAAATTGTCACATTGGGACCGAGCTGTTTGCACACCACACTGTTGTAAGCAATCCATTTATCACCAGTAATTATTCACTTCAAAAAAGGGTCTTTTTCCTTACATTTAAAGAGCATATTTCAGATGTTTGTATGTGCCCTCAAACGAACTTTCTTTGATTTTATGAAGAGCCCAAATATCAAGCTTACTTACTTATCCTAGCTTTTTTCAGGTAGTCGTGAATACTTGAATGATGGATGCCCAATGTTTCTGCAAACTCTCTTGTTGTGTAATACAGGGCTGGCTCCATCAGTGTCTGTCTTGTCATGCTCAAGGCCCTCCCTGACTGAGGAGCATGGCTGAGATCAACAGGTCCCACACAGAATTTCATGAACCAAAGTTGGCACCGATGTTCTTGTAAAGCATTGCCACCATGAACCACATGCAACTTTTCACAAGCTTAATGTATGTTCTTCCCTGCATAGAACAGTAAAATATCACAAAATTCACAGTTTGATCTTCCATCTTCAACTTCTTATACAATACAACCATGAATTCAATCAGCTGTGAATAAAAAATATAGTCAGTATGGTGCATCTGTACTGAACATGTACAGATTTCCTTTTCTTGTCATTTTTTAAAAACAATATGGTGTAATATTTACATAACACTTGTATTGGGTACTATAAGTCATCTAATGATGATTTCATGTGTATAGGAAAGTGTACAGAGATTATGTATAAATACTACTCCTTTTTACATAAGTGATTTGAACATTATGGTTTTTAATATCTTGGGATAGGAGATCATAGAACAAATTCTCCACAGAAATAACAAAGAAATAAATTTGTCCTTTAGAATCAGTTTATTATCCTATAAGATGGAATGCTATTATGATAAAGAGCCTATTGTGTAAATATTTTGCACAACTAATGACAGAACCTCAACTTGAAACCTTATATATCTAAATTCCAAGTGTGTACTTTTTAAATTCATTTTGTCCATAATTTAGAATCATAATTCTTAAACTTGGTTTCCCACTCCCTGCCCGAAATAACATAAGTAGTGACAGCAGCTACAACAACAGGCAGTCATACAGTCTTGGTATGGGCCAGGCCTTGTTTTGAGATCTTTCCATGTACTAACTCTGTCAGTCCTCCTAGAAGCCCACCTTAGGTAGGAGCTATAGTTATCATCATTTTTAAATGCAGAAACTGAGGTCCAGGAAAGTTGAAGCAGTAGATGTCAGAGCCAGTTTACCCAGACTGCCTGACATCCTCGGAATCCGTCTCTTAGCACCACAATTCATTTACAGGATATTCAGAAATCAAAGCAAAATGTGAAAATCACCAACCATTGTCGGTCTTTATGTGTGTGGTGTGGTGTGTGTGTGTGTGTGTGTGTGTGTGTGTGTGTGTGTGTGTGTGGTGTATGTGTAGGGGGGAGGGGGGACTGAACCTAGGGCCTTCCAGCTGAGCTACATTTCCAAACCAATTGTAGTTTTTATTTTTTGACAGAGTTTTACCGAATTGAATAGTTGCCCAAGCTGCGCTTGCGCCTTGCAGCCCTCCATTGTCAGCCTCCCAAGTACTGGGATCACGTACCTGCCTCACTAGGTGTGGCTATCGTTGTAGTCATAGTTCAGCTCCTACTGATTTGAGGCAGATGCAACAGTCTAAAGTATATACAATCTTTCTGCACATTGGACATTCCTGTGCCTTTCCGGGAAAAAAATATATTTCATCTGACATTTATTTAGGCACATGCTGCTAGGAAATCCAGTGGTGTCCATGTCCAGATTAGTCCTCCTATCAGAATGAAACAATACCCTTTCTAACACCCTAGGTACTTTGCCTTATGACCCTTCACTTAAGTTTATCCTAACATCTATTAATTTAAGCTATAAAGACTAAGTTTTATTAGTTAATAACTTTTAATTTTTGTTTTTGAGACAGTGTCTCATTCTGTAGTCCAGGCTGATCCTAAAGCCATTATGTAGCCCACGCTAGCCTTGAACTCATAGCAATCCTCCTGCCTCAGCCTCCATAGTTCTGGCATTATAAGTGTGAGCCACCATAACTGGCTGATTTTTCCGTGGTCTGGGAGATCAAACCCAGGGCCTTGCACATACTAGGTAAGGGCTCTGCTTAGTTACTTTCTTGTTACTGTGACTCAATATCTGACATACACTAATTAGGAGGGCAGAAAAGTTTATTTTAGTTCCCAGTTTCAGAAGGTCACAATCCATTAATGAGTGGCCAGTAACCGTGGAAACACATGGCAGAGGTGGAGGTGGAGGCAGCTCCTAATGCACTGCCAACAGGAAGCCAAGTGGCCCAAGGAACGGAGGAAGTTGCATTTGCATTTATCCTTCCAGGTACTGCCCCAGTGATTCACCCCTTCTGGGTCCAGCCTCTGCGTTCTGTCCCTTCCAGGTTTAAGCTCCTAATCCACCACATGCCTGTAATCTATATTCCACCACACACCTGTAATCTATAATCAACCACATGCTGGTCTTCCATCACAAGCCTATAGTCCTCCCCATACCCATGATCCACCCCTCCAGACCAGGCCCCGATTTCCTAGCAGCGCACAATTCCATAGATAATCCATAACATTCAAAGACATGAGACTTTCGGGGGACACTCCAGATCCAAACCGCAACACGCTCTAACTACTAAGCTACACTTCTGGCCCCAAAACTTTCTGCAACATACTTGAAACTGACAAAACAACTTAAACTACGGAAGAAAGAGGGTATGGACTTAAAATCTGCAGAGTAGTGGCAGCCTTAGACAACACTGACTGAGCATTCATGTTCATATACGTCTTAGAGACATTTGGGTGACAGTTTCAAGGTATGTCCTGAGACCTTCATACAGCCACCTTTGCATATGTTACCTTTTCTTGCTGCTAAGTAGGCATTTACTCCAACTTCTGAAGTGGGCATATACATAAGGGCTCATGTTCTGACATGACCAAGTTACTTCAAAAGATCCTTGGTACAGTTGAAACAAGACTGTCACCATGAGAACAGGCTACAAATGAAGTTTTTGATAATAATCTTAATTTTGTCACAAGAGGAGGTCACTGTTCTGACAGTGACCACTGTCTTGTCCTTAGCCAAAGCTTTAACTTTGGCCTTGAAGAAGAGACAGCTTGTTGAGACTTCAATTGCCATTCTTTGGCTGGGAAAAAACACATCACCATTCTGCCAAAGAGGTGGTCTCCTCCCAGGATCCAATTGTTCTCTCATCTGTAGTCTCAGCTTTCTGGATGTAAGGGGCTCAGAAGCTAACTGATCGCTTTCATTTCACTGAGATTTCAGATCAATGGCAACACATCAGGAAATCCAATAGGAAATTTATGTGCTTATTTATGTGCTGAAATTGATGTGCTTATTTAAAACTGAAATTTATGTGCTTATTTAAAACTCACCACAAAAAATTTACATGCATCTCACTTATAACCATCTACTACTATTTATTAGTTTCCAGCTATAGCAGATTATTTTTAAGGAGATAGAAAAATAAATTAAGTTACATGAGGACACTGAAACTAGAGCCGCAGGTGTTGCTCGTGTGTGTGTGTGTGTGTGTGTGTGTGTGTGTGTGTGTGCGTGTGTGTGTGTGTGTGTTTCTTCTTTATTACACCAGCAGAAAAGCATAGCTATGGACTGAGCAGGATGCTATAATCAACCGAAAGCTATTTACTGAGATCTTTATGCAAGGCTGTCTACTAACTAACCAAGGGCTGCTTGAAAGCCCAAGACAGCACTTTTCAGAGAGATGTATATCCATCTAAAAATAACAGTAACCATAAAACATAATCTGATGCTAGTCAAAGGAAGAGGAGACAGTTGTTGACACTCAGAGGAGAGATGAGTGCCCGTGAAGGTGACAGAGAAGGCTTCCAGAGAGGGTAGGATGTGTATGAGTCTTAAGAATGAGAAGCATTTGGAAGCAGGGACGGGAGATAGAAGGCACTGTGGAGGGGAGAAACAGCTGGGCCAAGGGACAGGGCTGGGAACGCACCAGGTATGTGGAAGAACAGTGACAGCTGTCTCTGAGGGCAGAAGGCTGGGCTAAGGGGGTATGGCCAGAATGGGGAAGAATTAGGACATGTTGTACCCAGGT
The DNA here is from genome assembly GCA_004027205.1 of Ctenodactylus gundi. Lineage (NCBI taxonomy): Eukaryota > Metazoa > Chordata > Mammalia > Rodentia > Ctenodactylidae > Ctenodactylus > Ctenodactylus gundi. The sequence goes on from PVKB01000777.1 coordinate 290,250, forward strand.
TAATGTTCAAAAAGGTACTGGCTTAGAACACTAGACTGCCTGCAGAGGACCTTCAGAACCTCTGTGCACACCTCCCTGGGGTCTATAGGCCCTCAGCTCTTAGTCTCGAAAGCAAGCACAGGGGAGCCTGGGGCTTTTGCAAAATATATATATGTATGTATCTATATAGTGATTGAAGTGAGGAAGAGGAGAGGGAAATGTTCAGGAGACTCCTCGGAACTCCATGGAGGCTGGGGCATAGCTCAGCAGTAACAGCACTTTCTTAGCAAGCACAGGCCTTGGCTCAATTCTCTAGCACCACATAAACTGGGTATGATGGTTTATGCCTATAATCCCACCATGCTGAAAAAGGAGGACTGCCACGAGTTCAAGGTCATCCTGGCCTCCATGATGAGTTCAGAACCAGCCTGAACTATGGAACAAGACCCTGCCAAAGAATAAATAGATAAATAAATAAAGAAATCTTTTTAAAAAGAACTCTTGGTTCTTCTGTGCTCTCAGCGAGTGAATAAGGAATTAAGTAAGTCACCATTTCTAGCACAGGTGTACATTATGTAGAATTCCACATTCTTCTTTTTTAAATTAATGTCTTAAAGACAAAAATATTGAGAAACCAAAAAGGAAGCAATGTCAGAGTAGTCTCCCACCACACTCAAGAAACAAACTGAAAGAAACAAGAGTTTTTATGCCAGTCTGGTAAAGAGAAATCTTACTTGTGCAATAAATTGAGCTCCCATTCTTTGCCATAAAATAGGTTAGTCTTTGAATGAACCAGACAGGATGTAAGGTTCCATGGAGTTCACAAACTATTGAGGAGGACAAATATTAAACCGAGTAATGCATAGATAAAAATTAGAGGGAAATATGGAAGAAAACTTCAGGAAGCTATGAGAGACTTACAGTACGGGTTCAAGAATGCAACATTTAGACTGAGATCTGAAGGACCTATGAACATGGGCAGAATGAAGAGGAAGTAAAAGGCAGAGCACACCCCTCTTCATTCATCTTTGCCCTCGAAGCCTGGAACTTCTGTGTTTGGGGGGATCCTTTTTACCCCCGTTTTATTGATATGTATAAGTGCAAGATTTAAGGTTTACATTGGTTTTGAGCGTTTTGTACACACACATATCTTGTCAAGGTGACAAGGACTTCCCTGCTCACCTTTTGATCCTCCCCTTACCCACGCCTCAATCCCTCCCTGCCCCATCCCCCAGGTTCCCTTTGTTTTTCACTTTAAGTTCCATGAGATTATTGTGATCTGGGTTTCTCATGTCAGAGAGACCATTCGATGTTTCACCTTCTGCTTCTTATTCATTTCACTAAGCATGATGTTCTCAAGTTTCTTCCACTTGCCTACAAGAGCCTCCATGCTGTTGGACTTTATAGATGCACAAACTGTGGTATTTATACACAATGTGTGTGTTTCTTGAGACTGAACTCAAGGCCTTTACACTGAGTTACATTTCAACACCCCTTTTCCTTTTCTGTATTCTGTGCATTTCAGGTCTTGTTACGTTGCTAAATTGCTTGGGCTGGGCTTGAATTTATAATTCTCCTACCTCAGCATTCTGGGTGCTGGGATTATTGGTGTGTGCCATGGCTCCTGGCAGGAACCATTCTTTAATTATCTTGATGGCCTTTCTTAAATCAGTTCTAGGTCTCTAATCCCGCAAAGGTGATAAGGTCGACTCAGTATTAAGTGAATCTGTGTGTATTTTTCTGCTCCTCATAAGCATCTCCCAGATCCTAAACGCAGTGAAATTGGCAGACAGCAAGAAGTCTTTGTGCACAATTTGGTTGCCAGCTATCCTGGGAAGGCATCTACTTGAAACCATTCCAGGTTGTCAAATCCAGTGTTTTTGTCTTCAGGGCTCATTGTCTTCCACAGAATGTGCCATGTTGTTTCTGAAATTCTGCCCTTCCTTGGTCTCCACAATGCAGTATCCTTGCTCCTATTCAAGTCCTCTGACCACTTCTTCTTCCATCTGCTCTTCCTCACGCTGGCAGTTGGAATTAAGCTTGGCTACAAACCAGGGAGACCCACAATAGCTGTGGCTTAAACAAGATAAAGAAATTCATCTCTCTCTCAGGTCAAAGTTTGAGGATTGGCAATCCAATGCTGGTTCAGTGAATCATTGATGCAGCGTTCCATTAAGAACTCTGGTCTCAGGCCAGCCCCAACTTGAGTCCGGAGGACTCATCCTCACAGACCAAGAAGGCTGCCGGAACTCCAGCCTGTTATGTCAGAATTAGAGGATGCAAGATGGAAAGGGAGACAAAGAAAAGGGAGTCAGATGAACAGATGCCAAATATCCACAGGTCAGCTTTCTGAAAGCAATCACACATTTATCCTTAAGTCTTTTGGCCAAAAGTCAGTCTCATGATCATACCTAGTGTCAAGGGAAGCTGGGATATGTAGTCTATTTCTCACAACTTTGTGCCGAACCCAAAGGGTGACTGACAAGTTTGAGTCTGTAATGATGAGAGGGAGAGAACAATAACGGACAACTGCTTAACGGATTACCTGGTCCCTTGGTTGTGATGATGGTATCGTGAGTGTGTGCACAAGTCCAAACTCACGTGCAACTATTGGTTCATCAGCTATACCTCAGTAAAGCGAAAACAAGAAGGTGAATGGACTCCCATTATTCTCATACATCATGGGGACAGGTGCCATGGAAGGATTTTATGACCCCACACCTGGCAATCACATTCAGGTATGACCTGTGTGCAAAGAATTCGGTATCAAGGAGTCCACAGAAGGGTGGGATTTTGAAAGGAAGTGGCCTCCAATGTGGAAGTCAGTGTGGCCTGACAACAAAGACACTTGTTTTAACAGCCAAGAGGTGGTGCCTAGTAAACCCTGCCCAGATTAATAGTGAAGCTCACATTTCTCACTTCTTGGCTTTTCACTTAAACTCAATCACTATATCCCAACTGCCTTCTATGTATCTTCACCTGGGGGTTTATAGACTCTAAACTCAACAGTTTCAAAATGTAAACCATTAAGTTGCTTCACATACTCTGTCTTTATTTTCCTGTGTTTCCATGTCTCTCTAAGGTTATTCTCAACTATGTTTCACTCAAGAAATATCATTGAGCCCCTGCTATATCCTAGACTCTGTTCGAGATCCTTGGGTACATTATGGAAGAAACCACATATCAAGATTTTGCCATGTGAAGCTATATTCTACTAGTTTTCCACTGTTTTGCCTGGGAATCTTCTACATATACCCCTTATCCTAGGAAACTGGTCACCTGCTGTCTCCAAGTAGGGAATGTCTTTTGCTTGTGTTTTTGCCTTCTTAGAATTGTCTTTTGACATTTTATTTACAGCAATGGTTTTCAACCATGGTGATTTTGCTTAGCAAGGGATATTTGGCGCTGTCTAGAGATATTTTGGGTTGTTATAATGGCACATGTTCTGTTGCAGATGGACCTGTTTTAATTTGTCCCACAAGGTTCACATCTTAGAAACTTGGTCCTTAGTCCTCAGTGTAGCAATGTGGAGAGCTGCTGGAAGGTGAGACCAAGTGAAAGGTGATTGGATCTTTGGGGGCACTGCACTCAGAAAGGATTAATGCTTGTCTTTCAGAGTGAGTTAGTTCTCATAAAAGCAGGTTGTTATAAATGGAGGCCACCATATACAAGTGGCACCAAGCCAGTCCACTTCTTCTTCTTCACCATGTTATGATGCAGAACACAGGACACTGGCCGAATCCTCTTGAACCTCTAGAGCCGTGACCTCCAGAATTATAAGTTTCTTTTCTAATGTCAAATGCTGAGGTTTGAATAGTTTTCATAGCAACAGAAAACAGACTAAATGAGAATCCTGTTGGTATGTTTTGAATACAAACAAGAGATGCCACCAAACATCTAGAATATACAGAGTCATCACCACAATAAAGAATATCTGGTCCTATATGCCAGTAATACTGAGATTGAGAAGCCCAGTTGTATTAGTTACTTTTTCTCTGCAAGACATAATACCTGAAATCCACAATTTAAGAAGGAGAGCTTTATTTTAGCTCATAATTTCAAAGGTTTCAGTTCATACATGGTCAACCACTCCATGGCAGACCCCACTTTTTATTTGAGACAAGATCCAGGTTGGTATTGAACTCACTAAGGAGCGCAGGCTGGCTTTGGACTCAGAGCAATCCTGTCACAGCCTCCCTTGTGCTGGGATTATAAACAAACACCACCATGCCCGACTTATATAGTGCTGGAGACTCAAACTCGGGTACTACATTTGTGACATAGCACTTGTTAGGCAAGCGCTTTCACCACTGAGCCATTCCTCCAGCCCCAATCACTCCAAGGCAGAAAGAGAAATGTTGGAAGGGCAGAGAAAAGGGCCTGGGCAGAGGAAATCCAGTCATGTCATGGAAGCTGGGAGATAAGAAAACCACCAAGAAAGAAGACGTGTCCTTCCAGGTCACATCCCCAGTGACACATTTCTCCTACTAGGTCTCACCTCCTAACAACAAATGAAACCCACTGATGAGTACTGTATCCCCATGGTCCAGTCACCTTTCAGACATGTGAGGTGTTTGGCGGACATTCTATATACAAGTCATAAGAGCTGTACTACTTTTTAATGCCAGCTCAACTGTGGCTGTCACGAAATATCCAATTTCTCCTCCCATTCCTGTTTTCTCAAACTTACCTAGTCTTTTGCTGAATTTCTGTTCCCATGTGTGTGCCTCGTTGATGACACTCAACACTTTCCACAAGCTGTGAAAGTTCACACGGCTGGATTTATGCTTGATTTATTTGAGTTCTCCAAGGCTAGCACAGAGGTTGGCCCACAGCAAAACAACATTTAAATATTTGTTATATGCATGAGTGGGAAACACTCATGTGTCTGCCTTTTCTCCCGACTGCAGTTCCTACTATTTAAGCAGCCTAATAGATCTTGCTTCAGAGCAGACACTGTCAGGTCCCTTCTGGTCACTGCTGGAAAAGACCCAACTGGCATCAAGCCACAAGAAAAGCTCTGCTTTTACCAGCCTGAAAAGGGAGGGCCCAGTGGAAAAAGAGACTAAACAAACATCAGGGAATATGACTGTGGGTCCACAGAGGTTCCCTAGAAAAATAACCAAAAGCAAGAAGGATCCTTGCTTGGATGGGAGTTTGACCAGTTTTGTAAGTGAGTTAAGACAACTAGTAACCTCAGTTGGCCTTAAAGGCTTAACAGTGAAGGCAAAAGGAGCCAAGGGCTGGCTCTGTGCTGTTCCTGGGCCACCTCCAGATGAAGGTGAACACAGCCACTGCCACAGCAGTGTGCAGGATTGTGTGTCAACCATCATCCATTGGCTCAACCTTTGCTGCACACATCCTTGAATTGTCTGGAGGCGGAAGTATCCTGGCAGTCCTGGAAAACTGCTGAATCTAAAGAAACTGGCTCCTGCTGAATTCAAATGTGCCAGCTTTGGCCTTCTCTTCTTGAGCTGCTTAGAGCAAGGAGCTCTGCTGGGCACCATTTTTTATCTCCTTGGCAGCTGAAATGGCAATGAGATCTGTGGGGTTCCTGCTCTAAATGAATCTTGAAAGCTGGCACAAGGAAGCTCTGAGGCTTTTGCAGAAAAGAGAGATCTGGCAGAGAAGAAGAAATGGTTTCAAATTGCAAAGCCTAAAGCCACAGAGCCTTTGGTGAACACTTCACTGTGAGATCCACATGGAAGCATCTGTCATTCACCCAACTTAGTTCAAAGCAGATCTCACAATTAACAAAATAGTGTAACTAACAAGCCAATTTAGTTTTCCTAGCCATTCCCTAATGCTCGGTTTCTGTATGTACCTACACAGTTTCATTCTTGAACCCCAATATGCTTGGTATGGGCAGAGCCTGGAACAGAAAGAACCTGCAAATGTGTTTCACTTTCTTTTATTTGTTGCAAAATTCTAGAGATTTGAGCAGAAAACAGAATGAGAGTGTACTTCCTAGAAAGGAGAAGGTGGTATGGTGGTGTGGATCCCTAAATCATATGGCTTTGTTTCGTTTTTAAGGTTTAGCCATGGCATGGCAACAATTTTAAACTCTAAATCAGCCTATTTGAACAAGGACACAAATGCTATCTACGTACACTAGTCACAATGCTAACTACACATGTAATTTTAAATTTTCTAGTACCCACACTAAAAAATAAAAAAGAAATAAATAGTTTCATTGAAGTACTTCATTTAAACCAATACATCTAAATCATCATTTCAAGATGCAGTCTGTATAAAATCAGTAACAATGAGATAGTTTAAATAATTTTATCATGCTAAGTTTAATATTTGAGCTACAGTAGTGTATTTCAAGAGCTCAGTAGACTTACTCCACATACTGATGTACTTACTGTGTCAGTCTAGAACTCTTCAGTACTTTTGACAAGGCATAGGTTGGTGCAGGAAGTACCTGAAATATAATGAAGTGGGAATTTTTGTATATTACCAAAGCCCTCACAAGGGAAGCATACACCATATCTAGTTGGGAGAAAACTAGAATCCTTAGAAAACTTTGCTGAGTCAAAGATGACGGCAGAAGCTGGAGACGGGAGAGTTCATATGGATAATTGTGGGGTAACAGATCAATGGCTGAATTCGAACTTCTCAGGGATTTCATTGACTCTTGAAAGTAACCTTTACTTATCTTTTCAGGAACAAGACAGAGGACAACCGTGATTTATTCAATTATTGGATAAGGAATAACCTCAATGTTGAAGAAGGGGAACTTGGGAAATTGTGAACCACCCATAAGAAGAAGGTTTTGCCACGACGAAAATACTATGTGAAAATACAGTGATACACTTTGTGTAGAATTAGAAGTGCAGAAGAAAAGCAGGGTTGGTTGTACTCATTCAAAGACACAAGAAATATGCCAAAATATTGCCACCGTTTTTACTACAAAATAATATCAGCATTGACTTTCCTGGACTTTCCAGTGCTTTTCCAATGCATATCACTTTGGGGATTAGAAAGATAAAGCAAATAATGAAACCCAATGACTCACTTGCCAGAATTCCCCCAGTTGTATAATCACTTGATCGTATTTCTCTGTTTGCAGGGTGTGTATTGGTGTAAGTACACAAATGTGTGGGCATGTGTGTGTTCACTTAACTCCCTGAGCTGTCACCTGAGCCCAGTTCCATCCCAGACCAACACTTGATAGATCTAGGGAAAAGCAATCTTCTTCCCTCTAACATAATTGTTTCCTTGAATTGTGTTAATTTGCCTGGGATTGTCTTTCTGTCGCCATTTGCGTCTCATTATTAATCCCCACTTCCCCAATTGCCTTTTGTGAGACACTATCTTTCGAGAACATTTCCAGCTAGGAATGGAATGGTTTTCCTTCTTCACTTTGTGTGTAAATAAGACAATAAATTACCTCTGATCTCCACAGTCTCACTCCTAAATCTTAACCCAGGAGCAAAGAATCTGAGGGGATTATGCAGACAAAAAATCAAGCCACATCACTTTCCTGGCATCTAATCATGCAAGGCTGGCTGCACAGTAGTTTACAGTCTCATTTTTCAATAGCTTGTTTTATATTAGGGTTAAGAGGGAGAAAGAAAACTGATAGTTAATCAAAAATAGAAAATTTAAGCTCTCCAAGAAATTACAGAAAAACATTTTAAAATATTTAGGCATTAAATATTGTAATATTATATTCAGCTAACAGGAGCATGCTAAAAGGAGTTTATAAAAGAAAATCACATATTGTGAGATATTTCTTTTTCTTACAGTGTGATATCTCTTAGATACTCTGACTAACCCTTCCTCTCAATAAAATAATCCACATCTTAGACTTTTAAAATTTTTTATTTTATTTATTTATTTATTCCAAATTAGATTGTGTTTAATAGAATATATGCTAATCTCCAAAGGTAAGCGACACATGAAACTCTGGAAATACCATGCATAGCACCCACCAGGAGAATTTCTGCAACCCCTGAAGTCTTTGAGCTTCTGTTCTAATGTCTGTATCAGATAAAAGAGGCAGAAAGTAGAACCCACATAAATATACACAAAGTAAAGAATAAAACTGAGATCTTCATAAAATCTTAAGACTTAAAAAGAAAAAAAAATGCCCACAGTAAAGCTCCATTGAGCAGAGAGAAACAGTTTAGAAACAAACAATCTCAATTTTAGAATTGCAGAAAAAGTTAATATGATCCCCTGAATTTATAATTACAAGATAAACTTAATGTGATTGTGAATCTCTGTTAATATAATCTGAAAACCCTTTAAAGAAAAATTTAATTTGAGGTGGGAATCAATTAATAGTGCTCAAAAGTGAGCAGGAGGCCTCAGAGGTTCTCCAGAGACACATTTCTAATAAAATAAATAATTACCAATTAAAAATAACGAAGCAGGTGTTTGGGACCCTTGCTCTGACTTGCCTGCCTGCCCGAGGCCAACCCACCTGCCACCTTTCTTCTGCTGTTGGAGGCATTTGGGACCCTCACTCCATTCCTCCTGTGCACCCTGGAGGCCTGTAGGACCAGGAAGTCCATCGCCCATCCACTTCACATGCCGAAGGTTTCCAGAAGCTTCCAGGTGGCTGCTACCCTGCATGCCAGAGGCATCTAGGACCAGGAATTCCAGCAACCTGTCTGTCCCTTGGGCCAGAGGCTTCCAGAGGTATCTCGGACTGGGTCTTCACCAAACCCTTCTTTCTTTCACACCAGAGACAGTCAGAGACAGCAGAACCATGAGGAAACATGGTAACAAATCTCCTACAAAAAGACCTGACACCCCAGAAAATGATACCAGCGATACTGAAATTGCAGAATCCAAAGATAAAAAAGGCAAAAATGATGATAATTTCTGGGCCCAGAAATACCTTGAATTAAAACCGGAAATGAAACAGACAATGGAAGAGCTACACCAAGACATAGCTAAGCTAAAAGGAAGTCTTGAAAAGCAATTGGAGGAGATCAAAGAAGAAATAAACCAGAAGATAATGAAGGCAATACAAGAAATTAAAGAAGAACACAACAGAGATATAAAAAAATTGAATGCAGATATTCAGGAAGTGAAAAACATACAGGAAATAATAAGCAACCACTTTGAACATTTTCAAAATAAAAATGTCAGACCTAGAAGATAAAATGATTGAGATACAGCATATAGGACATAAAGAGCACAAAATATAAAAGGAAGAAAATGAATCATTACAACAGCTGATACATGGTTCAAAGAGAAACAACCTCAGAATTATGGCAATCCAGGAGAAGACTAAGGACAGAACAAATGGCTTAAAGGTCATGTTCAGTGAAATTATGGAAGAAAATTTATCAAATCTAAGAAAAGAAATGAACATGGAACTATTGCAGGCATATAGAACACCAAACAATTTTGATCAGAAGAGATCCTCATCACAACACATCATAATTAAAATACTAGAAACCCAAAACAGAGATAATAGTAAAAGCTGTAAGAGAAAAGTAGAAGGTAACCTACAAAGATAAGCCCATCAGGATAACTGCAGAATTCTCAACCTTGATTCTAAAAGCCAGAAGATCATGGAGCAATGTCATCCAAGCACTAAGAGAACATAAATGCCAACCAGGACTGCTATATCCAGAAAAAATATCTTTTAAATTAGAGGGAGAAATTAAAACATGATATAGAAAGCTTAAAGAAATTTGCAGCCACTATGCCAGAATTGCAGAGAATACTTAAAGGAAGGAAACTTAGAAAGTTAAAGGGAGGCCCATGACACCAATGACCCCAGAGAAAAAGAGGCAACAGCTAGTGGAGAATGAGCTGAGAAAAAAGTAAGGCTAGTAAGCAATGCAGAAAACCTATAACAACAGCAGGACATACCAAACGTATCTCGATAATTACTTGAAACGTGAATGGCCTCAACTCACCTATTAAAAAGACATAGACTGGCTGACTGGATCAAAAAACAGAAACCCACAATTTTCTTCTTACAAGAGCCACACTTCACCACAAGGAAACTCACAGAATGAAAATAAAAGGACAGAATTCAATATTTCATGCAACAGGACCAAGGAAACAAGCAGCAGTAGCTATATTAGACTCATACTCACCCGATTTCAAAACAAAACAGGTGAAGAGAGATAAAGATGGCCACTGTATACTGGTTAAAAGAACAATAGAATAGAAAGAACTCACAACTATCAATATATACACTCCCAACTCTAGAGCACCCAACTATATAAACAAAAAATTATTATATTTGGAAAAACATATAGGGCCCAATACAATTAGAATAAGGGACTTTAATAGTCCACTATCACAAATAGATAGATCAACCAGATAAAAAAATCCAAAAAATATATACAACAACTAAATGACACCATAGAAAACTTGGATATAAGAGACGTTTACAGAGTGTACTACCCAACATCAACTGAATACACGTTCTTCTCTGCAGTACATGGAACATTTTCTAAAATATACCATGTTCTAGGCCATAAGTCATGCTTAAATAAATACAAAGGAATAGAAATAATCCCTTGTATACTTTCAGATCATAGTGGAATAAAACTGGAACTTAACAGCAATAGAAACAGAAGAAAATATACAAATATGTGGTGAGTTAACAACTTACCACTGACTAAAGAGTGGATCACAGAAGAACTCAGAGAAGAAATCAAAACCTTCATGGATTTAAATGATGATGAAAGTACATCATATCAGAATCTATGGGACACATTGAAGGCAAAAGAACACAAGAGTCACAAATAAACACATGATTGATGCACCTTAAGGACCTAGAGAAATAAGAACAACTTAAACCAAAAAGCAGTAGAAGAGAAGAAATTATAAAGATCAGGTCTGAAATTAATTAAATTGAAATTAAAAAGACAATAAAAAGATTAATGAGTCAAAGAGCTGGTTGTTTGAAAGAAAAAACAATATAGACAAAACTCTAGCTAAACTCACTAAAAGAAGGGAAGAAAAAGCACAGACTAAAACACTCAGAAATGAAAAGGGTGAAATTACAACAGTCTCTGCAGAAATTCAGAATATTATGAGAAATTATTTTGAACACCTATATTCTAACAAATTAGAGAATTGTGAAGAACTGGATGACTTCCTAGATACATATAAAATACCAAAATTGAACAAAAAAGACATAAAAATCTTGAACACCCTCACTACACACACAGAAATTGAAGAACTAATAAAAACTCTACCCACAAACGAAAACGCAGGACCATGTGGATTCACAGCAGAATTTTTTCAGTACTTCGGGAAAGACCTAACTCCAATCCTTCTCAAACTGTTCCATAAAATTGAAAGAGAAAGAATACTACCAAACTCATTTCTGGAGGCTAGCATCACCCTAGTCCCAAAACCAGACAAAGACATAACCAGGAATGAAAATTATAGACCAATATCCTTTATGAACATATATGCAAAAATGCTTAATAAGATTCTGGCAAATAGACTCCAACTAGTAATCAGAAAGATCATACACCATGATCAAGTGGGCTTCACTCCTGGGATGCAAGGCTGGTTCAACATACATAAATCAATCAGTGTACTACACCACATAAAAAAAAGCAAAAACAAAAACTATATGACCCAGAGAGAATGGCCTACATCAACAAGTCAAATAGTAATCAGTGCTGGCAAGGCTGCGGGGAGAAAGGAACCCTCCTGCACTGCTGGTGGGAATGTAAATTCGCACAACCACTCTGGAAAGCAGTATGGAGAGCCCTTAAAAGACTAGAAATAAATATCCCTTTGGATCCAGAGACACCCCTCCTGGGAATATATCTGAAAGAGACCAAAACAACACATAACAGAGATATATGTATGCCCATGTTCATGGCAGCACAACTAACAATAGCTAAAATATGGAAGGCACCAAAATACCCATCGACAGACCAGTGGATACACAAACTGTGGCATTTATACACAATGGAATACTATGCATCAATAAAATCCAATAGCATGGAGGCTTTTACAGGTAAATGGAAGAAACTAGAGAACAACACGTTTAGCGAAGTAAGCCAGAGGCAGAAGGTGAAACATTGAATGGTCTCTCTGATATGAGAGACCCAGATCACAACACCTATGGAGCTCAAGACGAAAGACAAAGTGAAAGAGAGAAGTAGGGTAGGGGAGGAGGGAGGGAGTGGTGGGTAGGGGGAGGGTCAAAAAGGGAGTGGGAAAGCCCTTGTCACCTTGACAAGATATGTATGTGCACAAAATACTCAACTTCATTGTAAACCTTGAATTTTGCGCGTATACATATCAATAAAGTGGGGGGAAAAATACAAAAAGCCCCTACATGATCATCTCAATTGATGCAGAAAAAGCCTTTGATAAGATCCAACACCTTTTCATGACAAAAACTGAGAAAAATAGGTACAGAAGGGCCTTACCTCAAATTCATAGAAGCCATATGCTAAACCTACTGCAAATATCATAGTAAATGGAAAGAAATTGAAAGAGTTTCTTATGAAATCAGGAACATGACAAGGCTGTCCACTCTCACCACTCTTATTCAACATAGTCCTTGAAACATTTGCCATAGCAATAATACAAGAAAGAGAAATAAAGGGAATATGCATCAGAAAGCAGGAAGTCAAACCATTTGTATTTACAGACGATATAATTATCTACATGGAGGACCCCAAAAACTCCACCATGAAACTCTTGGAAATAATAAACAAATTCAGCCAAATCACAGGTTACGAAATCAATACTACAAAACAATAGCTCTTTTTCTACACTAACAGTGAAATCACTGAGAAAGAGCTCAGAAAAACAATCCCATGCTCAATAACCCAGCAAAACATTAAATGCCTAAAAGTATACCTAACTGAGGAAGTGAAGAACCTATATAAAGAAAACTACATTACACTGAAGAAAGATGTGATAGACACTATCAGAAAATGGAAAGACATCCCTTGTTCTTGGACAGGCAGAATAAATATATTCAAAATGACTATGCTGCCAAAACCGATATATAGATTCAATGCAGTTTCTATCAAGATACCAACAAATTTTTTCAAAGAACTTGAAACAGTAATTCTTAGATTCATATGGAATCAAAAGAGACCTAGAATGGCCAAGCAATATTGAGTAACAAGACCAGACATCAGGCTGTACTATAAAGCAATAGTTGTGAAAACAATATGATATAGGTACAAAGACAGATAGACCATTGGAACAGAATTGAGAATGCAGAAACAAATTCAAATACCCTCAACGACCTAATCTTCAATAAAGCAACCAAAAGCATACACTGGAAAAAAAGGATAGCCTGTTCTACAAATGGTACTTGGAAAACTGGACATCCACATGCAGAAGAATGAATCTAGACAAATACCTGTCACCATGCACCAAAATCAAAGCAAAGTGGATCAAAGACCTAGATGTTAAAACTGAAACACTGAATATTGTAGAAGACAAATTAGGCAAATATCTAAAAGACTTAGATGTAGGCAAAGACTTTCTTAAGAAGACACAAAGCAAAAGAAACCATCCCCATTATTAATAAAAGGGATCATGTCAAATTAAAAAGTTTCTGCACAGCAAGGGAAATTATCAACAGCGTAAAAAGAGAACCGACAGACTGGGAAAAAAATATTCACCACCAACACCCCAGATAGGAGGCTCATAACTAGAATATACAGGGAAGTGAAGAAAAGGAAGCCTCTCAAAATCGAAGACCCTATTGAAAAATGGACAAAAGAAATGAAGAGGCAATTAACTGATGAAGAAGTTCAAATGGCCAATAAATACATGAAAAGATGCTCAACATCCTTAGGCATAAGAGAAATGCAAATCAAAATATGGCTAATATACCACTAACTCTAGATTGGTCTATATCAAGAACTCAAAGAGCAATCAGTGCGGGCGAGGCTGTGGGGAAAAAGGAACCCTCCTGCAGTGCTGTCGGGAATGTAAATTGTTACAACCACTATGGAAAGCAGTATGGAAGTCTCTCAAAAGACTGGCAATAAGCATCCCCTTTGATCCAGCGATACCTCTTGGGAATATTCCCAAAAAAGTTAAAAACAACACAACAGAGATATATGTACACCCATGTTCATAGCAGCACAACTAACAATAGCAAAAATGTTAAAGACACCAAAGCACCCATCAACAGGCCAATGGATACACAAATTGTGGTATTTATACACAATGGAATACTATGCATCTATAAAGACAGGTAGGTTGGAGGGTTTTGTAGGTAAATGGAGGCAACTTGAGACCATCATGCTTAGCGAAATGAGTCAGAAGCAGAAGGTGAAATATCAAATGGTTTCTCTGGTATGAGAAATCCAGATCACAATTATCTCATGGAACTTAATGTGGAAAATAATGAGAACTGGAGTGGGGGTGGGGTAGGTAGTGTGTGGTCAAAAGGAAAGAGGGGAAGTCTTATAACCTTGCCATGATACGTATGTGCACAAAATGCTCAAGATAAATGTAATCTTTATATTTTGCATTTACACATATCAATAAAATGGGAAAAAAAACAAAGCATAGGAAAATTAGATACCTTCTAATATCTTTAAACAGTGATTTTGCTGTCTGGATAAACCCTTCCACTAGATGAAAAATGAAAGAAAAAACCTCCTGATTAAAAAAAAACAGAAATATTGATAGAAGGGGAATTTCTGCTTCTGGGAAGATAAAATATTTTCCCACTAAGTACAACAAAAACTTCGGTAAGTATATGTGTAATTTTCTCAGATACAGAAAAAACTAAGAAAATGTGTCACCAGCACACCTACCTTCAAACAATGGCTGAAACAACTTCTCTAAACAGAAAGAAAAAGGATTTCTAAAATATAAGAAAGGAAAAATTAAAATAGTAAACCAAAATGTTGGTAATTCCTCAAATGTTCTCAGTCATGTGTGTTAGTTGAAGCAAAAATCATAACACACATTGTGCTAAAAATATTTGCCAACACATCAAAAATTTGGCAAGAAATAAGGAATTACCAGGATTTCTAAAATTTAAATCTTGAAAGAATGGTTAACTAACATAAAAAGCATTAAAAAGTGTTCCCTTCAATTATATTCTAGAATAAGACAACAGGAGAATAAAATGTGGCTTATAGGTATTAGCTGAGAATTTTTCAGAATTATTGAACTTCTTCAAAGCTCAGAGATGGGAAGCTCCCTCAACAAGTGTATTCCAAAGTTATAGCATTCATAGTTATTACAGCATAACTTCAGAACATTGTGTAAAAAAGGATCTTAATGGAAAGCCAGAGACCATTAACAAATATATCAATTATATCAACTATTAATTTTTAGAGCAACAATGGAAGTGAAAAATAGTAGAATAAATATTATCATTAAGCAGAAAAAAATTGTCAACCGAGATTTCTATAACCTAAATAATAATGTTTAAAGAAGAGGACGAAAAGAAAAACATTGTAGACACAAAATAAATATTTATCTCCAAAATATTTTCACTAACTTAAAATTTAAAAGGTGTACTTCAAACAGAATCAAGTGGTCACAGGTGGAAAAGGTGATGCAAAAAGAAATGGTGAGAAAAACAGAAAAAATCAAAGAACTGCTGATTCTATGAAACAATATTTTCAGCAAGTGGGAAAATAGACAAGAAGTAAGATATTTAATTCTATTATGTTAAGATTGAGGTGGACAAGTTAATGCATTCTGATACTATTTGGTGAAGGTAGGAGAAAATAATGTAAAAATTCAAATATTTAAAAACCAATTCCAAAAAATAAAGCATATAAACACCATTTGAGATGCTGAGCCATATAAGACAAACCCACAGCTAGCATAATAATGATAAAAAGTTGAAAACTCTTAAGATCATGAACAGGAAAAGGATAGCTACTCTTACCACTTCAATTTAACAAGGTACTAACTAGAGCAATATCAAAAGGAATAGAAACAAATACGATCCAAATAATGAAAAAAAAAAATTACTGCTTTCAGACAACATGAAGGTATGTAGAAAGCCCTGAAGACAAAAAATTTAAATATTAGAGCTATTAGCTCTAGTTTAGTGAAGTTTCAGTATATAATATTAACATACAAAAATAAGTTACACTTCTTTACAAGAACAAAGTTCTGTACAAAAAAGAGAATAAGCTCATTTATAATAGCCTCAATAAAAACTTAGAAATAAAGTTAATCAGAGGTAAAAAATCTTTACATAGAAAAATATAAGATATTAATGAAAGAAATTTAGGGAGGTACAAACAAGTGGAAAGATATTTTGTGCACATGGATTAGAACAGTTAATATTGTTAAAATAGCTGGACTACCCAAAATTATATACATATTCAATATAATCCCTATGACATTTTTCACAGGAATAGAAAATCAATTCTTCAATTTATATGGAACTAGAAAAGGCCATAGGTAGTCAAAATAATCAGAGGGGAAACAAATTGCAAGTGTCACATTGCTTAATTTCAATTTACTTTACAAAGCAATAGTAATCGAAATTATATGATAAAAACAGCCATATAGACTAATGGAACAACTAAATCTTAGAATAGCTAATCATCAACGGTCAACTGACAGTCAACAAGACTGTTAAGCACACACAACTGGAATTAATTGTCTCTTTAATAACAATGTCGAAGAAACTGGACATTCACCTGCACAAAAATGAAACTTGACCTAAAAGCAAGGAAGACCCAAACATAAGGCCTAAAATCATTAAACTCCTAGAAGAAAACATAGAATAGAAACATTTTGATATTTATTGTGGCAATATAATTTTTTGGGTGGAACATCAAAACCACAAAAACAAAAACAAAAATAAATAACATGCAGCAGGGACCCACCTTCAAACAATTCATAAAATTATGAACATTAGTGGATTAATCCCCTGCATTGACCCTGTATTTCAATTACCCTTTCAGAGGTTTCTTAATCCAGTCAGGTTGACAAAATTAACTGGCACAACGTCCCATGATTGTGTTGTCTTCGTCACTTTCTTGTTGCTGGAACGTGATACTCAACACCACGACTTAAGGGAGGAATGGTTTATTTTGCATCACATTTCAGAGGTCCATTCATTATTGGCAATAATAGCATGGCGGAAGGATCTAGCAGAAAACAGCTGTTTGCCGAATCATAAGAGGAAGGAGGGAGGATTTCTGGGAAGAAGACAAATCAAGGATACATCCTTCTGAGCTGCACCCTCAGTGATCCACCACACTGTCAGTAATCCCCCACTCCCAACCAGGCCCCACCTCATAACAGCACGTGACATTTGTAGACTAATCCACACGTTCAATTAATTTTCACAGTCTAATCACCTTTTGAATACATGGGACTTTGGGGAACATTCCAGGTCCAAGCTATGACCTTTCTCCCCAATCCCCAATAGACTCATGTCCACTTCCTTATGCAAAATTCATTTTGTCTATCACTAAGAGTTGGCAAAGTCATAACAGCTCTAGCACTACTAAAAAGTTCAAATCCAAAGTCTTCTCTGAGACTCACTGAAAACTCTTAGCTGTGAGTCCCTGTGAAAATCAAAGAAAAGTTAAACAATTCTAACATACAATATCACAGGATAAATATTCCCATTCTGAAAGGAGGGAACAAAAAGATAAAAGAAACCAGACCAAAGCAAGACAAACCCTAGCAGGGCAGACATTAAATCCTGGAGCTCCATGTCCAGCACTCAGGGCAAGCTGAGGGGAGAAGTGGGCTCCAGTGGCCTCGGATGTCCCTGCCCCTCCTGTATTGCCTCTGACTACAATCTCTATGGCTTCTCTTCTTGGTTAGCTCCACATGTGTCTTGTGGTCCTCCTCTGCAGGCAATCCACATTCCGGGTATCTACAAATTTCCAAAGCTCTGCTGCACTTTTGTCTTTACTTCCACACTTCTTACACTGTCTTCTTAGGGGGACACTGCCTGGTCTCCAAGGACTTCTTTGAAATGTTGGTGGAAGCCTCCATGATCCCACAACTCTTGCATTTGGCCTGTCTGTGAAATCAGTGTTATATATATATGGGTGACATCAATCTGCCATGGGCTTGAGCAGTAGTCTGGTCCCCCTAGACCGTGACCAGAGGCCTCTGAACTCCTTGGGGGTTCACCTTCTTAGGTTGCCCTGTAAGATGCTCTGGAGCTCTCTTTTCAAAGCACAAAATCTATTGTTTTTGCATTCTCTAGCTTGCTAAGGATGGAGTATTGTTGATTCCTGATATACCCTCCGAGCAAATTTCATACTCCCTTTACAATCCTCACTTCTGTCAGCATTCTGGTCTTCTGAGCTAGGGCCAAAATCTCCCATCGAGTTTGGATTATGCCTCCTAAGGCCTCTCTCTCCAGCATCTCCAAATCATTTTAAACTTCTCCACAAAAGAGTAGGGGCAAGAATATATCCTTCCAAACCATGCCCTCAGTAGTCCGCCCCTCCCAACCAGGTACCACCTCTTAACAGCACTTGGAATCTATAGACTAACCACAATATGAGTCCACCAACCCATCACCTTCCAAATATAGAAAATTTTTCACAAACGTTTCAGATCCAAAGTACATGTGTCCTGAGGAATGTCATGTTCGTTCTACTAACATCCCCGTGGCTTCTTGCACGTCACCACCCTTTGCCGCCTCTCTGGCTCTATTAGTAGCTGTGATAACAACCATCTGGCTCCTGGTGGCTCAGCGCTGCCACTTTGTTTCAGTTACTTTAGGCTCCTTCATCTGGCAGCTGTCAATAGCTGAGTTTTGTGGGCTTCTCGATCATCAGCCCAAGACTCTCACACACTCATTCAGGATGGCCTGAACATACGGTGTGTTCTCTACATCTTCCTGTGGGATGCAATTTTCTTTTAGGTTGGTTGGCCTCCGAATGTAGGGATAATCAAAATAAATGGTAAATGTTGTAAATTTTTAAATTTATTACAGTAAAAGATACATTACCATTAGTCCCCTTCAAAATCTAATGAAAATGTAGGTTTAATAAAAACATGATGTTTCCTCATCCACCTTATTCATCATACTTAGCAACTTTTGCCTCTTCCTCAAAGTCAAGATGATCATGAAAGATAAGCATTTTGAATCACGTCAGGGCATTGAGGCATTCATGATACACAACTCAAGACACCCATTAAAGAGGACTTTCAGACCTGCTTCAGAGAGGGGCAAGAGCATGGGCTAAGTGTGTTTAAAGCTAGGTGGAACAGTTTGACGATCATTAATAATGATGTGTCTTTTGCTATGACAATTTTTTTAAAAAAATTTAAACATTTACTGTATATTTTGATCATACCTCAAAAAATTTATCTGTTTCAGCATGCTCACTTCTTTAAACTGTTTCACTCTTTATTCTGCTACCTGGTAGAAAAATTCAGATATTTCAACCTTGTTCAGCATGAGACACTTTTTTTTCTAAGCTAGGCGCCACCGTACCAACAAATCTGCATCATTTCCACTGTGTTAAATCCAAGTGTTATTGCCCCAAGTGTTGCATAAATCACTTTTCCTGGGGAGAAGTAAATATCAATGGCCTATTCACTTCAGATGAGACACAGAAGACAGGTCAAAGTAACAATTACAGCAAAGTCCAGTTTGACTAACTAATGAATTTATTAGGGTTGTGTGTGGAAGTATGGGTGAGAAGTCACCAACAGAAGTATAAATGAGAGCTTATCTATAAGAACATGGGTAAGAGCTCACTTATAGGTCTATGGGTACTGTTAAAATGGCTCATAGGAATTTACCTGTCCAAGCAAAGGATGGACAAGGGAGGCACGGATGACAGAATATGAGACTTAAATTTTCTTTTTGCAAAAAGGGCGACATCCCACATGCAAGTGAAGAGAGGCACGTGGAACACATGGTAGGTAGGTACCAACTTAAATCCCTAGGTTGCAGGTCCCTCATCCTGCCTTTGCCTATTGGCAGGATGCACAATCTTCCCAATAAGGTCCAAGGCACTGGGTCAGGGCCAAGTTTACCACAACGTCATTGCCTTTATCCCTCCTTCCCCTTCCACCTTCGTCTGGTCACCTGGTTAGGTAAAGCACAAAAATGTAAAGATCCGCCACCTTGAACAATGTGCCACTGCTACCGCTGGGTGACGCCTCACAGGTACCCTGAGAGTTTATCCAAGAAACTCATTCTCCTATCCAGTGTTGTTTCCCTTCCTTAATTGAACACCCTCAGAATCTAGTTCTATTCTACTGGTCTGTTAGGCTCTCCCCCCTTAGTCAACTGCACGTATCCCGGAATGGCTTTTGTTGCAACTTAACCTGGTTTTAAGCCTGGCAGCACTGTGGTGGGGGAAACAGCTCCTCAGGCGGGCATCTAGTGCCTTTTCTGTTCCTCTTCTCAGAACACTAGCTTATAACAGGAAGAGGACTCACTCAGGATATGCCAGGACTATCAAATCCTGGGCTTCATACTCAACCTTTTTCTGTCCACCTAAGGTTCACATATGACCTTTTTTGTAGACTGTCATGCTTTCTTTTTCAAATGTTTATGAATTTCTGTTTTGAAAAGCTGCTTTCAATGTTACCTTATCAGCCTATAGATCAAGGACACAGCTTAGTAGCAGCAAGCCATAGTAAACAACAGATCAGACCATGATGTAGATTTGACTGCATGTCTTTGCGTCCCAAAAGAGGCTTTGGAGCAAAGGTCAGCTTTTAAAAAGAGTCCCTGGTTGGGCTGAAATAGCTAAGCCCTCTAACCTAAAGGCTAGCTTGAGCTGGTGCTCCCCTGAGAAGGCCTATGATCAGCCGCCATTGCTTTGTTCAGATGGGAGGTCGTTCTAAGGAAAGCATGGCTATTACTGGCCACTCAAAGGCAACACACAGTTTTAGTTAACCACTGCCCTGACCAAATAAAGGGGAAGCGAGGAGAGCGCCGCCATTTTCGATTCCCCCCACGTCCTCCCTGGCCTGTCATTTTTCCTGCGTAACTGCCTCCCTGACCCCGTGACTCACTCTCTGCAGATACCCGGCCCCCCAGGCTGTTACTGTAAAACCTCGGGAATCAGGCACAAGGTCTGGATTGAAACTCTAATCACTGCTAGCTTCTCGGCAATTATTTTTATTGGTCTGTAAATCTACTTCTAATTATTCTTCACCCCTTCCCTTTAGTTCTTGTAATCCTTCCCACCCCTGCGTTTTTCCCCTTTATAAGCTCCACTCCATCCCCCTTTCAGCACTGAGAATTCTCTGGGACATGAGCCCATTCTCAGTCTCCAGTTAATAAAGGACTCCTAAATTTTCCTCTAAAAGAGGTGCTCTGTTAAAACAAAGGGAAGAAATTCATTACTGTAAAGAGAAAAAGGTTTATTCAAAGCCAGCTCCGGAGGAGATGATTAAAGTAATATTCCCAAATTGTCCATATTTTCAAGGTGCACCACTGTACCAACACTATTCTAAGCCAGAGAGGAGAGTGTTAGTCGCTGCGGTGTCAGGCCTGATTCCTGCAAGCCTCCATGCTGAGTTCGTGTCTCCACAGGCTTGAAGAGTAGGTCGCGAAGACGGGAGGCAGGCTGAGAAGAAAAGGCTTTATTGGGAAACTTACAAAAGAGGAAAGAAAGATAGGGTAAAGCTTCTGATGTTCAGAAGGGCCCAGAAACATGGGTTACTCAAGTACAGCTTCTGCTAGACAAAAAGGGGAGGTGGGCGGGGGGCGGGTAGAGATTCATCAGGAAGTTTTTAGTCCTCCATTGTACTCATGTATGCAACACAGAAGCCCGAGGAGTGGCAGAGGGGAGTCTTTAATCTGGAAGAAAACCGCCCTCCCCTCTCCAGCTGGTACCTGGGATTCAGTCTTCTTTATTTTTAGCTGCTGGATAGAGCAGAATTGTTAGCTACCCGGGGAGCAGGTGACGTGCTCCCCTGAAAAATACCATCTTGAGCAAGCACTTAGGCAAGCACTAAGTACCTGAGTTCGATTCTCCAGCACCACATAAGCCAGGTGTGGTGGAGCACATCTGTAATCCTAGCATTCGGGAGGCTGAGACAGGAGGACTGCTGTTAGTGCAAGGCTAGCCTGGGCTACAGGGTGAGATCAGGACCAGCCTGGGCTATAGAGTTAAAAATAAAAAAGCTGTCCTGTTGATATCATAACCTTAGTTTGAAAACTAAGATAGACCCTGATGGAGATAACAGCTGGGCATATCAAATAACCATATTCATAGCAGGTGGGCACAAGGGCAAATCTCCATGTTAGCCATAAAAAAAGAGAAATGTTGAAAATGCAGTTATCCAAGTATCTGTCAAGAAGCTGAGGAAGAATAGCAAATTAGGCATAAATAAAATGATACTAATGAAGATAAGAATAGAAATCAGATCAGCAAGAAAAAGTGTGCAAAGCCAAAAGTCGGTTCCTCAGAAAGCTTAATAAAATTGATAGCTCACTTGGAAATTAGAAAGATTAGGCCTGGAGGAATGGCACAGCAGTTAAAACGCTTGCATTACAAGCTCAAGGCCCTGAGTTCAATTACCCAGCACCACATAAAGCGGGGTGTCGTGGCACACTTCTGTAACCCCAGGACTAGAGAGGTTGAGGCAGGCGAATTGTCCTGAGTCCAAAGCCAGCCTAGGCTACACCAGTGAGATTAGAATCAGTCTGGGCTACAGAATGAGAATCTGTCTAAAAAAAGGAAAAGAAATTAGAAAAATTAATGAAATTGATAACTCCCAAGAAAAAGAAAGACGGGAAAAACAGCACAGAGGACACCCAAGAGATTTTAGGAATTAAAAATTAAAACCAAAAAAAAAAAAAAAGAACTACTTCTCCAAGCTTCCTCCTGCAGAGGATATAAGCTGCTACAACCTAGCTGTGACCCAAGCAGGATACAGTGCTTCCTGTCTTCTAAGCTAAAGCTCGGCTAACTTTACACAAGGATAGCTCCTGGTTTATGTTCTACCCCTTCTATTCATTTTGGTCTTTCTGTGAGTTCCCAATTTTTCCAAATTGTAAATAAGCTCTTTTTTTCCATTTTTATGAGCTTTTCTTGTACTCTTGGTTATGGGTAGGTGAACAGATTTAGAAACCTAGAGAGCTGGGGCACCAACCAGGCCTGTACAAGTCCAACCAGAAACAAAACTGCCAGCATCAAGGAGTATGTGTATTCATGCGTGCGTGTACGTGCGCGGGAGCATGTGTGCAAGTGTGTGTGTGTGTGCATGTGTGTGTGTGAGTGTGTGTAAAGGATAACAAAAGGACATTAGGAATAATTTCATGCTGATATATTTGACAGCTCAGATGAAATCAGCAAATTCCTTGAAAAGCCCAACCTATGAAAACAGTCACAGAAGAAACCTGAAAATTTAAATATTTCTATATGTGTCAGAGTAACTGAATCCACAATGAAAAACCTTTCCACGGAGAAAGCTCTGAGTCTCAGATGCATCACTAGTAAATTCTTCCAAACATAGAGGAAGAAGTAGTACCTATCTTACACAAATTATTTTGGAATATAGGGAATAAAGAAATACTTTCCAGCTCATTTATGAAATCTTGATTTTCTATTCTGTCAAAGATATTACAGACAGTAAAATTATGGGCCAATTTCTACCAAACTGAGATGCAAACATTTTAAACAAAACAATAACAAATAGAATTTCTCAAAAGTGGTTCATTCCACGAATGTAAGATTTACTTAACAACCAGAAATCAACTGATGCGATTCACTACATTAACAGAATGACGAATATTTTATCATCTCAGTAGACTCAAAATTTGCCAATAGACTCATCGATAAAATTCTATGCCATTCATTTAAAAAACAAAAAACACCAGGAAACTAAAACTAAAACTAAAAGCAAATTTCCTCTGAGTAAAAAAGGGTAATAAAAAATCTGCAGGTAACAAGACACTCAAAGGTGAGCTACTGAGCTCTCTCCCTCAACTTTCAGAACCAGAGGATGCCCACTACATGTCTGCCCTTTAAACTTCGTGTGATCATCTAAGTCACAGAAACCAGACCAATAAATAAAAAAGTTTAAAATCTATGTATACCTTCATATTATGTAGTTTTTTGTTTTCAAATGTGAAGCTCTAATTTTAAAATAATATGATTATTTTTAAAAATAAATTTTAATAGCAAAGTTTTCAAAATACTCTGTAAACCATGGGTTTAATGGATGAATTTAATAAGCTACCAGATACATGACTAATATGCAATTATTAAATGAGCTAGGAAGCAGTATCCCATATTCTGAAAGTTGCCTTCCTGTTCTTGGTAGGACAGAGCTGACAGACTGAAGTAATAATCACACCAAAGGCCAACTGGGTAAGCCAATGAATTGACTGGTCTCTTAGGGAGCACGAATGAGGGGTCACTTACAGAAGCAAGGGTAACTAAAGGCAGCGGTACCAATGAAAAGCCCCAGCACAGATAACGATCCACAGAAATTGCACCCTGCCCCCTGGGACCCACCTTCTTGGGCAGCTGCAGTTCTGCTCTTGGATTTGTCTTCTGCTCTGTGGTGTTAGTGCCCAGCCTCATAGCCACAGATCAAGAAGAGACATGACCATTTTCAGTATGCTCAGACTATACAGATCGCGTTAGCATCTGTTTTGCCTTTCTTAACCACCTTCCAGAATATAGGCAAATTTTTCTTTTGTTTTTGCTGTTCTCAGAGTTGGACTGGCCTGTTTTTCTGGAAGTTTGTGTGTCTGAATTTTTTTTTACAGACATTATAGTCAGCTTCCCTACTTTTGGCTAACCAGTTTAAGGAAAAGCCGAATGTTCTGAACTTTGTCCTCCTTTTAGTAAGCCTGGCTCTCCCTAAAGACATGAGTAATAGCAAAACAAGGAGATTAATTTTTTTCTTTTTTCCAGCCATTTATAATTTTTGTTTGTTTACTTTTATTGAAAATAATTGACAAAATCATGTATATATAAGGTGTACGACATCATGTTTCAAAATGAAACATGTGAAATGATTGCTGTCATGAAGTTAATTAACACATGAACCACTTTACATAGTGATTCTTAATTTCCTCTGCTTATAAATTTTTAGAAGTCAAAAAATACTCTTAAACAAAAAGAGCAATGTGCTCAGCATCTCGTTTCCAGAGACAGATTCAAACAGGTAAGTGACTAATATTCTAGACAATTTCTGGGTATCTTTGTAGATTGGTGCACTTTTAAAAATAAAAGAATTGGCAATTTCACATGCTGTTTTGTGATTTGCTGTTTCACTTCACAAGAGTAGTGGACACCCTTTCCCCTCCATAGATTCATGCCAACACCATGATCTCTAAGTGATCTAATTGATATCTCTATCCATCCCCCCTGTGCCCTTTCTTTCACTTTTCTACCCATTATTCCTATTCTCATGTATACTTGTTAACTCATTTCACCTTACGTTGTGATCTCCGATTGCATCCATGTTTCTGCAAATGACATAGCTTCTTCATAATGGCTCAATAATATGCAGTTGGGAGTACAGACTACATTGTCCTTCTCCATTCATGGGTTGATGGGCACTTAGGTGGGTTCCATGTCTTGGCCACGTGGATTGTGTCATGGACATGCAGGTGTTCCTATAGTACACTGATGTTAAGGCCTTTGAGTATATACAAAGGATTGATACAGCTGGGTTATATGGTAGTTCAATCGTTACACCTTCTGAGAAATATCCATACAGATTTCCACAGTGGTTGTAATAACTTACAATCTCACCAGCAGTGTTTTCTTTGTGTTTGCATCCTCGGCAGCATTTGTTTTTTTGTTTTTTCTTTTTTTTTTCCCTGTTTTATTGACATAACCATTCTGACTGGAGTGAGCTGAGTCTCAAAGTAGTTTTGATTTGCATTTTCTTAATAGCTAAATATGTTGAATATTTTTGTATACTTTTTGGCTATTTGTACTTCTTTTGAGAATGTCTGTTCAACTCATGAGACTATTTGCTGATTGAGCTATTTGATTTTTTAGTGTTAAGTTTCTTGAGTCCTTTACATATTCTACATATTAGTCTTCTATTAGAAGAATAATTAGCAAAATCTTTCTCCCATTTTATAGGCTGTCTCTTCACTCTGGGGATTATTTCTCTTGCTGTGCAGAAAATTTTAATGTTGGTTGTTTCTTGTCACTATTTTCTGTGGTAGTAGAGTCCTATGCAGGAAGTCTTTACTTTTAGGCTTCAAGCATTTTTCCTATTTTTTCTTTTACAGTTTCAAAGTCTCAGATCATATACTTAGGTCTTTGATCCACAGACCGAGAGATAGGAATATAGTTTTAATCTTTTACATATGGATATCCACATATTTTGTACTAGAGATTGATTCGAGGGCCTTATGCAGAGAGAGATATATCCTGAACCCTTATTTTATTTTACTTTATTTTAGCCAGGGTCTCAATAAGTTGCTAAGTTGTCCAGACTAGAACTGATGATGCCCTGCCCTCACCACATAGCGTGTTAAAATTACAAGTGTTTGCCACCAGCACCATTTAAAAGGCTGTTTTTCTCCGATGTGTATTTTTGCCTTCTTTGTCAGAAATCTGATGGGTGTAGTCATGTGGGACTGTCTCTGTGCCTTCTATTCTAGTTCATTGGCCTATGCATCAATTTTTGTACCAGGGCCATGTTTTTTGTAATGTCTTTGAAGTATAATCTGAAATCAAATATTGACATTTCTAATC
This sequence comes from Ctenodactylus gundi, assembly GCA_004027205.1. Taxonomy (NCBI): domain Eukaryota; kingdom Metazoa; phylum Chordata; class Mammalia; order Rodentia; family Ctenodactylidae; genus Ctenodactylus; species Ctenodactylus gundi. The sequence goes on from PVKB01000777.1 coordinate 316,808, forward strand.
TTGCTCTTCTTGCTTAGAGTTTCTTTGGACTATTTAGCTTTTGTGTTTCTACATGAATTTAGGGTTGTTTCTGTAAATAATGTTATTGGAATTTTGATGGGAAATACATTGAATCTGGAGAATGCTTTTGATAGTATGGCCTTTTAACAATATTAATTCTGCTAACCATGAACATGGGACATGTTCCATCTTGTGACTTCTTAAATTTCTTTCAGTGTTTTGCAATTTTTTCTTTAATTAGGTTAATCCTTATTTAATTAATTAAAGGTATTTTAAATGGAATTGTTTTCCCAATTTCTTTTCAGCTACTTCATTAGTGGCGTATAGAAAACTACTGATTGCTACGTGCGGTAGTATACACATACAAACCCAGCATTTTGGAAGGCTGAGACAGGGAGATGAAAAATTTGAACCAAATCTGGGCAATTTAATGATTTAGTGATACCCTGTCTGAAAATAAATGTATAAAAATGGGCTAGGGAGGTAACTCAGTGTGAAGGCCCCAAATCAATTTCAAGTATGCTGAAAGGAAAGAAGAAAGAAAGAAGGAATGAAAGAAAGAAAGAAAGAAAGAAAGAAAGAAAGAAAGAAAAAAAGAAAGAGCTAATGGTTTATTATTTTGCTATTGATTTTTTATTGTTTTTAATGTTGATTTTTGTATCTTGGAAATCAGATATTTTCATAATAATCCTTTCTGGGAAAGCAAGGCAGGCTTGGAGACTATTTGTTCCAAAAATAAATATTTAAGCCAACACACCAATCGATGCATAAATCCCAGAGAAATTTGTTGATATTTATAGATTGCAAGGGCTAAATCCTAAAACCACATGCTTAAAATTTATTTCCTTCATTCTTTTATGTACTTCAAGGCTTCAGAGAAGATACTTAAATTTGGGTACTATGCAAAAACATGATGACGCCCTCTCTTTGTCAGGCTCAAATCCCGACTAGATTGATGGTTCCTTTGTCTCACTTACTGCTTACTGTGTCTATGGGTCAAGGCTCAGATGCTGGGTAATTAAACTTTAATTTGTAGGTTTACAAGTTAAAAAGTTTTCAAATTTGAAATCATTTTTAATCAATACACACAAATGTAAACATTTTACATACTTATGGGGTACCGTGCAATATTTTGGCATATATATATATATATATATATATATATATATATATATATATATATACAGGTAAAAATATTTTTGTCCAGTAGAGCTGCAATGTTATTTCTCCTCAGTAGAACAAATAATCAAAAATTGAAGTTTTGTTGCCTTTTGGATCAGCAACCAGTCTTATACCTAAACTTTTTTCCCAGCATTACTCCTTCCACTGTCTAGATCCCTACTTAATCTCCTGCTTGCCTAGAATCAACTTTACCATCCTAGTTCACCAATGAATAAAATTAATGTTCATTAATGAATAAAATTAATTTTGAAGCATGTCGACTTTATGTTTGTGTGACACTCACCTCATTAACTTTTCGAACATTTTATGTTGGCACTAGCTTCATCCCCAGAAGAATTTCTGGTGGCTCCACTCTTCTGCTTGCATACAGAGCCCCTTGTCTTGGTTGCTGTGGGGTGCCTCAGGCAGAATTCTGTAAGTGCCTTTTGTAGTTACCATAAATGATTACCTCCTTGTTGAAGAACAAAGAACTGATTAATCAGCTCCAGCATAAGGAAAGAAACACCAGATGAAACTATTTGATGAGAAAGCAAAGTTATTTAATGATGACTCTATTCATCATATGACATGACTCATAGACATGACTTTTATTGCTGTCATGGAAACCACCAGTTCACTTTCGTTGAGGGAAGCATAATATTTGCTGAATTTTTCTTTTAACACGAGAATCTTTCTGAGGTTTTCTACTCATCCTGTTTTGCATCCACGTATTATGGTGTGAGACAAGGGGAAGCTTAGAAGGCCATCTAACTACATTACTGGGGAGTATCAACATACTCACCAATAAAGATGCCCCTGAAAAGTTAGGTATAAATTAAATTTAAAAATCATTTAAAATGATGTTTACTTTATTGCAGAGAATGGATTAATAGAAGTCCCTGTGTAGCTCTATTCTAAAATGATGCACGCTTCTTTTTATATATCTTTAATAGAGTACTTAGGGTGTGTATAGCAGGTCCTCCCAGCCACCTTGGAGTGAGGAGGGAGGATTGTGAGACTTAGGAGGTAAACAACTTTACCTCCTAAGGTAATCCACAAGAAGGTCTGTCCTTCCACACAGTGGGGGATCATCTCCTGCTCAAACTCTGAGCATGCAGGGAGTCTGAACACCCAAAGCTGACTGCACAGGGAGACGACATGCAGGAGAAAAGGCCAGAGCAGACGCCAGGGCTGAAATGAAAAGAGAGCACGTGTTGCACTCTGTCGCCAGTCCCAAGAGTGTTTGAAGAGAAGCAGAAATGTCCACAGGAATCAATAAACAAAAATTTAATATTCGATGATGACTACTTTGGAAACTTAAATCAGACCACCCACTTCAGTACAGGCACATAACCTAGGTAAATGTCATGAGCTCTGCAGGACTACACAGAACCAGAGACTTCTGATCCCTTTGAACGTGGGTAGCCCCTAACCACAGCCACTAGTCACTGCTGTGTGGGAACAGCAGCTGACTAGTGTCAAATCTTCAGATCAGTTTTAAACTAGAGCTTCAATTTATGAATATAATTCTTTTCTTTTTAAACTTGACTCATTTTTTTTAAAGTGCTGGTACAAGACAAAAACAAACAGAGCTACCATGTATGATAGTTGCACCCTTTTGATTCACATCCACCATCACCAGTGCTCTATAAAAACCTCTCTTACAAAGCATCCGGCTTCCATTCCCAGAACTCATCCCTAGATTAGCTCTTCCTGTCCTCTTCCTCTGTACAGGAGACTGAGGGTCAATGCGGCCTCTCCTAAGATGAGCCTTGCAGATCACCTTTCTTGACTTGGCTTCCAGCAGTCCTTGCATGAGTGACGTTTTACTCTATGTTTGACATTGGCATCAAGAGAACACACTCCAATTTGGGTATAGGCTTCTGGGCTTCTACTGCTTGTGTGTGTGTGTTTGTGTGTGTGTGTGCATGCATGCACATGTAGACACACATGTATAATTAGTAATAAAAGTGCTGAATTAAATTGAAAAAGTGGCTTATTCTAATATATAGATTGGCACAAAGAAAGCCCTGTGTCTGTGTATATATATGTGTGTGTGTACATACATGTACATATTAGAAATAAAAATGCTAAATTAAATTACAAAAAGTGATTTGTCCCAACATGTAGATTGGTGTACAAAAAGCACTGTGTGCGCTCATGTGATATGTGTGTATGCATGTGTGTATGTGTATGGTTGATAGTAACAGTCCTGAATTGAATTGAGAAAAGGGGATTTGCCTCAACACACAACTTGGGATGTGAATAGCACAGAACACTGAGAATTAGAATTTAATAAATCAAAACTTTGTTCTTGCCACACTGGTTAATAATTACTAGCAGTGGTTCTCAACACCGGCTACACATCACAATTACTTAGGGAGTCTTTATAATACACAAATGCTTGGATACCACCCAGAGATTCCACAGTATCTTGTGTGGATTACGCAATTTGGTATCAGTGCAAAGTTCTCCAGTGATCTTAATATGCAAAAAAGTTACAAATCACCGAGTGAAAGAAAGATGTCAAGAGTGTAGGATACAGCATACCTATAATCCCGGCACACAGAAGCTGAGAAAGGATCTGAGTTCAAGGCCTACCTGAGCTACACAGAGACTTCAGCTATCTTGACCTGCATAGCAAGACTGTGTCTGAGGGGAAAAAAAAAAAAAAGAAAAAAAAAGATGTTCAGGGATTTAGAAGATGGCCTTATCCTCAGAAGGACCTGAGATTTAGTTCCACCTTTATCACTCTATCGCTATATGACTTCAACCAAATTGCCTAGGGTTGTTAAAGCTTCCACAATTTTAAAACAGAAACAAATGCTTGCTCATGAGGCTGTGTAAGAATTAAATGTGGCACTGTTTATAAAGTGCCTAGCAATTATGGAATAAATGATAGCTTTTATTATTGCCAGCAGCTGTAAGGGAAAATTTAGCAAGATTTTAAATAATTTTTGTTACTTAAAAATAATATTTTAAGCACTCATATGCAAATGTTGTTGAATGTATTATTTGTACATATATGTTTACATATAAATAATAATAAAACATATACATGTGTGCATATATACCTAAATTAACTTTGTGAAATGTGTATTCATTTGAAAATATTCTTGAATAAGTCATTTTCCTGGTGACATAGAAATTGCAGTTGAAGAAGCTCTTCACGCCTTGTGACAGGTAGATACCTGGGCAGAATATAGTGTCATAAATTTGCTCAATACAGTTTATTTCCTGGGCTTCCACTTCTAGGCCAGATAAAAGTTTTTGAAACCCTATCACTTTTGGTCTAATAAAAAAAGTTCCTGCCCTTGTGTGGTTGTCTCAGACACAGTTTTAATTTTACTCTCTGAAAACCCAATACATTCTACAGGTATTGACCATGATAAAGCTTAATTAATGGTCAACGCCATAGTCATGCAAATAATTTGCATTTTCACTTTTAAAATGTTAATCCTTAAAAAGAAAAATCTCTAATATATGAAGTTTTATATAAAATAATCTATGTTGCATTGCTATTTGTAATAGCAAAAAGACTTAAAAATAATTACAATACAAAGTATAAGACTTTGATATAAAAAATACTACACAGCTATTAAATGCCGCACCTTCAAAGATTATTTAATTACATAGAAAAAATATTGACCAAAAATTATAAGCAAGAAATTTACATCCAAATAGAAAAAAATTAAGGGAAAATCCAAATTTTTAAGTGATTCAACTTGAGTGGTGAGACTGAGAGACTTCTATATTTTTCCAAATTTTCTATAATAACTTGTGCTGTTTTCATAACAAGAATGCATAAAAATTTTTAAATATTATAGTGACAAAAGATAGGAGAAAAAGTAAGCAACCCTCTCAAAAGGATCCTGTTTATAATAAAGTTTATTTGTGTCTTTAGATCAACATCCCAATTTCTATTCCTGATATTTTAGAACAAGAGATTCCTTCCAACAGCATGGAATTGACCACTAGAGAAAATCTTTTTCACAAAAATAGCTTTTTTTTCCCAAGAAAAAACCAAGCTGGCATTAAGGGCCTGAGGGAGCTGAAATAGTCCAAAAGTGTGTGTGAGGTGCTCGTGAGGCATCCAGGGGAAGGTGGGGAGGCACCCAGGAGCTACTGAAAATGAGACCGATGGTCAGGGTAGAAGTAAGACCGGGGACGTGTCGCAAGGAGTTGAGGGATGAAAGTAAAGGGTGTGGTGAGATTGTTGACGTACGCGTGGAAAGAACAGAAGGTCAAGGACTGAAGTCTGGGTTAAACCATCATTGCAGATTCGAGATGGCTGGGCCTCATGGTGCACACCTGTAATCCCAGGACTCTGAGAGGCTGAAGCAGGAGGATGACAAATTTAAGCCTGGCCTGGACAATTTAGCTACTTAGTGCTACTTTGTCTCAAAATTAAAACTGAAACATGGGCTAAAGATAGCATGGAATGGGAAATACTGGCAATGGCAGTAATATGTCTGTTAACTACCTTAACACCTGCCACAAAAGTAGTAAAAGAAAGTATGGTGTGAAAACAAGGCCTGTGGACAATAGCTATTCTATGAATAGATTGAGAAGGTATCCCAGAGATTACAAAATCTAAATAAGTGCAGATAAAGTCCTGGAAAATACAAGATCTGTATGTCATATCTACCAAGGGAAGCAACAGGGTCCCTGGTGGACCCAAGAACCTCAAAATAACCTTGGGTGGCTCACTGGAGGAGTGTTGCTAGTAAAAGTGGAAGGGCTTATGAACTCCAGTAACAGGCAAATTCGAGGAGCCTCCAAAGGGGTTGAAATGGTCCATGACCTTTCAAAACAGAATAGCCAAAGCTCCCTTCAGATAAAGTTCCACTCTGAAGACAAAATTCTGGAAATAGAATCCAAAATGCACTGGATATGAACAATAGATACAAAGATGAAGTCAAGTACAGATGAATGGGGAGATAGGGAGGAAACAAAATCCAGAAATTTGAGGAAGGAAAGTGTCATTTTTTAGCGTTATGCAAAAATGATAGACAAGAGGAATGTGTGAGGCTGCAAATGTTCTCCTGGACCCTGTCTCATCCGAGAAGTTCAGGAAAACTAATTCCACACACGCACACACACACACACACACAAAATGATCTAGAAAAAGTAGTTGTGATCACAGAGATAAAGAAACAAAATAACAACCCTCAGAGAATCCCAGGATCGTAGAAAGATGGAAGAAAAACATAACCTTTTACTTAAAATAAGCAAAAAGAAATAAGACAATATATAAGAGGAAAATATAAGAAATCTAAAATCTCCAAAAGAGAGCAATAAAACTCAACAACAACAACAAAAAAGATATGCAAATCATGTGTGGTGGTGTATTCCTGCTATTCTGCACTCAGGAGGCTGAGGCAGGAGTGTAAGGGTCTCCGTCCCACAGGGACCCCCAGAACAGCCGAGGAGGGGTCGGACGACAGAGTCACACACTCTGGGAGTCCGTTTCAGTGAACACAGTCTCACTTTATTTAGGAAGTACAGCGCTTAAATAGACTAGGATAATGAGGAAGTTATCTTGAGCCAATTAGCAAGGCCTTAACTAGCGAGGTAGCCCAGGGGGCAGGAAGGAGTAGAGGAAGGAGGACGGGGCTTGCCAACCAGCAGTTCACCACTGGACAAGGAGCAGTGAAGTGTGCCTCTACCAGATTGTATTGGACTAGTGTTAGATGGGCTTTAACCCAACAGGAATCCCCCACACAGGAGGATTGTTGCTTTCGAGGCCAACCTGGGCTACACAGTGAGTTCACGGACAGCCTGGACCACAGGGCAAAAGCTTGTCTCAAAACAAAAAATTAGAAATTCCAAAAAGTCATAAACAAAATTTAAAACTAAGGATCACGTAAATAAACATAATATCCTGTGAAAGCTATCAATATAATATTAAAATTAAATTTTAAAGTAAAGATAAACCTGATTAGGTAGAAGAATGACAAATACAGGCGACAGGTAAAGAACAATGCAATAAAAATGAAGAAAAAGGTAGAGCATGAAAATAGAGCAAACACTAAAACCTTTAATTCAAGAAAACGTTCCTTAAATAAACAATTTGAAGCAGCCTATATATTTATAAGGCACCTCACATGCTTTGTAAAATTGACTTAGAATAATTAACATCAAAAATATACTAGTAAAATCATTAGATTTTATAAGGAAAAAGAAAAAAATCTTAAAGTATCCAGGTTACAAGTTACATCTAAGCAAAAGAATTGATCACTATCAGGCTTTTTGGTGAGCATATTTTTCAAAGAAAAACTGAAGAACATATTTAAGTTAGCCAGAGAATTCAAATGAAAAACAAGAGCTTTGTAATACAGCAAATTTATTTTCCCATGTAAGGACAGCAGACAAATTGTCTTCAGCAAGTAAGAAGTAAAAGAATATTGTTATTATGCATCTTTCTTTATAATCTGCTAGAGAAAGAGTTTAATCAACCAAAATGTGTGAAAAGACAGCAACTGAAAAGTTAGCCATGAGGACTAAATATGTATTTACATATACAATGAAGACTGAAACACATGAGAAAATATAAAGTAGTTACATGTCCAGATGATGTATATGTAGTATGATTGTAAAGAAAATGAAGAGGGGGGAGAGAGAAATGGGAAAATATGTGCCAACATTAATTTTGTCTTCAGTAATCCCTTTGGATGAAAGTATTGGGATTGTGATTCTAAAGCAATTTTGGGGAAAGCAAATTAACTTTAACATTCCAGTTGTCCTCTCAGCATCTTTTCATGAGATTGAATCCAGCACCTTGAAACACTCCTTGCACGAGCAGGTCATGCCGGGCGCTCTCTCCCGCCCTCTGCCTGCTCCTTCGCTGGAACACCTTCCTACAAAAGTGCAATAAGTACTGGAATTCTTCCCAAGTTCTGGCATTGTTTGTTTTCCTTTCAAGCTCTTCTCCTCCACTAATTCCTAATACTCCCATAACTTCATCATGTACAATGTGGTAAATCCTAAATCTCTAGTCCTCTTCAGCTCCCAGCTGCCTTTTGGGCATTTTCACCTGGACTCTCGTCAGTCCCTCAAGTTAATACAGGAAGCCAAATACTGTAGCTACCAACCATCTCCTCTTGTGTGTCCAATTTTATACACACTGCAGCCATGCTTTCTTTCACCAGCTTTAACTCTTGTGGTCATCTGAGCTTTTCCCTCTCTTTCCTAAGAAGTACAATAGCCTGTCCATCCATCTGCCATTACAATGTTTCTACTTCTGCATTTCCCTAAAGTAGAGTCTTATCTCTCCCTTAGTTCTATGGTAAACACTCCCTAGACGTCTGAATTCCTGGGCCCACCCCATCCTGCCTCACACCAGGCTGTTGTTCCTCATGGTAATTTTGATTGTAAGGGAAAACAGGACTTCCTCAATGCAGTTACCGAGTCTGGTTCATATTGCCACAGTAACCAACCACTGAAATGAATTTTTCTCATGAGAACTTTATCTGTTGGAGCACCAATCATGTGGAGATGGGAGAGCAAGTCTGGGTAGGGTTTAGGAGCGCCTCCAGATAAACAATGTGGTCAAGTAAGACATAGGGAAAGGCGACCAAGAGTGAGAAATGAAGTACCAAGTGTCCTGCGCATGCATGATCAGGCTTCATGGTTCTTTCCAGAATGTGTGTTCAGAAAATGGTGGTCTCGGTGTGATCTGTGGGTGGAGCTTTGGCCTTCTGAAATTCAAAAGGTCGCCCATCCTACATTGGACTCTCACTTAGGCCCCCCTGAAGAGGTGAGTGACATCAACAAGTTCAAACTAAGCAAGGGCACTTCTAAAATCCCAAAATAAAACTGTAACCATCACCAGAGTGAACACTCGTTAGAGGTGTTAACCCACAGCAAAGCTGGGCGGGACTCTTTGTGCTTAGCTCAGCAGCTTCTGAAGCCAATGACAAAAGCAAGAAGCTAGACCCAGCAAAATAAGAGTTTATTCAGGCTTTCCCTGGGTCTCAGTATTTCTAAAATCATATATATATATATAAAAGTATTTTCTCACCAATTGCAGTAAACTATCACCAAAACCAAGGAAAATCAGTGGTGATGTTTTATTGGACTATTACATTTCCTGTTCCTACCACAAGAAAACAGAAAATAAACACATTGCTCTTTTATGGGTACAAGCTTACGATTTTCAGGAAATAGAACAAATTATCTCTCCCTGCTCTGTTAAGTTTTGGCTTTGAACAGGAAAAAAAAAAGCATAGCTACAAAGAGAATGCAGAGAAGACAGCTACATAGACACTAGGACAGAAAAGAGGGCCGAGGGACATGTGTGGTAACTGACACTGAAAACCAGATTTTATTTTCATGACTCTTCGCACAGGCACCACTCCACAAATTCTGGCGGTCAGAGTTGCAGCTGGCTGGAGGAAATGTGTCTGTCAAGGGTCAGAGGAATATTACAGCAACTACTGAGTGGAGTCTTTCACCTAATCTACGGCAGCCTCCAGCCCTCCTCACTCCCTACCTACCATATTAAACAGATAATGTTGTGCCTACTGAATTTGCGCATTCAGAAACCTGTCCACTTTGTATTTAATCCATTTTCTGCCAAGCGTAAATTTTAAGAGGGGAGTGTGTGTGTTGGGGGTAGTGTATTACAGTAGCTGGAAGTGGGAGGTGCTAGGAATAGCGTCTTCTAGTGGTTCTAAAACTTGTCTGCAAAGTAGGATCCTTTGAAGAAAATTTAAAAATCTCCATCCAGGTTCCTTGGGCCCATTTCAAATTCACATCAGTAGTATTTAGAAGTCCCCGATGACTCATTTTCTAGCCAAGATTGTGAACCTTCCTCCTCTCTAGCTCATCTAACCTTTCTCCTGGATCATTACCAAACTATAAATCCCTACTTTATCATCTCTCATACGTTAAAACTCCTTCTTTTCTCAAGCCTAAAAATCAGAGCTACAGGCGGAGTTCCCTTAATTTCACCCTGGTACAGATTAGTTCTCCTCACTGCCTATTTTAACATAATAGAGCAGGCAAACTTAAGATTAAGAACGGGAGGGGAGGGGCAATGGCGACTACAACCACTGTGTCACTGACCACAACAAGGAACGTGACAGCAGCACACCTGCCTCTTGCCCAGCTTTGGGTGTCCCGTCCATTCTGCACTTGGAGGTACAATTGTCTCGTGTGTGTCGTGTTTCTCCCAAAAGGCTGCAACCTATCTGAGGTGACATCACATCACCCCCGGCACCCTTCCCAGCACGTTGCAGGTGATGTGCACCAAGGAGGTGCTCTGTGGCCTCGGGAGTTTACCAGGAGTCCACTGAATAGTAACATTTAACAGAATTTTTAAAAAATTGAACATGCTTTCCTGCCTGCTCTGAGTATAGACCTTTTTCTTTTATGATTCTTGTGTGTGTGTGTGTGTGTGTGTGTGTGTTTGTGTGTGTGTGTGTGTGTGATTCATGATCATAGCGATCAGCTCAAGAATCGGTGCATTTGCATATTGCAGCTCGGTCATTTTTGCTTCCTTCCCCCATTCCCACTGGTTCCCATTTCTAATACACCCCTGAGACAACTGCCTTCTCCGACAGCCCTCTTGTGGTTTTCGCCACGCCACGCCCCACATCACATACTCTGCCTCTCCGGAGTGCTCCCTCTTGGTTTGGTTTCCATGGAAACCTGTCTCTGGGGGGCAAAGTGTGTTTGCCAGAGAAACACCACAAAAGCCTACTGCCTCCTGGCACAATCAGGTTACCAAAGGAAGTGGAGAGTTATGCCGAGTCCTGTGGGAAGTTGATGCATTCTATGCCAATCGAATCCTTTGTTTGCAGGGAGAGGTTTATTTACAAACTCAACTCATGGCAGAAGCAAATTATTAGTCACCTGGTCACACTGACGTAGACATTCTAATTTACCATACTCCTATTGCAAGTCACTCCATCTTCAAAGGGAGAAGGCCAGGAGGGACAGGATTATGCTCAAGGTTCCTGCAGAAGAGACAGCCGGCCTGGCCCCAGGCAAGGTGGCTGGGGGATTATTATTAGTTGCAAGACCAGAGGCTGGGATGCAATTCTTCAGAATTACCACCAGGGGTCACAATGATTCAACAGAAGGCTAGTTATCTTCATGAGAAAGCGCCTTAAAGCTTGTAAACTTCTAAGATTCAGAGACTCTCCAAGAGCGTTGATACATTGAAAAGGAAGCTACGGTGAAGGCCAGGGCCTCCAAGTCCACCTGGGATGAACTCAACACTCAGGGAAACCCACAATTTGAGATATAACTCTACAGATGTGTTTCAGATTTTCTACTATCAGAAACAAGAACTGGTGGAGATACTGCTGCAACATCAGTCACAAATTCTAACATTTTCACTTGTGGCTTCTGATTTGTTTTGTTGTTTTCCTTTTTGGTGGTGGTGGGTGGTTTCCTGAGACAGTGTCTCAGTACCTTCCAGGATGGCCTGGAATTTGCAGTCCTCCTGCCTCAGCCTCTCAGAGTGTCATCTGTTTTTAAATATGCACACACATGTAACAACTGATTAATAACTGATTTTTTTTCAAACAGAAAGTCAGGAATATTTTGAAATAAACTGTCAGGGGATGTGAGAAGAAAAGAAAACATCTGACTGACTTCAAGATTCTGAGAAATTTGAAGTACATATGTCCATCTCTGAGCCTCCCAAGGTTCTTTTTTTTTTTTTTCTTTTGGCCCCATATAACTAAATTTTCAATGATTTCACCCATTATACACAGATACTGTGTTCTCCTTCTGATTAATCATTTAATGTGTGCTAAATTTCTACCTAGCCACAATGTACTAGATGAGGGCCAAAGATAAGCGGCCTTGGGCCTCTTCCCTCCAGGTACTCAATAGCTAGGTGTGAAGGTAGCTGGATACCTTCAAAGTGTAATGCTTAGGGGGCTAGTGAGCAGTCAGGGTGGTCCTTCTATTTTTTTCTTTTTCCTTCTCTTTGTGTTTTTCTTCTGTCCCTTCTTCTCCCCCACCCTGCGACTCCCCTAAGTCTCAGTAGTATTCATTAGGTTTTTCTCTCTTTGTCATCTCTGGGCTGGGGTCTGTTTGTAGGAGTCCTCCTGCCATAAAACGATAATCAAGCACTAACATTTTCTTTCAAGCAGTGGTCTGCAGGGGAAGCCCTGGGGCAACACTCTAGAACTGGCTTCCAGGTACGGAACTTTTACCCCTCTGACCTTTGTATCCAAATAAAGATCTGTTATTCTAAGAGAGGGGACGAAGCCCCTAATGTTGGGGAAGTAGCTTAGAAGGAAAGCATACTTGCATTTAAGAATTATAAGTGTCATAGCTCCACTCTGACAGAAAGGCTTCTGCTCTTTTCCTTAAGTTGTTATAATCCTCCCAGCAATATCCCAGGGGTCCATCAAGCAACTTGGGACGTAGGATCAGGAGAAACCAAATTAGTTAAGCCTTAAGTGGCCTGTACCATCCAGGACATATTAGCAAGTCAGGAGGCTGACATTTTTTTAAACAAATTCAACAGATTATGTGTTATGCCACATAGTTGACTGGGAAAGCCCTCATCTTCTAAATCTGTTAACACTCCAATTCCAAGTTCTGCTACTAGATCTCAATATGACTGATAATTTCTCCTTTTTTACCTCTGCTCCTTAACAGTCTCTTCTGTGTTTCTATTCCAATACTACCTATGGCTGTTTTTTATTTTTACTTTACATATCCTGTCTCTTTTACAACTATCTCGTTATTTCACTGCTGAGATGTCTCCTTGGTGACAGTAATACACATCTGCATAGGGATTTGGCTATAATAAGTTCTTACATTCTTAGCATGCCATCTGGGACTAGTTCTGTCTCTAGAATCCAATACATAAAGAGAGCAGTTTGGCGTCTTTTATCTCCTGCTTCAGTATAATTCACGGGTGAAGTTGAATCTATCAGATTTGAGTCATTAGCAAAACATGGGCTAGAAAAGACTAAAGATATCTGAAGCTATCCTTAAAAATATTACCTTCTTTTTCTTGAACTTGACTGCCTAACATTTATGATGGCTTCCAGTTCCTACACCTGAGATTGACATGAAGGGATAGTCTTTAGAAGGACCTAGAGCAGTGCTACTCAAATGTTATCTATTACAATTCTTGAGAAGACTTGTCCCATTGGAATCTGCTAGAAAGAGGCCACACAAAGGAAAAACAGGCTGTTGTATGAGATCTGTTTCTACCAAAAGTTCTGACCCCCTGATACCCTTAGAAGAATGCATTTATTAAAGTGAAGTGAAGGTCTCCTACACCTCATCCCAGTGGTGGTAACTGAACAACAATAACAAAGAGCTGAGAAAATAATTACAATGATAATGCCAACTAGACTTGGTGCCACATACCTGTACTCCTAGCTCCCTGGGAGGCTGGGACAGGAGGATCACAAGTTCAAGCCCGACCTAGACAATATAAGAGACTCAGTGAGATTCCATTTTAAAATTTAAAAAAAAAGAAAGTGCTGAGGATATAGATGAACTTGAAGACCCTGGGTTAAATACCCATGCAGTACGCACATACACAGAAGTCATGTCAGGACTCTTCACCTGGTTGATTATGTCGGTTGAATCTACAGGCCAAGCACTGGATAGCTGTTGATGGTGGCATAACTGTTACTTTTGGTTAATGAGAAGAAAAGGAGGAAAGAGTCAATGGCTGTACAGCAGGAACCCTACAGACGGCAGAGACAAAACATAATCAGAGCCAAGCATAAGAAGAAGAAGTCCCCCGAGAGTGGAGTCCCTGTCACCCCTGAGTGTGTCTGTGTGGCCTGGGGAAGTGGGAGAAAACTGAGTAATCATGAAATGGCAGGGTGCATGCTCTTTCCAGAGGCAGGGACAGGGTGGTGGAGAAACAGAGAAGTTTCTCCCTCCACTTGTGTGGAAGATATTTTGAACGAGCTCTGCATTTCACAGCATTTGCCTCTGATGGCCACACGAAAACCCAGGAGGCAGATGAGGCTGGTTCAGAAAATTGCTCAGCTGCCACAGCGATGCTCCGCAAGCTGAATCAACAGCACGGAGGGCCTAAGGTGGGTGTGCCCGGTCGATTCCAGCCCTTGCTGAAATTGCTCTAGATTATCCAGGAAAGAGCGCGCAGGCAGGCTACAGGGTTTAACGAGGCAAACGTGAACACAAACGTGACTCTCCTGGTTTCCGCTGCCACCCTTCAGTCACCTGAAAAGGGACCCCTTGCTCCTTTGTTACAGTGGCCTAAAGTCCACTAGGCTTTCCAGCGTAACACTGCTGTGTAATCGGGACCGGGGCCCTCCCTTGAGATTAAAATGTAGTTAAAGCACCCAGAACAGGAAGGGCAGTAGGAAAGCAATGCGTTGTCGGGAAGCGGGGCGGGGGCACAGCTGCAGCTCGGCAGCAAGGTCTGCCGCCACCTCCCCAGAAGCTCACTGCTGCGCCCACCACCAGAGAGTTCCACTTCGGGTCAAAAACTCCAGCTCCCAGCAGGGGAACCTTCACGGGGCAATCTGACCAATCGGTTTGCTACTTAGGTTTAAGAGATATTTGTAACACTATACAACAGCGTATCGAAGCAAAATGAGTAAATGAAAGCCGTTTAAAATCTGAAAATGGCGATAGGAACACAGGCTGAATGGATTTGTAACCCTAGAAAGTTTTTCAAAACTAGAATAAAAGAAAAAAAAAAAAAGGAGGAGCCAAGATGGTGTTGGAATAACAGCTCCAGAAAGACTGCTGCTAAAGAAATCAGCCAGCCAGGCAAACAGCTGGAGTCAAGCACATCTCAGAACTACAGCAAAACCCAGAGTTAAGACGTAAATGAAAGGGGATGGAGTACAGGCTGAAGAGGACCCCAGTGGCCAGTGGGGGAAGTCCCGCAGGACCCCTCAAAGGCTCCAGGGCAATAGAGCGCCTCTGGAGTGCACTTTCAAATGAGCTTGGATCAAAGGCCCTGGAGATCTTAACACCCTTGGCATGGGAATAGCAACAAACGGGAGAAGTTAGCTGTCCTCTCCTACACGGAAGGTGCAAGGGTGCTGTGGAGTCAGGCAGTGGGGACTCCAAACACGACGCAGCAGGAAATGAGAAGGAGAGAAAGAGAGAGCCATATACCCCCACCCAGCTGTGTGCCATCCGGCAGCCGGAAGAGAGGGCAGGAAGCTGTCATCCGGGGCTTGCAGCTGGCCAGCAAAGGTCAAAATAAAGGGACATAGAGCCCTAGGGGAATAGGGAAGAGAACGTGCTTTACAGGGCTGGCAAAACCCAAAGCTCAGCCAGCACAGAGAAGTAAGGCACTGCCACTCACAGCCTGCTCTCCAGGAGCAGGGACAAGGCAATAAAAACCATGACTCAGCAGGGAGAGAATCAAGGACCCGCAGCCCATGCCCTGCCCTTGAGGGACCCTGAGAGGCAGCACACACAGAAAGGGGGAGAAAAAGATCACTTTCAAGCTTTGTCCCTGCTGGGGGAGGATGGGACCAGCTGACAGCCCACCTGAGGCTCAGCCCACCACTGAACAACAAAGTACCACCAGTTGCAATCCACTCTCCACAAACAGGGGAAAGGCAACCAAATCTCTGACTTTAGTTCAGCTCAGGGGCAAGAGAATCAGGGTCCCCCCTCCCATTCGTTCCATCCTCCTCATCCACCCAACTCCAGCATGCCACCCCCACCTGTGTCTTTTATACCCTGCCTGTGCACCAGGAGGAAGCCCCCACATTGCCTCTATTTCTTGAGCTTTGGCACCTCTGACCCAGATGCTCTTGGCCTTGCATTGCCACATTACCACATGGGTTAGAGCTATTTTCTGCAGCATAGCTTTTGGCCTGTTCATGCTTGCCAACATGACATGATACTCCACATACTACACTTGACCTTAGCCAAAAGGCCTAGAAGCGATGTTGATGCTCTACATAGAAGACCCAAAACATTCTACCTAAAGACTCTTATAGCTAATAAATTCAACAAAGGAACAGGCTACAAAGTCAGTAGCCACAAATCAGTAGCATTCTTATATACCAATAACAAATCCAACTAGAAAGAAATCAAGAAAACAACCCCCTTCACAATAGCAACGACAACAACAAAATAAAATACTTAGGAATAAGCCTTACCAAAGAGTGAGAGACTTACACAAAGTAGTTTCGGAAGTATGGGCATTTTGACAATATTAGCTCTTCCTATTCTGGAACATGGGATGTCTTTCTATTTTCTAAAATGCTCTTCAATCTCTCACTTTAGGATTTCGTAGCTTTCTTTGTATAAGTCTCTCACTCTTTGGTGAGGAATATTCCTAAGTTATGGATTGTCTATGCAACCATGTGCTCTTAAGAGATGAGGGCCTGGTCTGGAGGGCTGGATTATGGTAGATTATATATTACCAGTATGTGATGGATTAAGGACTTAAACCTAGACAGGGTGGAACCCTGAGACTGGACTCAGAAAGTGAGAGTCACTGGGACAGAACCTGGAAGGGTTTATGCTAGTTTTATCCTTCCTCCCTCAATTGGCTTTCTGTTTGCAATGTCGTGAGAAGCTGCCTTCTTCTCCATTTCAGCCGTGTGCTTCCACTGATGCTGGCTGACCATGTATAAACTGTGACCTTCTGAAACTGAGATCAAAATAAACTTTTCCTCTCCTAGTTCATGGATGTCAGGTATTTCATCAAAACAACAACCAAAAAAAAATAATAATAATAATAACTGAAACAGAGAACATTGTTGGATTATTCCTTCATCAGTATAAAGTGTCTATCTTTGCTTCTTCTACTGCAATGCCACATTAACAGAAACAAGGACAAAAATCACATGATAATCTCAATAAATGCAGAAAGCTCTTGGATAGGCAAAATAAATATAGTCAAAATGACTATACTACCGAAACTGATATATAGATTCAATGCAATTCCTATCAAAATAACTACAAGTTTCTTTAAAGAACTTGAAACAACAATTCTTAAATTCAAATGGAATCAAAAGAGACCAAGAATAGCCAAAGCAATCCTGAGCAACAAGTCCAAAGCAGGAGGCATGACAGTTCCAGACATCAGGATATACTATAAAGCCATAATTGTAAAAATAAATAAATAAATAAATTAAATTAAAAATAAATTTTTAAAAATTGGTACTAGCACAAAAATAGACAGACAGACCAGTGGAACAGAATTGAAGATGAAGTGGCTAGTAGCAGGCCAGGCCACTCCTGAGGCAGCTGTTTAGCTTCAGAGACATTTTCCATGCCCCTCACTTCAGGGACCTACCGCTAAGGCCGGGCTCCGCAAGAAACAGGCCAGGCCACTTCAGAGGCAGCAGGTAGGTCTCTGGGGCAACCTCCCTCGCCCTGCACCTGGGCCGGGCTAGCAGCAGGCCAGGCCGCTCCTGAGGCGGCTGGTCGGCTTTGCGAACATTTTCTGCACCCCTTGCCTCGGGGACCTGCGGCTGAGGCCGGTCTCAGTGAGAACCAGCCCGGGCTGCTCCTGAGGAGGCAGGTTGGCTTGGCGGACATTTTCCACACACCCCCCACCCCCACCCCCGCCCCGCCCGTGCGGGAACCTGCAGCTGAGACTGGACTAGGAGAGAACTAGGCAGGGCCGCTTTGGAGGCAGCTGGGCGACTTCAGGGACATTTTCCATGACCCTTGCCTTGGGGACCCACAGCTGAGCCCAGGCTCAGTGAGAACCAGGCTAGGCCACTCCACAGGCAGCTGGTTGGTTTGGCGGACAATTTCCAAGCTCCTCACCTCAAGCTTAGTGCCTGAGGCCGGGCTTGGTGAGAACTGGGCCGGGATATCCCCACTGCCCTTAGCAGTAACTGTGTTCTCCCAGTGCTGGACAGAACCGAACCAGGGAGAAACACATAGGGGAATCCAAGGACAGACAACCAGAAACAACCAAAGACAACAGAACTATGAGGAAACATGGAAATAAATCTTCAGAAAGTCTCGAAATACCAGAGGAGCATACGAGGAACTCTAAAAATGTAGAAACTAAAGATGAAAACGGCACAAATGATGGTAACTTCTGGGCCCAGAAATACATCGAATTAAAGCAGGAATTAAAGCAAGAATTAAAGCAGGAATTACAGCAAGAAATGATGTAGGAAATGAAAATCATAGATCAAGAGCAATGCCAAGACCTAGCTAAGCTAAGAACAAGATTGGAGAAGCAAGTAGAGGAGATAAAAGAAGAAATAAACCAGAAGATAATTAAGACCATACAAGAAATAAGAGAAGAACACAACAGAGACATAAAAAAATGCAAATATATAGAAAGTGAAAAACACACAGGTCACAATAAGCAATGATATCGAACAATTTCAAAATAGATTATCAGACCTAGAAGACAAAATGATGGAATGGAAAAAGGAAGACCATAAAGATCACAAAGTAAAAGAAGAAGAAAGTGAATCATTACAATGGCTGATAGACGTTTCAAAAAGAAACAACCTGAGAATTATGGGAATTCAAAATAAGACCAAGGACAAAACAAAAGGATTAAAAGTCATTTTCAAGGAAATTATGGAAGAAAATTTCCCAAATCTAAGAAGAGAACTGAACACTGAACATGGAACTACTGCAGGCACATAGAACACCAAAAATTTGGCTCAGAAGAGAGCCTCATCACAACACATCATAATTAAAGTACTAGAATCCCAACACAAAGATAGAATACTGAAAGCGGTAAGAGAAAAGCAGAAGGTGACCTACAAGGGTAAGCCCATCAGGATAACTGCAGACTTCTCAACTCAGACTCTAAAAGTCAGGAGATCATGGAGCAATGTCATTCAAACACTAAAAGAACACAAATTTCAACCAAGACTACTATATCCAGAAAAACTATCTTTTAAACTAGAGGAAGAAATTAAAATCCTCCATGATATAGAAAGTTTAAAGAAACTTGCAGCCACTAAGCCAGCACTGCAGAGAATTCTCAAAGGAAACTTGGATAGCGAAAGAGAGGTCAACGACACAAGAGACCCCAGAGAAAAAGAAAAAGAGACAAAAGCCAGAGGAGAATGAGCTGACAAAAAAGTAAAGCCAGTAAACAAAAGGGAAAAACTACAATGATGGCAGGACACACCAAACATACCTCAATAATTACCCTACACATGAATGGCCCCAACTCACCTATCAAAAGACATAGACTAGATGACTGGATCAAAAAACAGAAACCTACAATTTGCTGCCTGCAAGAGACACACTTCATCCACAAGGAAACTCATAGACTGAAAATAATATTTCATGCAACACGTCCCAGAAAACAAGCAGGGGTAGCTATATAAATCTCAGACTCATCCGATTTCAAAAGAAAACAGGTGAAGAGAAACAAAGATGAACAATACATACTGGTTAAAGAAACATTAGAACAGGAAGAAATCAAAATTATCAATATATATGCATCCAACTCTGGAACACCCAATTATGTCAACCAAAAATTACTAGATTTGAAAGGACACATAGGCCCCAACACAATTATAGTAGGGGACTTGAATACCCCACTAGCACAAATAGATAGATCAACCAAACCAAAAAATCCACAATGATATGCAACTGCTGAAAGATACTATAGAAAACTTGGACGTAAGAGATGTTTACAGAGTTTTCCACCCAACATCAACTGAATACCTGTTCTTCTCAGCAGCACATGGAACATATTCTAAAGTAGACCATGTCCTACGACATAAGTCATCCTTAAACAAGTAAAAAGGGATAAAAATAATTCCCTGCATACTCTCAGACCATAGTGGAGTGAGACTGGAACTTAACAGCAGCAGAAACAGAAGAAAATACACAAACATGTGGAAAATTAATAACTTACCACTGACCAAACAATGGATCATGGAAGAAATCAGAGAAGAAATCAAAACCTTTATAGAGTTAAATGACAATGGAAGTACATCATATCAAAATCTGTGGGACACAATGAAAGCAGACCTTAGAAGAAAATTCATAGCCATAAATGCACACTTTAAAAGAACAGAACAGTCACAAGTAAATTAGCTAATGATGCACCTCAAGGACCTAGAGAAACAAGAACAACTTAACACAAAAGGCAAGAGAAGAGTAGAAATTATGAAGATCAGATCTGAAATAAACGAGATTGAAATTAAAAAGACAATAAAAATACATGAATGAGTCAAAGTACTGGTTCTTCGAAAGAATTAATAAAATCTACAAACCTCTTGCCAACCTCATCAAGAAAAAGAAAGAAAAGGCAAAAAGTAGCACACTTAGAAACGAAAAGGGTGAAATTACAACAGACTGCAGAAATCCAGAATATTATAAGAAATTACTTTGAACACATAACAAATTTGAGAACTGGGAAGAAATGGATGACTTTCTAGATACATATAAAATATCAAAATTAAATGAGGAAGATATAATATCTTGTACAACCCTATCACACACACAGAAATGGAAGCAGTAATAAAAGCTCTACCTACAAACAAAAGTCCAGGCCCAGATGGATTCACAGCAGAATTTTTTCAGTACTTTAGGGAAGAACTTACTCCTATCCTCCTCAAACTATTTCATAAAGTAGAAAGTGAAGGAACACTTCCAAACTCATATCTTGAGGCTAGCATCACATTAGTCCCAAAACCAGACAAAGACTTAACCAGGAAGGAAAATTACAACCCAATATCCTTAATGAATATAGATGCAAAAATCCTCAATAAGATTCTGGCAAACAGAATCCAACAAGTAATCAGAAAGATCATACACCACGATCAAGTGGGCTTCATCCCTGAGATGCAAGGCTGGTTTAACATTTGTAAATCAAGCAATGTAATACACCATATCAACAAAAGCAAAAACAAAAATCGCATGATCATCTCTATTGATGCAGAAATAGCCTTTGACATAATCCAGCATCCCTACATGATAAAAATACTGAGAAAAATAGGTATAGAAGGGCCCTACCTAAAACTCATAGAAGCCATATATGCCAAGCCTACTGCAAATATCATAGTAAATGGAGAAAAGTTGAAATCGTTCCCTCTCAAATCAGAAACAAGACAAGGCTGCCCACTCTCACCACTTCTATTCAACATAGTTCTTGAAACACTGGCCATAGCAATCAGATAAGAAAATGAAATAAAGGGAATTTGCATCAATAAGGAAGAGGTCAAACTCTCCTCATTTGCAGACTATATGATTATCTACATGGAAGACCCTAAAAACTTCACTATGAAACTCTTAAAAATCATTTTAAAAATTTAGCCAAGTCACAGCCTACAAAATTAACACTAAAAAATCAGTAGCTTTTCTCTATACTAATAATGAACTTATTGAGCAAGAACTCAGAAAAACAATTCCATTCTCAATAGCTCAGCAAAAAAATAAATACCTAGGAGTATACCTAACCAAGGATGTGAAGAACCTATATAAAGAAAGCTACATTACATTGAAGAAAGAAGTTATAGGAGACACTAGAAAATAGAAAGGTATCTCCTGCTCTTAGGTAGGCAAAATAAATATGTCAAAATGAGTATCCTACCTAAACTGATATATAGATTCAATGCAATTCCTATCAAAACACCTACAAGTTTCTTCAAAAAACTTGAAACAACAATCCTTAAATTCATTTGGAGCCAAAAGAGACCAAGAATAGCCAAAACAATTCTGAGCAACAAGACCAAAGCAGGAGGCATTACAGTTCCAGACATCAGGCTATACTATAAAGCCATAGCTATAAAAACAATTTGCTACTTGTACAAAAATAGACAAATAGACCAGTGGAACAGAATTGAAGATGCAGAGACAAACCCAAATATCCTCAATTACTCAATCTTCGACAAAGGGGCCAAATGCATACAATGGAAAAAGGACAGCCTGTTCAACAAATGGTGCTGGGAAAACTGGACATCCACGTGTAGAAGAATGAATCTAGTCATACACCTATCACCATGCACCAAAATCAAATCAAAGTGGATCAAAGACCTAGACATTAAAAATGAGACACTAAACCTTCTAGAAGACAAATTAGGCAAATTTCTAAAAGACATAGGGGTAGGCAAAGACTTTCTTGACAAGACACCAAGAGCAAAATAAATTATTCCCATTATCAACAAATGGGATCTTGTCAAATTAAAAAGTTTCTGCACAGCAAAGGAAACTATTACCATTTTAAAAAGAGAACCAACAGAGTGGAAAAAAATATTTACCACCAACATCTCAGATAAGAAGCTTATAACTAGAACATACAAGGAGCTGAAGAAAAGTAAGCCTACCAAAATAAATGATCCTATTGAAAAGTGGGCAAATGAAATGAAGAGACAGTTCAATCATGAAGAAATGCAAAAGGCCAATAGATACATGAAGGGATGATCTACATCTCTAGCCATAAGAGAAATGCAAATCAAAACAACACTAAGATACCATCTCACTCCAGAGAGAATGGCCTATAGCAACAAGTCAAATAGCAATCAGTGCTGGCAAGGCTGTGGGAGAAGGAACCCTCCTGCACTGCTGGTAGGAATGTAAATTTGTACAACCACTCTGGAAAGCAGTATGGAGAGCTCTGAAAAGACTGGAAACAAATATTCCCTTCGATCCAATGACACTTCTGGGAGTACATACAAAAGAGTCCAAAATAACACATAAAAGAGATATACGTATACTCATGTACATAGCAGCACAACTAACAATAGCTAAAATATGGAAGACACCAAAATACCCATCAACAGACCAGTGGATACACAAACTGTGGTATTTATACACAATGGAATACTATGCATCTATAAAGTCCAGGAGCGTGGACGCTTTTTCAGGCAAACGGAAGAAGCTTGAGAACATCATGCTTAGTGAGGTGAGTCAGAAGCAGAAGGTGGAACACTGAATAGTCTCTCTGATATGAGAAACCCAGATCACAACTATATCATGGAACTTAAAACGAAAACCAAAGTGAAACAGGGGGATAGGGTGGGGAGGGAGGGTAGTGTAGTTAGGGAGAGGGACAAAAAGAAAGTGGGAAAGTACTTGTCACCTTGATAAGATACATATGTGCACAAAATGCTCAACTTCATTGTTAACCTTATATTTTGCACTTATACATATCAATAAAATGGGGGAAAAAGAAACCAATAGCATTTCTGTATAGCAATAATGAAAACACAAAGAAAGAGATCAGGAAAAAATCCTATTCACGGTATCCCTCAAAGAAAATTAAATACTTAGGAATCAACATAACTAAGAAAATAAAGATCTCTATACCGAAAACTATAGTAGTACTCTAAATAAGCAAACTGAAGAGAATATTAAAAAATGGAAAGATATCCCCTATTCCTAGAGAGGCAGAGCCAACATTGTCAAATTGGCAATACTACCTAAACTGATATACAGATTCAATGAAATCCCAATCAAGATACCAACAGCATTTCTAAGAACTAGAAAAAAATGTTCCAAAAATTCATGTGGAACCAAAAGAATCCCAGAATAGCCAAAATAAGCATAAACAACAAAACAAAAGCAGGAAGTATCACAATACTAGATATTAAATTATCTTACAAAAGCAAGAGTGATAAAAACCACATGGTACTGGCACAAAACAGGTAAATCAGTGGAACAGAATTGAGGATGCAGAGACAGCCCTGAGTCTCTGCCCTTCAGCCATCTGATATTTGGCAAAGGGACCAAGAAGAGATGCTGGATGAAAGACACCTCTTTAACAAATGGTCCTGAGAAAACGGACTAATCACATGCAGAAGAATGAAACCAGACGCACATCTCTCACTATGTAACAAAATCAAATAAAAATGGATCAAAGACTTAGAAATTAAAATGGAAACACTTGGAAGAAAATTTGGGAAACCCTTGAAGACATAGTTGTAAACAACAACTTTTTCAATAGAACACCCAAAGCATGTGAGATAATACCAAGAATCAATAAAGGAGATTTTATCAACTGGAAATCTTCTGCACAGCAAAGGAAACAATCAATAGAGTGAAGAGGGAAATGACAGAATAATGAAAAAAAATTGTCAGCTACTTCTTAGACAGAGGCCTGTTACCCAGGACATGACAAAAAAGGAAAAAAATAGACTCTTCAAAATCAAGAACCAATCAAGAAATCAGCAACTGAAATGGGTAGATAATTCTCAGAATACAAAGGTTGAATGGCCAATAAATACATTAAAAAGTTCAGCGTCTTTAGTCATCAGAGAGATGCAAATCAAAACAACACTGAAGTTCCATCTAACTCTAGTGAGAACGGTTTGCACTAAGAACTCAAAAACAACAAATATTGTTGAGGTCATGGGGAAAAGGAACTCTCCTAAATTGCTGGTGGGACTGTAAAGTGGTACAACCATTATGAAAAGCAGTGTGGAAATTCCTCAATAAACCAAAAATAGATACTCCATTTGACTCCACTATTCCTCTTCTGGATATCTTCTCAAAAAGAGTTAAAGTCATCATACAAGAGTGAAACATGCATACCCATATTTATAACAGCACAATTTACAGTAGCCAAATCTTGGAAGGAACCAATATGTTCACCAACAGATAAATGAACAAGGAAGATGATGTGGTGTACTTACACACTGGAGTACTGTTCTGCCATAAATAAAGGTAAGTCTGAACTATTTGTAGGAAAATGGATGCACTTTGAAGTCATTATACTTAGTGAAATGAATCAGGCACAGGAAGTTAGACATCATGTGGTTTCTCTAATGTGCAGAAACGGAATCAAAAAAAAAAAAAACCCTAAAAAAGACAAAAGAAAGTAAGAAGATAAACTTTGGAAAGAGAGAAAGGAGATCTGGGAGGGAAAGAGAAAAAAAGACAGGAAGGAAAAGGGAATAAAAATATTTAAGATACAATACATAAATAAAAATAAATGGCATAAAAATGAAAAAATAAAGTTACAGATTAAGATGAGCAAAAACTAGATTTGAAGAGAATTTTTAAAAACTGACCAAAAATATCAAAACTTAGATTTAAGACATTCAAGACATCTCAAGAAGAATGAAGTCATAGTAAATTGTTTATAAATTAAGATATAACTGCTAAAATGAAGGATAAAGAGGAAAAACTTCAGTAGCAGCTTGAAGTGGCACGGGGGAGGAGAGTGCTGGGAAACACATTACTTTCAAATCAGCAACAATGAGACTAACAGTTTATTTCTCAACAAAAGCTCAACAGGTTTCTTAACAATATTTTAAAAGAAAATATTTGCCAAGTTACAATTCCAAGCTTGACAAAAAAAAAGAAAGAAAGAAAAGTCTTTTTAAAGTAAGCAAAATAAATAGATAATTCTTCATCAGCTGGCCTATACTTAAAGCAACAGTAAAGGTAATTCTTCCTTAAAATGATTTAGCAAGGTGGAATGGTTCTCACTTATTATTCTAGTACCCTGGGAGGCAGAAGCATGAGAACAAGAAGTTTGAGATTAGTATGGGCAACTTAGTGATTATTGAGACCCTGTCTCAAAATTTAAAAAATAGAAATGAAAAAGACAAGGGTGAAGCTCAGTACAAATGTCCTGGTTCAATCCCCAGCACCACAGAGTGGAACAGAACAGAAAATTTAGACTAGGCCAGACTGTGTTCTCAAGCAAAAATGTAGGCAAAAATGAAAAGCAAATACTAGGTAGCAGATAAAAACTCAAATATTTTAATACTTCAGTTAAGAAATTAAAATTGTCAGACTGGATGACAAGTGTGATACATCCACAAAAGTGCCATGTAGCTGTGCCGAGATTGGACAAGGCAGGCTGTAAGGCAAGAAGCACTGCAGGTGATGGGAAGGGTCACCGTGCGGCGCTGCCGTCTTCGGACCTCCACGCCCCGTCACTTCCATCGATTTCATGTCCTTATGCACCCGCAGCACTGCTGCCAAACACGTGAAGCAAAAAGCGACCAAGCAGAGGGGTAGACAAATGTGACACCACGGTAGGAAATGTTGAGTTGCTTCAGCTGACAGAATGTGCAGCCAAAAATGCAATGAATAAAATACAGACGTTTAATAATTAACCCAAATTAGCACACATGGAACACCCACAATGACAGGATATAATGAAAATACCAGAAAGTTAAACAGTGAAGTCTTCAGGACTATTCAGGAGAAAATAGACTTAATCATGGACAAATTCTATAAGATTATGTAAAATGAGGAAATATATCTCAAGTTATTCTGTTAATACAACTTGACATAATATCAAAAACTGAGAATATTACAAGAAATTAAAATTATAGGACAATCTCCAAAAGAACAGTTCAAAAGTTCTTATCAAAATATTAACAAATCGAATACTATAACATATTAAAAAATCAAATAAGGCTTTATTTCAATAATGTAACATTGGTTTAATATTTAAAAATAATTGTTACTGGGCATAATAGTAAAGTAAGACTAAAGAATTGCATGATTATCTGAAAAGATCAAGAAAATTACTTGATATTTTCAATGCTTAATAATAAGAGATCCTAGCAAATAAGTAGATACAGTACAATAATAAAGTACAACTATGTTTTAAATAATAGAATATTTACAAAAATTCTCAACCAAGTACCATATGTAATGGTAAAATATCAAGACCTTTAAGACTGGAACTAAGGGCATAATTCAGTAGCAGAAGACTTGCTGAGCATGCTTGAGACTCTGGGTTTAACCCTTTGCACTTTGAACACACAACAGCAATCATAACAACTTTAATCCTGAGGAAAAAATGACAAATATGTCTATTATTATCACCGTGTTCAACATTGTACCAGAGGTTCTTCCTTGCAAGAAAGTCTTGAATTAAGGCAAGAGTCTTAGTTACTTTTTCATTGCTGTAAAAAAAATGCCTGACATACCCAAATTAGAAAAGGAAAGGTTTATTTTAGCTCACAGTTTCGGGTCACAGTCCATTCAGGGGTGGCCGGCAGCAACGGAAGCACATGACAGAGGCAGAAGTGGAGGCAGCAAACGAGACACTGCAAACAAGAAGCCAAATCAAGTCAGGTCAAGTCCCAGAAGGAAGGCAGGAAGCAGGACACATCTTTCCTGGTTCCATCCCAGTGAACTACCCCTTCTGGGTCCAGCCTCGATGTTCCTTCCCTTCCAGGTTTAAGCCTTCAACACATGCCTCTATTTAATCCATATACTTGTAATCCACCTATCTTCTACCACACACCTATAATCCTCTACATGCTCATAATCCACCCCTCCGAACAAGGCCCAATCTCTCACCAATAATAGTTCCATGAGTCTTTTGGATATTCCAATTCCAAACCACAATAGCAAGAAAAGGGGGCAAAAATGTACAAATTTGAAAGAGAGTAAATAAAAGAATACATAAATAAAAATAAGTTTGTGTGTCTATGAATTCCAAAAAGAAAACTATATAGATAAATTATTAGAATCAAGAAGTAAATTTAATAATGTTGGAGGCTATGAAGTCTTATGAAAAAATTATTTCTACATATTACCCAATAAAAATAGAAAATAATGTCATAAAAATTCCACATAAATAGTATCAGAAGAAATATATAAGTCTAACGAAAGATATATAGTATTTCTCCAGAAAAATAGTTTAGAAAAAAATTAAAATTTTAAGTAGATACTCTATGTTTAATGATTGATTGAAAGAAAAAATTATAAATAGGTTATTCTTGCTAAAGTTTAACAATGGATCCAAATCAAGGGCCCTCAGAATTTTTCTTAAAATAGCAAGTTGATTCAAAATACATGTAGAAAAGTCAAGGTCCAGAATAATCATCCTTAAATAATACTCCTTACATTTTTTATAAAAAGCACATTTTATATTTATCAAATTCTATTATAAAACCATAGAAATAAAAGTTCATATTATTGAAAGGATAGACATAAATAAGTCATTAAGACATACAAAGTAAAACGATAATGAAATACCAGTGTGTGTACATTAGAACAGCTCAAATATAAAAATTGATACCAAGTACTAGAGAGGATATGGGGTCAATAGCTCTACCATAAATTAATGAAAGTATTTCAGAAACTTAACAGTATCAACTGAAGCAGGAAAACACACCTTTAAAAACCCTGAAATCCTATTCCTACACATCCTGTCCACAGAAATGAATACACATACAGCAGAAGATATGAACATGGATGTTCACAACATTATTTGTACAGCAAGGAAAGCATGAGACTCAGAAAAACTGGAACAGAGCACAGGAAAATGGCAAAGAGAATTCCAAGAATTCCAGAGAGGAAATCTAAGATCAATAGCCGCCAAGGGGATCCTTAGGGCAATCTGCACAGGACAGTGTCCAGGGGAGTGTCTGGGTGGGTGGGAATGGATGTACTGGATTATTTGACTTGAATTGCCTAGAGGAAAACTTCACTATAGGTGTAAGATTTGTGTAAGAAGTGGGCAAAGAGTGCCTTACCCAAAGAGACCTAGAAAATAAAGTCACGAGTCGATGCCACTTTCAGGACAAAAGTAAGAAGAAAAAAATTGTAGAGAGCCTGCAAACGCCATTACAAGATGGCGCCGGCAGCCGGCTGATTAGCAAACAATTGCCACTACATATGCGCCTAGGCTAAAGACCAGCCCCGGAGTCACGTCATTCGGACTCGTCATATGGCCTGATTGGCCTTTGCAACACCCCACCCAGATGTAACCTAAAGGATATATAAACCGTGCCATTTTGGGGCTTGGGGTCTTCCTCTCATCAATGTTATAATAAACGATTACTGCAGAAGGATCCTGGTGCCTGCGTGCATTCTTGCTGGCGAGACGATCACGCGGGTTACAAAAAATAATTATGGTGTGCTCCAACCTTCGGGTTCAAGAATTATCTGTATTGTGTATTAATAATCTGAATATGTTTCCACCAAATTTGAATGTCTACATTGGGAGAATTGGTGAAGGGACTCAGAAATTAATACAAAAATCAATAACATTTTTTCACATTAATAATGAACTCACTGAGAAAGAGCTGAAAGAATAATCCCATTGTCAACAGCTCCTCAAAAAATTAAATACCTAAAAGAACAACTAAAGAAGTAAACGACTTCTACAAAGAAAACTATGCCAGGCTGAAAAAAAAGAATTGAAGAGGACATTAGAAAATGGAAAGACATCCCTGTTCCTGGATAATCAGAACTAACATGTCAAAATGGTCACATTGTCAAAATTGGTACACAAATTCAATGTAATTCCTATCAATATACCAATAATATTTTTCACAGAACTTGAAAAAACAATCCTAAAATTCATATAGGATCAAAAGAAACCCAGAATAGTCAAAGCAATCCTGAGTAACAAAAAAAAGGATATGGCATTACAATTCCAGACATCAAATTATATCACAAAGCAACAGTGATTTAAAAAAAAAAAAACATAAGGTACTGGTACAAAAACAGATGGATTGATCAATGTGATCAAGGGAACAAAACTGAGGAAGTGGAGACAGCCTCAAGTACACTTGGCTGTCTGATCTTTGACAAAGAAACCAAAAACATACACTGGAAGAAGGATAGCATTTCCAATAAGTAATGCTGAGAAAACTGGTTATCCACATGCAGAAAAATGAATCTAGAACCAAACTTACCACCATGCACTAAAATCAAATCAAACTGGATCAAAGACCAAGATATTAAAACAGAAACACTGAACCTCCTGGAATACAAAACAGCTAGGACTCTTGAAGAGATAGGTGTGGGCAAAGACTTTCTCAACATAACACCTGATGCAAAGAAATAAGCCCTAAAATTAACAAACAGCATTATATCAAATTAAAAGCTTCTGCACAGCACACACAAACACACACACACACACACACACACACACACACACACAAACCTAAGTGAAGGGAGAACAAACAGAATGGGGAAAATTTTTACCACCTTCACCTTGGAGAGGAGCCTAAAATTAGAACTTAAAAAGACCTACTACTACTAATACTACTACTAATATTATTCTTCAAAATAAAAGGTTCAATTTAAAAAATGGGCAACTGAAATGAACACACAGTTTTCAGAAGTACAAATGGCCAGAAAATACATGAAAAATCATTAAAAAGATTATTCACCAGGACCATAAAAAAATGTTCAACATCCTTAGCCATTAGAAAAATGCAAACCAAAACTGTTGAGATACTGTCTTATACCAGTGAGAATGGCATATGCTAGGAACTCAAAAGGCAATAGATGCTGGTGAGGTTTACATTGCTGCTGGGCCTGTAAAATGGTAAAACCATTATGGAAGGCAGTATGGAGATTCCTCGAAAAGCTGAAAATACATGTTTTATTTGATCCAGCAATATCTCTTCTGGGTATCTTTTCCAAAGAGTTAAAAGACTGCTTAAATATGACTTCATTTTAACTTTAAAAATTACATTTGCATTGACCTTCTTTCAAAGTAAGTCCACATTCTGAGGTCATGGGAGTTATGGATTAATATATGAATTTTAGGGGACACAAGGCAACCCTGACACGGCTCCACATTCATGTGGACAGTCAGATCTAGATTCAATCTCCACCAGCAGATGGGATGTGCCAACAGACCCACTTTGAAGAAGCCAAGGGCAAGACAGGCAAGATCTCTGAGACACAGAAGAGGATAGGTAAGGAATGATCATGAACTTGATTTCAGATGTGACATGGGAAGATGGTACAATGGCACAGCACAAAGGGTCATCGTCCACATCACCATCACAGTCATCTTCAAAATTACAGCCCACATATGTGTGCCGCTGTGCACTTACATAGAGGTGCTATTCTACAAGCTTATCTTCAATGTGGACCAATGGGATAGGTAAGATATTTTCCCAAGATAATTTCTGTATTTTTACAAATACATAAACTGAGGCTGTGGAAAGTCAGGCAGTGTTACCTAAGGTCCTGGGGGTGAATGATGTGACCCAGGATTTTACTGTAGCTCTGATAACTCCTGTGCTCACCTCAACCACTCTGCTGTCCTCACTCCCATGGAAGGGAAGGGCTGCCTGGATCTTCGGTGGAGAGGATGGTGAGGTGCAGTGGAGACCATGCTGGGATTGACTGTGGGTGCCTGCTGTGGGCAGGAGAATGAGGAGGTGGGGTGAGTGTGCTGTGCATACGACATTAAAAGGATAGAGCTCTGAACAGGGACTCTACAGAGAGCTGGGTTCTAGGCCTGGCTCTCCCTAGTCCTTAGTCTACAAATGTATCCATTTTTCTATGTAGTAAAGGTCTCATCCATAAGACAAATAAATAAAAAGATTTAAAATGCCTTTCTTGCCCTAAAATTCTACATGAAAATATTTGACTTACTCTTCAATCCTGAGGAATAATTTATGAATGTGTAAATTTACAGGTATGTACATATTTGAACATGAAATAGAGATTCTTTGTAGGGAAATAATCTGAATATTTATTCTGTCTGAACAGAATTTCCAAGAGAGTTAGCAGGATCTTTTTCTCAAAGATACTTAAGTTTGTCAGATAAATATCTGTCTAGCTATTATCAAAAGCCTCTTGGATATTTAGCATTCAGGATCATGTGGGAGGTATGTGCTCTGGGCAGGAGCTCTAGGAGCCTTGTTAACACCCCAGTAGCCCTACCAATGAGCTCCACCATCATTGGCTGATGCTTGAGCCTGGACGGTAGGCCATCTGCTTTCATTTGAACCACTCAATTGCATCTTTCATTTTGCAAGGGTGCTGGAAAGATTGGTGACTGGCAACATCACATTTGTAAAGCATCCTTGAGGAAAAGACACCAGATACGTGTAAGATAATAGGCAGCCAGATACAACAAAATACTCTCTCCCTGTTCCCTGACCTTCACGGAACCTGTCAATAAACCCTCTATATAAATCCTTGTCATAATGCTGTGAAAGAATGTCAAAGAGAAGCCACAGGAATTTTCCCCACCCTTTTCCTCTGCAATTCACCATCATTCTCAAAGTGAATGTGTTTTTATATCGGAAATGTTCAGAGCTTGAGAACATTAAGCAAAATTTTTATTTGAAAGTTGGTGTCCACCCTATGCCACGGGCATCTATTGGTCAACACCTCCACGGAAAGGGCAGGCTGATTTTGCCCTCCTCCTCCCAAGGTACTCCACTCTGCCATCAGAGCCGCTCTGAAGGACCCTTCCGGAAATAGGAGGATACAGGGATATATGAGTCTTAAGAAGTAGAGGGTTTGGGTGGTGTGTTTCTGTCTGCTCGGGCATGGTCTTTATTCTGAGTGGATCAGAGCACATCCTGGAAGCACTTTCTTTAACCAGCGCCAAGATCTATGACAACCCCTGTGTAATTAAAATATGTGTGATTGGCACAGAGAAATGATGTAAAATATTCCAAACAACATTGAAAAGGAAGAAGAAAACTAGAGGCTCAATTCATCCCGATTTCAAACCATATCACAATCTATAATAGTTAAATGCTGTATTTTAATGAAAATGCATAAACTGATGAACAAAATGGAAAATTTGGGCCTGGAGGAATGGCCCAGTGGTTAAAGTGTTTGCCTAGCAAGTGCGGCATCGAGTGCTAAATAAGTGAGTCTGATGTAATCCCAGCACTCTGGAGGCTGAGGCAGGAGGATTGAAATGAGTCCAAGGCCAACCTGGGCTCCATAGTGAGCTCAGGACCAGCCTGAGCTACAGAGTAAGACCCTGTCTCAAAAAAAAATTCATAATGTATCCACATGTTGGGGTGTAACTCAGTGGCAAAGTTCAGTAGTAGATTGTTTGCTTTGCATGCCAAGTACCAAAATGACTACTACTAGTACCAAAAAAGGAAGGAAATTGATACACAATTTTATATCTATTAGTTTTTGATAATAATATCAAAGAAATTCAATGGGGGAAAGAATAGTATTTTCAACAAGTTATGTTAAAACAATTATACAGTCATATACCAAAAAGTTATTCTCCACCTTTACCTGATACTATACACAAAAATTAGCTGGAAATGAGTCATACATCTGTAAGAAAGAGTTAACCCTCCAAAATCTCCAGATGAAAACAAAACACAAAAAGCATGAAGTATAAAAAAGGTTAAATTTGAGTTTTTTTAAATTAAAAATGTTGCCCATCAAAGAAAAAGAATAAAAGATGAAAAGCAAGATAGAAATTGTGAGAAAAAATTTACAAAACATTTTGATTCAAAAGGTTAGTATAAGATTATTTAAGGAACTCTCATAAATAAACAATTAAAATTTAAATAAGCCAATTTAAAAACACCTAAAGGACTTGTGCACATCCTTCACATAGAAAATTAGCACAAGAAATGTTGTTCACCATTAAAAGCTATCAAGCAAGTGCACATTAGAACTTAAATAAGATACTACCACACTTTCACCAGAATGCATAAAATTAAATATACTAACCATAACAATTGCTGGCAAACACATGGAACAACTTGTAATGTGTATATTCTTGATGAAAATATAAAGCAGCACACTTAAGAAAATAAAGGATGTTTTTCTTAAAAACCTAAACATATGCAAAAGAAGTGTGATCATAAACTACAATGTATTTTTTTTTAAAGAAAAGTTTTGCAGTAAAAAACAGTGCCACTGATCTCCCTTAAACCTTCCATGGCACACATTTGCTTCAAACACACTTATTCTATATCACTCTTCACACTTTCCGAAGCGGTTCTGGAAGTCTTGTTTCCTGAGTATCTTCTGTTGATCTGTCATGGCTACCACAAAGTCCTGATTCAATTCAAAATGTTCACCTGTCTTAGTCATTTTGATTTTAAGGAAGAGCCAGAAATTGCACAGTGCCAGACCAAGTGAGTAAGGTGAATGAGCAAAGAACACACCATAATGTTTTTATTTGACAGATACTGCTGTAAGAGTTTTGAGTCCATTTGGGACTTTGAGGTGAAAGGGATCCAGAATTGTTTCAAAAAGGGGCAATAACGAGGGAATAAATGTGTTCAAAGCCAAGAGGAATACTTAGAGGTCCCTCACCAGACACAGCCAGGTAACTGCCGCCTGCACCTGAGAGAGTGCAGGACTGGACCTTTCAGTGCCCCATCCCTCCTGTGCACCAGAGACAGCCTGGTGGACCCACCAGAGACCCGCCGGCAGCTGGCAGCTCAAGGGAGTGGGTCTCTAAGCCCCCTGACCCTGCTACGTGGGAGAGACAGGTAGCCACCAGCAGAGCGCTGCTTGCACCTGGAAGCTCGGGAGGACTGGGCCCTTGTGCACCCCATTCCTCCTGCGCTCACAGACAGCCAAGTAACACTTAAAACAGAAAGAGCCTATTTAAGAATCTCAGGAAAAGAAGCAGAACCCATCAACAATTCTGGAGCCTCAACTCACTGTAACAGAACTATGAGCAATAGAGAATGTTAACTGTCCGAAGACTGAGCCTAGAACAAAAGAGGTATCCCCTGGTATACTATTCTGTCTTTTGTCTCCTCTAACTCACAAATACACAAAATTGTAGAAAATGCGAATATCTCTATGGTGATTGAAAGCAGATCAATAGCTGCCTGGGAAGAAGGATCACTCAGGGAAACGAGGATGCTTTGGGAGATGATGGGGATGGTCATTGTCTTCATTGTAGTGATGATTTTACAGGTATGTGTTTGCTGATAGCAAAACCCATCAAACTGTGTGCTGTAAATATGTGCAGTTTATTGTATGTCAGTATAATATAGCCTTTTGAATTTTTGTTTTGATGTAATTTCAAGGCTCTGGCTGTTGCAGAAATTTGAACTTCAAGACTCCAAGCACAAATTTGAGGGTTGGTGATCTCAGTTTATTATGTGTTGGACCCAGAGGAGTTAACTCTCCAAAGACTGAGCCTAGAACAATGGATGTCTGACATACAATTTTGTCTTTTTGTCCCCCCTAGTAACAGGTAATTGTGATTAGCTACTTTAAAGGTGCCTGGCAGTGACACTCAAAGTTATAGTCTAAAGCTACAAGGTGGAGTCAGAGTACACACTTTATTTTGTTACTGACAGGGTTACACTGTGCACCTTCACTGAGAAGGCCACGAGCCAGCCAGAAGCCAGCTTACAAAAGCAAGATACAACAAGGTCAGGTGATCGTTCAGGCAAGTAGAAAGTGGGTTTTGTTGATGTGAGAAGCACATGACTATAGGGGCAGGAATCCTCCCTCCAACAGGCCTTTCCTCAGCCTTGGAAGTTTGTTATCTCCCAGGATAAGCGAGAGGGAAGCAGCTGGGAGCAGGCAAGATTACAGAAGCAGAAGTAAACTTTAGTTTACCACAGATCAGTATTACAAAGACTGATTTAATTAGGGGACTGCTTAGCTTCTGCATTTTGATCTGTTGGTAGCAAAATTTCCCTTTCATGGCTAGTGGGTCATGAGTTCCCTTTCTTGAGTGGCTGATTAAATCCACCCCTAAAACTACCTTCCTTATCAGGCTCTCACACACTGAGTGATAATTTCCCTGAAGCAGTCACTCCAGGGTCAGGTAACAGACAACAAAGAGCAGGCCTGTGCCACCACCTAACTTGCCAGTCCTAAGCTTTTCTGGCCCCTGCTGCCTCCAGACTGGACTGACCTCCACCTGCAGGGCGTGTGTTCTCCGCAGGGAACCATGAGCACAGCAAATTGCATCTCCTCCTTCTTTCCTTTTGTTTGTCTATCTATCTTTCTTTGTTTCTTTCTTTTTATCACCTTACTGGGGTTTGAACACAGAGCCTTCACACTTAGCCCAGCCCTTTTAGGTTTTTGCTTTGAGACAGGGTCTAAGTTACCCAGGCTGAGTTCAGTGTTGTGGTCCTCCTGCCTCAGCCTCCGAGAGTGCTGAGATTATAGACATGCATAAGTGCATATTTGGCTTCATTTTGGTTTCTTTCTCCAGCCTCACCACACCTTTCCCAAGGTGATACGGTTAAAAATAGCTAACTATGAAACAGGGATGTGCATAGCTCTAAATTGTTATGGACTTAAATTAAGGGACCACCAAATGTCAACTGAAGCAAGAAGCAAGGTAAGGTTTCTTTATTACTGTCAGGCTGTCTCTGGACTCTTGAGTGAGTATTCAGAGAGCAGCCCCTAGGAAGCTTAGCAGGGTTTTTTATAGGCACTTGGGTGGCACAAGTGGGTGATTTTACAACATTGCATAGCAACCAGTCATAGCTTGACACCCAGCTACTCTTTCTGACGAGCTGTTACATCATTATTCTTGGCAGGCTTGTTACAAATTCTCGGATCAGGAGTCATGGAAGGATAAGTCCTGGGAGCTTTATCACACGATCCCAGGCACATCCTGCTAAGCAAGCAAGCAGATATAGGGGAAGAAACGAGGCAGTTAGTAGTTCAAGCAGTTAATGGAAGGCAGCTTAGTCACACAGTCTTAACAACAAAATGAAGTCACTTAAATCTATATTAGTTTGGGTTTTATGTTGTCATCACAAAATGATAGAGTACTTGCCTAGTGCATGTAAGGCACTAGCTCCCACCCCTAGCACTAAAAAGTAATTAATTTTTAAAATATCCAAGTGTGCCTCCATAAATCTATTTTAAAACAAAAACAAACAAACAAAGGGAATAGAAAGGTGACTTGAATCCAGGCCCAACATTTGGGGAGAGGGGAAATGTTAGGAATTAAACCCAGGACTTATGATGTTACACGAACACTATCATTGGCTAAACTCTCCTCCCAACCTTCATCATTTTCAAAAGGGAACGGAGAAAGCCATCTCTTGTCGTGGGACAAGGGGCAGGTAAAGATGTGGAGACCAGCCCCGAGCCTTCTTCACAACACATCAGCCATGCACGGGGAAGAACCCTTTAACTGGAAGTCTCCAAACCTCATGAAACGAGCAGAGGAACAATGAATCCTGGAGGCAGAGACTATGCCTTTACAAAGAAAATTAACAGCAAAAACTCGGGATGGAAAAACTGGAGCCATAAGCTAAAAGTGGAAGGAGCTGTGAACGGCAGTGACAGGCTGGGAGAGATAACCACCAAACCTGGCTGGAGGGGCTGG
Organism: Ctenodactylus gundi; assembly: GCA_004027205.1. Lineage (NCBI taxonomy): Eukaryota > Metazoa > Chordata > Mammalia > Rodentia > Ctenodactylidae > Ctenodactylus > Ctenodactylus gundi. The sequence goes on from PVKB01000777.1 coordinate 353,826, forward strand.
TAAGGACAGGCAGAGATGACAGAGTCCTGGACACTCCTGGTGGGGACCCCTCAGATAGGAAAGCCTTTCCCTAGGGAGAGATCTGAGCAGCCAGATTGCCTCATGTAATAATGACCTTGTCAAGCAAAGGACCAAAATCACCTTGCTCTGAGCAAGGACACAGTGACTCACAGCACCCTACCACAGCGGTAACAACAGATGCAGTTTGATGGCTCCCACTCCCAGGGGCAGCTCAAAGCACCCTCCCTTTCCTCTTATGCCGACCCCCTTGCTCAACACTATTTCTCAGAGGCAGTCTCCCCACCACAGACATTGCCCTCTGATTCTGCAGCTGTCCAGCCCTCCCTCTGCACCACCAGAGATCAGAGGACGCAGCACCTGGTCACAACAAAGCCCAGTCAAACTGATTCATCTAGAATTAAACGAGGCTTCCCTACCTGTTTAAACTTTCCCATCCAGCTCTCTATTAGACTGTGAGACAGACCCTGGAGGATTCTTGTTCATTTCTCCAAAAATCAATTCTTCAGAAACCATTTCACCAAATGATTAAACTTGCTAAAAGCTGATCTGTTAAGCTGTTGACCAGAGCTCACAAATTATTGATTAGGGTTCAGCAAGCAAAAAATCAAGGAGCTCTTCATAGGACTGGGGTGGCACTGGGAGGCAGGTGCTGACGGTACTAAGCACAGCTAGAGCCTTGAGCACTGGGGCATTGACTCTGTGTCACTCTTCTGGAAGCCTGTGGATAGAAGAGTTGGTTACTGGTCCAGAGATTTGCGGGTCATAGGTCCCCACTATTTTTCCACCCAGGAGAGTTAGTCTCCCTAGTGACTCTGGGTTGGAAGTCTAGGCTGTGGTCACCTAGAGACAGTGGGTACAAAGTCTCCATTTGCACACCAGCCTCCAGGGGTCTGTGCTTTTCTGACAGATTAACCCCGAGAGGTGCTGGTTTACTAGCTAAAGAGAGCAGCTTCCAGCTTCCCTGCGGGCTTCTCCGCTGCTCACTGGTCATCCTGCCTTCTCTGCCGTATCACAGGCTCAATATCACAAGAGATAAGCCTGATTATCATTTAAATGGTAATTGTGAAATAAGTTCTCATCTGCCCTGCAAAAATATTTTGCAAACTTTGTCACAGCGCGCATGAAACGTTGCTCTTTTCCTTTAAGATTAAAAGATATTTGTCGCTCAGAGGCATCATATCTGCACTTGACCAAAGCAGGCTGGCTTCCTGTATCTGCAGCTGCACACACACGACTCCCATCTTCTGATTCAGTTTACAGACCCTTGATGAGGACGTGCTCACACTGCCTGTACGGCTTCCTTGAAGGCTTCTGCAGAGACTTTAAGAATCTGTCCTGTTGACCTTTTCCCTGACGGGTCAGTCATTACTCATCACGTCCTCAGCCCTTTGCAACCTATCCTAGCACCAACGTTTTATTCACTGAGAAGCCCATTCCATCTAAAAGTTCTGGCTATTGCATTTTCCTGACGTTTTCCAGCTGCACCCCTCCCCTCTGCACCAGGGCCCAGTGCTCCTGCCGATGGTTACCTTTTCTGCTTGCCTGTTTTTCCTGGCTCTGCACTTACAAGTTTAATAATCAGTAGTATCTTATCTCTGTTCATGCCTCCAAGATTTTTTATGGCAGAAAAATAATAAATTTGGACTCGGACTTAAAGAGAACATTGCTGGGTCAACGTTTCTGTTATTCCTTATATTATCCATTCAGGTGCTCTCTACACAAACCTTTGTGTTAGTCACTTTCCCCTGGCTCGGATAAAATACCTGACACCTACAACTTAAAGAAAGAAAGAAAGGTTTTGACATGTTTACTGGATTCAGTTCACAGTTTATTTTGGTGTGTTTTATTGGATTCGGTTCCTCATTGGCTAGCTCCAAAGCAGAAATGGCACAGCGGCAGGGACAGGCAGAAGAAAGCTGCTCGATTCGTGGCAGCCAGGAAGCAGAGGGAGAAGAGAGGAGCTGGGGACAAGAATGCACTTTTCCAGGTTACACTCCAGTGACCCACTTACTGTGACCAGGTCCCACTTCCTCAAGGCCCAGTTAGCTGTGAGCTCATCGTGCATTAATCCACATACCTCCACGATCCAGTCAGCTGCTGGAAGCCCCACATCTGAATACACGAGACTTTAGTGAACATTTTATATCCAAACCATGACACCCAAGCAGTAAGACGTGCTCAGCTCTGCACTTTGAAACGTATTGCAAAGGCCCACTGTTGACTGACCTTGTAGTATCCCTGAGAGAGATGAAGTGAGAAAGAAAAATTCAAGGACAAATCCAGTTGACAGTGCAATTGACCTCTGCTCCCACTGAATGAGGGCACTGCCTTTGTTGTACTTGTCAACTCCGGCTCGGGGCTGAGCTCAGTGTTGGAGAAATGTGCTCCTTGAGGGGAAGAAGTCTCAAAACCTGGGCTGATGTAAATCTGGTGCTCCACAGGCTATACACTTGGAGATAACCACGGACTTGGATGACAATCCCACTGTCTGTCCCAGCAGCCTCCTCAGATCTACTCATTCTGCCCATTTATCCCTACCACACTCAGATGGGGACCTCACGTTTCTCTTTTAAGCTATTTTTTTTCCTTTTCACCTTTCAGAGCTTTTAATATCACTCCTGCTAAGCCCCTGCTTTTTTCAAAAGTCAGGAGGAATATCCTTAGTTACCACAGGTCTTTCTGTCAGTGAGGGTCAGCCTGGCCTGAAAACAACAACCCCTTGGCTTGAGCCTCTCTGGAACTCGGGAGTTCCTTGAGTTGATGTTTAAGTTTTCAGCTTGGACATCAAAAGGCAAAATAAGCCAGGCCTGCTGGCCCAGGCCTATTTTCCCAGTACTCTAGGAGGCTGATATAGGAGGATTGCAATTTGAACCTCAGCATTAGTAACTTAGTGACTTAGCAATACCCTGCCTCAAAATCAAAAGTAAAAATGGATTGGAGATATAGCTTCGTGTGAAAACCATGATCTAGATCCTCAGTAACCATACACACACCATAAATAATATAAACACATATACACCACACTCATACAAAAAAGTCAGACCCCAGAGAGTAGCCAAGCATGAGCAGGCCAAAAGTGATGTTGCAGCAAACAGCAAGCAGATAGCTGGAATCCATGTGAGGCTAGTGTAATCAAGGCCAGGAGCATCTGGATCAGAGGTGTAAAGGCTCAAGAAACAGGGACAGTGAGGAGGCTTCCTCCTGGTGCCCAGGGCAGGGTATAAAAGACACAGAAGATTGACCCCAGTGACTGAAAGCTCCCTTTTTGACCATCTATAAGTACGTGATCATCTATAAGCAGGTGGACTCTTACTGCCTCTAAAATTTGTAATATTTGCAAAATACTCTAATATTTCAGACTGTAAATCAACCAGCTTAGACAGTCCATGTAAGTTGGAATGACAACATCTGATAAGCCCTCAGAGCCGTTCCTCTGTATCATGGACTGGGTTCTAAGCCAGACTGATCACCCTCTAGTGCTTACCTGCTCATAATAAATAAAATTTCCAGATAGTTAGATGCTGCATTTGTCAGAACTCTTTGGTCACAGATTTCAGAAACTCCACAGGGAGTAGCTTTAGCTATTTCTTAGCAATTTTGCTATTCATTATAACTTACCTATTAAATAGTAATGAGCCTATTGGAAGGTACTAGAATTTATCATGTAATCTGTTGTTTTAGGTATAGTTTGTTTTCCAAAGTTCCTTTGTTGGCTGCTTGGACCTCATCATGGTCATGTAAAGAGGTGGCTGTTAGGCCACTAGAGGTGAGATCTTGGAAGGGATTACCACGGGACTCTTTGCCTCACTTTGACTTCTAGTCTCAACCAACCTCTTCCTCTCACATGCACTCTTGCCATGATGACATCCATCATTCTGTGAAACAGCTGCCAGGGGTTAGGGTCGGGGGTTGGCTTGCAATATACAGTGCTATGCTGTCTATATTTTCAGCCTCCAAAATTATGAGCTAAATAAGCCTCTTTTCTTCAGAAGTTATTCAGCTTCTTGTATTCTGTTATAGTAGGGAAAATAAGTGAATAAATACATGATACAGGCAAAGATCAACTGACAACCCATGAGAAGAACAGGGATGTGTTTGTGTCTCAGGGACAACCAAAGCCAGAGTGTGGGTGACCCAGGACACTTCATGTGTCTCTGCACCTTCTCTCAGGAGCTTATGTTCCCTCTGCAAAATAGATTCCTACATAAGAAGCAAGGAGGCCAACTCCTGAGGCTCATATCCTTCTACTGTAGCCTCCAGGAAAAAACTATGTTTTACTGACAAAGCAAATTATGTGAGAGAGGATTGTTGGCAGTTCAGGTTGGCATTGTGCCCACTTGTGAACACTGGGCACACCCCTGACCACGCTGAACTGTTGGAGATGGGAAAGAACTCCCTGGGCCCAGCACCTCCTAAGAGTTCCTTGGAGTTGGAATAGAGGAAAAGCCATAGCAGAAAGAAATAATGAGACAGGTGTTTCACAGCACAAAAGCCCAAGACAGAAAGCACAGAAAATCATTTCTCTCCACACAGAAAATGCTTTTTTTTCCCCCTCAAGTCTCATCTCAGGAACAGTTCCAGAAAGCATTCTCTGATCCCCATCTGGATAATGTGTCCTACCTGTGTGTCCTGGAGCACCCAGAATATACAATTGTCTCTTTAGCATATTTCTGGTTAATTGCCTGATTTCTATCCCTCCTCCCCAGCTGTGCCTTCCTTGAGAAGGCAGCTCTGGCCACACATCTGAGTTTCTGACACATGCCTAACACGTGGCATGGTTTCAATAAATATTTCTTGAGTAATGCATCAAAGAAATGTTGAGAAATAAGGACTCATACCGTGGTGACAAAGCAGCTCAAGGCCATTTGGTACAGTAGACCAGACATTCTGAGAAGGTCCTAAGGGAGCATTGCTTGCTAGCTCTGAGCCGCCAAGTATATTCAGTTATTAAGAAAGGACCGAATTTGTTCAGTGTTTGTTATTTGAACAGAGATTCTGTATATGTTACATATTTTAAAAATATTTTTCTTTAAAATGTAAAAAATATTTCATTTGATCCTTATGGGTGATTGATTTCTATACAACAGTGTTTTCCTAATTCTTTTATTTATTTTTAGTGAAGGAATGCAGGAAGCATTTATCAGGCTCCCATCACAAGACAGGCATGGTCTAAAGGCATGGTATGACACATCAGTGCTGTAAAGACCTGTGGCCAAAGCAGAACCAGTCAGTAAGTGTGTTGAGAGAAGCAGCCAAGGAGCCCATGGGAACAGAGGAGAGAAAACCTCTGTCAAGCTGAGAGGTGTCTGGAATATTTCAGAAGTTGCATTGTGAGAAGTGTATGTTTTTACTACTATAAACACAAAATCTGACTGTCTTATTCCATTTTCTGTTAGTATGTAGAACACCAGAGACAGAATAATTTTATTTTAAGAAGAGCTTTATGTTATTCACAGTTATGGAAGTCTAAGAACAAATGCCAGCATTATCTCAGCTTCTGGTAATGGCCTTGTGGTGGAAACCAGTGATAGATAGCGTCACATGGTGGGATCACATGCAAGAGTGCAGGTGGGTACTTGTGGAAGGGAGAAAAAGAAAGCAAAACTCCTAAGATAGCTAACTATTTCTTTGAGACAAACAATTCATACATAATCCCATTCATGATCCCAAATGATCCTTAAAGGCCTCACCACATCACAACACCATTACGTTGAGGTCCAAACCTTAACATGAGTTTCAGTGGATACAAACCATATTCACATCATGGCACTGACACTGGCCAACTCACCCAAATGGAAACTCGAGAGGAAGAATCTAACAAAAACAGACTCAGACAGAGCCAGCCTGGGAGCGAATCAAGGAAGCCAGCCAGCAAGGACTTATTGACCATTCAGCCAGAGCTTCAGATCTGGGAAAAGAGCTCCTGACATTTCCTTGCGTTACTTCAGCCATGTTTCCAAATCTGAGATGAGGATCGAGGCTGAGCCACAGTCTTTCCTTTTTCCCAGAAAGGGCAAAATGTGCATTTGGCACACTCCAGCCCTGCACATAATGCTGGAGAAAAGATAGTCCCTAAAGAATAGTGGGAAGAGCTGTGACAAACAGAGCGAGAAATGTTTGGCAAAACAGGGATTGGCTAATACAGGAGGAAGTGATGAGCCTTGCAATTTTAAGGAGACACAGTTGTTTGTATGATCGAAGCAGAAAGTCAGTGTTAGGGAACACGGAGATCGTACAAGGAGAGTAAGCAAGGACCAGCCACAAAGACCACTGTGGGTCATGTTGCAGTCTACACTTCATCCACAGGCCTGAAGAAGCAGGAGGAAGTTTGATGTTCGCATTTTCAGAGATCCCCTGGGGCTGGGACCATAGGTCAGTGGCTAAAGCACTCAATTAGCAAGCACAAGGCCTTGAGTTCTATTCTCCAGCCTCACACAAATAGGGCATGGTGGTATAGTAGGCCTATAATTACAGCACTCCAGGAGGCTGAAGCAGGATTGCAATGAATTTGAGGCCAGTCCAGGCTCCACAATGAGTTCAGGACCAATCTGGACTACAGAAAATGACTTATCGCAAAGAAAAAAAAAAAATCCTCTGGCAGAGCTGGAATTGGCCAGGAGAAGGGAAGCAGATGGGTCAGGGACCTGCTGCAGGCGAGCAGTGAGAAGCTCAGGCCAGAGTTGGCAGGGCTGGGTGAGGAGCCAAGAACTATAAAAATGTAATCCTAGGATTTGATGGCTGAACATGGGAAATGGGGTTGGGGCGTCCAAAGGCGATAACGGAATTTCTCACTTAATGACTAAGTGCATGTTGGGGTGTCAGAAAATGAAAGCAAAGATGGAGGAAAGGATCACAGGTGAGCTCAATTTTGAAAATGTTGAGCCTGAGGTCATTATGGGGGTTTAATATTTCCAGTCTCACCCACTCCCAATTATATGTAAACACCAGAAAAATCAATGTTATTTCTTATTCATTTATTCATCAAACATTTAACAATCCACTATAATGTGCAGGCACTAGGAAAATAGCTCTTCTTACCATCCTTCTCTTTAAGAAAACACAATCCAGCAGAGATAAGTTCAAGGAACTGAATTCAGTAAAACAACTCACTGTTCTGTAAATATAGTAAGATTGCTAAATTAAATTCCCAGTTTTATCACTCAACCGAATGCTAGACTTAAGTAGGAAAATGAGTAGAAATGCTTCTATGTATTATCATACTTCTGAAGTGATCCCAAAACTGTATATTTTCAATTCTCCAACTATCTTCAGTTTTCATACTGTGGAACTGAAATTATTGAAAACATGAAATTGTTTTTAAAAATTCTTCCACAATTTATTTTAGCTTGTTCCAATTAAATAAGCAAATTTATATTCACACATGTATGCATACGCATAGACATAAAATTATGTACTTAAGTCTATATCACTTCTGAATATGAAGTAACTGAGGAGAGTTTGCAAACAGTTGTAAATAAACAACAAATGTGGGTATAGATCAATGGGAGAGCACTTGCCTAGCTTTGTGAAGCCCTGGGTTTGATCTCTAGTGCTGTGGTTTGGATCTAGAATGTCCCCCAAAAGTCTCATGCATTTGGATGTTATGAATTATCTATTGCTATTGCAAGATGGGGGCCTGGTGTGGAGAGATGGATTATGGGCATTTGGCAGATTATAAATTGCAGGTATCTGGATTGGATTACAGGTATGTGGATTGGATTATAAGGTGTGGAGGGAGCTTAAACCTGGAAGGAACAGAACACTGAAACTGGACCCACAAGGGTGGATCCCTGGGACAGGACCTGGAAAGATGCATGCTGCTTCCTTCCTTCCTTGGGGAACTTAACTTGGCTTTGTGCTTCTACTGTTGCTGGCCACCTTTGATTGACTGTGACCCTTTGAAACTGTGAGCTAAAATAAAACTTTTCTTTCCCTAATTTATATATTTCAAGTATTCTGTCACAGTGATAAAAAAATTAACTAAGACACCTAGTACTGATGAAAAACAAATAAATAAAGCAAACAACAGGTGGATGAAGTTCTAAGAGAAGGAAGACAAGAGACTGCATGAGGTTCAATCACTCTCAAGTCGGCCGCATTCCCTGACACTAGAGCACGCTGAGCACAATTATCTCAGTGCATTTTTGATGCTACAGTAGAATAACAGCAAATTATAAACGCTGGGTAATTGATAAAGAAATTCATTTTTCACAGTTTGGGAGGATGGAAGGTATGCCCTCAGTGACAATTTACTTCCAACCAGGCTCCACTTCCCAACAGCACATCAAAGAATCAGTCCACTGATTAGTGTAGCACCCTGTGATCCAATTACCCCACAAAGCCCTATCTCTTAACACATGAGGCTTCGACGGACATTTTAGATCTAAACCATAACACTAGTTCACTCCCCAGATAGGAGCATTCATCCATCATGAGGGGGCAGCCTCACGACTTAATCACCTTTCAAAGATCCCACCTCCCCAAACTTTTTAGGGCAATTAAATTTCCACACGAGTTTGGGAAGGAATATTTAAATCACAACAGCATGTGAAGTTGACAGTCTGGAACTCCCCCACATCTCCTGTTCCTGCTGTGTTCACATCAGTCCTCAGACTTCATATTTGCAGACAAACACTAGTCTGCAAATGCCTGTTTTCAAGAAAAAGGTGATACTCAACTTCTTGTTCCAAGAAATACACTGTGAAAACTCTCAAATCATGAGGTGTGTTACAAAAATAAATAGAGCCTTTCTTATCCACCCAGGACACAGACAGGGGGTTTGCTGTTCACCTGCAGGTGTCTAACTGAAGGCAAGGGTTTCACTGACAGACACTACACAGGGCTCCCAAATGCTTCTGTGGGGCTCCTGGAATGACCAATTTTATGCCTCCGTGGCTATCTTATAATACCCAAATATTCGCTCAAACATTACTCTACATGTTTCTGTGAAGTTCTTTTTAATGAGATTAACATTTAGATTAATCTATTTGAGGACAGTAGATTGTGCTCCGTAATGTTAAAGGCCCTCAACTAATCAGCTGAAAGTCTTAATAAAACAAAAAACTAACCTCCTTGTGTGGGAAGGAATCCTGCCGGCAGCCCACCATGGACCCAAACTGGAACTCTTCCCTAGGTTTCCAGCCTGCTGCTCACCTGCAGGTTTAGCATTTGCCAAGACTCCATAATGTCATGAGCTAATGCCTTAGAGATCTCCCGTTCTCCTCCTCCTTTTCTGTCTCCTCCCACTTCCCCTTCTCCATCCTCTTGATTCTATTCCTCTACAGACCTCTGGCTATTACATTTGTTTGGTTTTCAGCAATTCTGTCTGGACAATATGACCTCAAGACCTCCAGACTACCCTATTGCCTTAAGCCCAGCAGTTGCTGAAACTTGCCACCCTGTAGAGCTGACAATAAGGTGGAAGTTGGTGGGTAACAGCACATGTACCTTTCGGACAGCCACCTCCCTCCTCCTTTGGGCTTTCTGAGGCCCTTCTCTACCCACAGACCCTCCTCATTCAGCCTGTAGAACTGGCAGTTTTAAACCATGCTGCATTTAATTTGTGACAACGGCAGAGAACGACCATACAAAAAAGTTCCACTGTAACACAGGTCACCTATGGAAACCCTAAGAGGACCAATGAGGGTGAACTTTACAATCCTTAACACTCAAGCATTTATTGAGCAGCAACTGTAACCAAATGGTCCTGGCATCACGGTCAACTAGATCAAAAATCACAATTGCTGCCCCAGAGGATCAGAATTTTATGTTCATTTTTATTTCTTGCTGATTACTAGAAACATAATCCAGGTGTCATAATTTCAATATTTTTATAATCTTTTCAGAAAACCATTTAACGCAGATGTGTCTGATCTCCTAGCTGCCATTTTTTATTTGGTTGTTTTATTTTTGTTGTTTTATCCCCTGTCTTTGAACAAAAAGGAACTGTCTTGGACCACATATAAATATAATATAAAAAGTACACATACAAGTACTAAAAGTTCCTCTTCAAAATTTGTATTACATTATTTTTAAAATCAAAGGGGAAAAAAAGGTGGGCCACAGGTTGGACATGCATGAAAAGGGAAAGCCATGATAAAAATAGAAGGTGACCTACAAAGATAAGCCCATCAGGATAACTGCAGCTTCTCAATCCAAACTCTAAAAGCAAGGAGATCATGGAGCAATGTCATCCAAGCACTAAAAGAACATAAATGCCAACCAAGACTGCTATATCCAGCAAAATTATCTTTTAATTTAAAGGGAGAACTTAAAACTTTCCATGACAGAGACAGCTTAAAGGAATTTGCAGCCACTGAGCCAATATTGCAGAGAATACTTAAAGGAAACTTAGAAAGTGAAAGGGAGGCCAGCGTCACCAATGATCCCAGAGGAAAAGTGACAACAGCTAGAGGAGAATGAGCTGAGAAAAAAAGTATGTTACTAATCAGTGAAATATGAGTAAATAAGTTATGAAAGTTAAAAAACTCTGAAATAACTAAATTAGCCTTCTTATCTGTCACTTTAAGTATATTTATGTGGTATAGATTTAAGTTCATTTAATGTAGCAATGTGATATAGTTTTAACTTTGTTTTGTTGTAGCAATTCGCTTATTAGGTCACTAATGAAAGTTTATCCTAAGGAAACTGATTGATGTAAAGATAACGTTGTGAATGTACAAGTATGCACCTTCCAACATTCAGCTAAGGCATTTAAAATTCAACTTGTTTTTCCTTCTTTCCCAAATTTACTAGTCTTTTGAACTACATGCTTGTAGTTATTTTCTAATGTGAACTGGTGGGTAAGGCCAGGTTTAATAATAACAACAAAGATATAGCAAAATACAGAAAAAAAAACTTTTGGTGAATATCCCAATAAAGGGATTGGTTGGATTCAGAGAAGAGGTATCAAGATCTAACTACTGCAAACCCATTAGAGGAATAGGAAGCTGAGGTAGAGTGGTGACTTGAGTGAAATGACTTAGGTGCGGAAGATTAATATGTTAAACACTGTGTAGTTTCTCAGACTTGGAAAACCCAGAACACAGACATTCTTTGGGACCATATGAAGTGATAGCTGGAGCCGGGGGAAGGGACAGGGAGGGGGTGGGAGGGTAGTAAGTGGGAAGGGATTGTAAACTCGATATGGTACATAGGTGTACAAAACACCCAAATTCATGGTAAATACTATGTATTACATTTGTATATTAATAAAAATAGTGGGGGGGGGGGAAGAGTAGTATTCTGACAGCCCCTAGCCTCTGGGACTTAAAGGAACTTAATAGCTAAAGTACCAGAGGTGCTTTTAGATCAATGTAGCAGCATTTCCACAGACTTATGTTAAATGTATCTTCTGCCTACTCTCTGAATTGCTAGCAGAGATATTAGGTTCTTGTAAGTGAAGGTAAATCCCTTACAGAATAGGTCTCTTAAAAAGAACATGCATAAAATTTTATAGAGTTTTTGAAAATATTTTTTTTATCTTGGACAAAACAGAGCATTAGAAGATAGGCTTCCTTTTGGAATGTGGCTCAAACCACCCCCAACTTCACTCTCACCCCGCAAAACACCAAGTCCTTGTATTTGCCCTGTCTTCCGTGGGTCGCAGCAGAAGTACAGAGGTCCAACTCTTAGCTTTGGCAAGGATGTGGGGAACATGGCAGAATCACTTTGTTTTGGTGTATGTGACTATGGGACTTTTCCTTTCAGCATCAAGTATGTCAAACCACCACGATAGCTACTACTATAAAAACAAGTGCCATATAGAATTGATTTTTAATACATCATTATCAACTGTATAGGTGGACAGGAAGCAGGGAGGAACAGGAGGAGCAGGAGAATTTTCTATTCTCCACATGCAATTTGTTCTTCTTATGAGTCAGTTTCTTGGTGCTCCTCAATGATAACAATAACCCAGTCTTAAATCTGACAGTTTACTGAATACATATTTGCATAGCAGATTGTCTTGGGGGCCCCAGGAGAGGATCAGCACTCAGGGGTGCTCATTTCTTTCTGCTCATGGTGCCTTGGTGCAGACAAGCCCACTCTCCCAACTTCCAGACTTGTCATACAAGAAATTTTACTAAAAGAACACACAGTCCTCCCATAGTATCTGCAAGGAGGATGGTCCCAGAACTCCCCGTGGCCGGCAAAATCTGCTGATGTACAAGTTCCTTCTATAAAAGAGTATATAATATTTGCATAGAACAGACATGCATCATTCCATATGCTTTGAATTGTCCCGTGATTATATGTAATTCTTAACAATGTAAATACTGTGTGAATAGTTGCTATTAAGACATACTGTAAAGAAACATTTCCTAATGCCTTCCTGAGATGTGTTCAGTACAGATGCAATTTTATTTTCCAAACACTCATTTTTTCTATTTGGTTGCACACAAACAGAAAATCTATTGATAGGAAATCAGCATAGTGCGACTTATTCACTGTGGCTGCCAGTGGCTGTGCCCACCCCAAACTGGGGATGATATAGAGACATAGACCCCTTAAGAGATGGGGAAGGATGAATATTGGATTAGAAGAGCAAGCAGATCCTTTCTAAATCTCAGATCCCTTTGCTCAAGACTGTATGAACTACTCCTCAGTAGTTACAATAGGGCTGGTGTAGGTCAAACAGCAGCTGCAGATTACACCACGCAGCTTTGGCCTCAAGAAGCTGCATCACTGGCTTCTTTTTCTGTTCCCCTCAGCCCCCCCCCCCCCCCCCCCCCCCCCAACCACCAAACGTGACCTTCCTCCAGGGCCTCAGTCTCCTCTGTGAGTTTATGTTTGAGTGTTTATTGCATCGGGGTCTATTCCTACCCTTCACTGAACTTTTCCATGGGAAGAAGCTAAGTCTGGCCTGTGCTGAGCACGGTCTCCCCAGGATGTTGCCCACAGGGGTACAGTCACTGAATGAACAGCCCACCTCAGGCCTACTGCTCTACACAGAGAGAAATCACCTGGAGACCTCAGTGCAGTGCGTTACTGCTGCTTTCTGCAGCTCCACTGAGTGGCAGGTGCTAGGGTCTCTGAGCAAACTTTCTGCCAGCAAAGAGAACTCTTTTTGACCTGTCAAAACAAATCGGTTCTTGTGAACCTGTTCTATCACATTGTAACTCCAGTGTCTGCAGCTGCCACCTGCATTCAGGACAGAGTTATTACAGATCATAAATATACCTACCCCTCTCTCTCTTTCCTCTTCCAAAAACCCTAGAATGGGTGATTTTTTTTTTTTTTTTTTTTTTTTTTTTTTTTTTTTTTTTTTTTTTTTTTTTTTTTTTTTTTTTTTTGCCTAAGGGGATACTAAATATGCTTGTAACCCCAAGGCAGGTGGTAGAACAGAGGCATTTACCAGGCAGAGAGGATAGGGTGCAAGAGTTAAGATGTGACCTAACGTGACCTTCAGCAGGCTCTTTTTTACTTCTCAGCTTCAGTTTCCTCTTCCATAAAAAGAAATTTGGTCAGATAACACCTACAGCATCTCTCACTCCTGAAGAGTCTGTAGTTATGTCTCAGACCTGTGTCCAAGAGCAACTAGCCCATTCCAGGACAGAGAATCACCAAGACATTCCTGGAAATATTAGGTTAGTAGATATATTTTAATCCCCAAATAGAAAATAACGGGCCTTTTGCTCAGGTGTCTAATCTGGACCTTAAAATGTCATAGCGAGGTTTCTTAAACACTTACGTTAACTACAGGCTACTGGATTTACTCTTCAGAATGTTACCAATTAAGTGGACCTTTGTCATCTTTTTAGTTAATGTTCACAGTTTTGACCTATGGCACACATTTCCAAAGGTCTGTGGCTTCATTACTTCATTTGTTTGTTTGCTTGGTTGGGTTTTTTCTTTTGTTGTACTAGTGGTTGAACTAAAGGCCTTCACACAGAGCTACTTTTTTATTATTTATTTTGAGACAGATTCTCACTAACTTGCTGAGTCATCCAGGTAAGGCTCGAACTTTCAATCTTCCTGCTTCAGTCTCCCAGAATGCTGGGATTGCAGGTATGGACTACCAGGTCAGGCTCCCAGAATATTTTTGAAGTCTCCCATATATGAAAAAAAAAATTATTAATTCATACTAGATCAACAATGGAATGGACATCATCTACAGTTTTGCAGAATTCTCAAAATGCCAGGAAACATTGTTCAGGTTGAATTTGAGGGAACCTGATGTGTATTACACTACAGCACTGAATTGAGGCCAGGGGTAGGTGTCTAGTGGTAAGAGTTTTCTAGGTAGAGCCCTTGTTTTCAGCTGCTTGATTTACCTCTGCTGCGGCATCTGCCTTAGTTACTTTTTCATCCCTGTAACAGAATACCCCATAGACAAACTTTGGGAGAGGAAAAATTCATTTTAGCTCACAGTTTCAGAAGGTCCGTTCACAGGTAGCCAGCAACGGTGGAAGCAGAGATCGCAGCTGCTTTTCATAGCATTGCAAAGGGGAAGCCAAGTCAAGTCCCAGAAGGAAGGGAGGAAGTAGCATATTTTCTTCCAGGTCCCGTCCAAGTTATCTGCCCCTTCTAGGTCCAGCCTCATTGTTCTGCCTCTTCCAGATTTAAGCCCCCACCACAAGCCTATAATCTATAACCCACCACACACCTGTAATCTATGATCTAATCTACACTACTGTAATATATAATCTGCCACCCAGCTGTTTTTTCACCACATACTTGTAGCCCGCCACACGACCATAATCCACCCCTACAGACGAGGCCCCCATCTCGTAACAGCACATGACTCCATGGATAATCTATGATATCCAGATGCATGAGGCTTTTGGAGGATATTCCAAATCCAAACCACATTAGTATCTGATGCCTGTAAGTTCTGGTGTGTTGAGGACTTTTTTTTTTTTTTTTTTTTTTTTTTTTGTGGGTTCTGTAGGCCAGTGGTCTCCAACCTTTTTGACACCAGGGACAGGTAGAGTTGAAAAGCATACTCCCAAGAAGGGGGTAGAGGGACAGTGGGTCACAGAAGGGGGTGTACTTGTTTTGCAGCAGGTTGTTGGCACACGGCTTTGAAATGGCAAGCAGCAGCAGCAGGAGGAGAGTAGCAAGTGACACTCGGTCTCCTGCCAGATCCGCTGTAGAATCTAATAGGAGTGTGCTGACAGGGTGTGGAGCTTCACCCGCTGCCCACCCCCTGTGCAGCCCTTCTAAGGTCATAGACCAGAGTGCTGGGGACCCCTGCTTTAGACCATTTCTTCCATCATCCTGCTGTATCATTTGCGTTTCCTCGACCTACTTTCCTTCTTTAAAGAAATTTATGGCAATCTGTTCCTGACAAACATCCCGTCTCTAAATTTTTAACTCATTTCTAGGTTTTAAAAAAAGTTTTATTTCCATCAGAGAAAAATTTTTACTTTATTTTTCCATTTGTTTGTCAGTTGTAATGAGTTGTTTTTGAGCAAGACAGAGAGAGAGAGAGAGAGAGAGAGAGAGAGAGAGAGAAAGAGAGAGAGAGAGAGAGCGCTGATGTAAATATGTGTGGCCAATCAATCATTTTGGGTTGGAATTCCAAGAAGGAGCATCGGTAGTCCTAACATTAATGTTAGTCAAGGTGAATGTAAGGCAAAATAGTTACATGTGACAAAGTGGCTGTTGTAAAGATACTGATATCTATCTTTCATGAAAATTTATTAGGAATTTTTATAATCCTGATAACAGCTTCAAAACTGTGGGAAATACATAGAGAAATAGATCAAATTCTATGGGATTAAAAGACATTGACTAGCATATTGCATTTGGATATGCAAGTCCAAAATTGAGCAACTCCATTTATTTGGGACTCTAACAAAGGTAGCCAATTATAGTGGGAGAGCATGATGGAGTTAATGTTTACATTGGAAGCCAGGAAACAGTAAGAGAGAGAGAAAGAAAGAAGAGAGAGAGAGAGAGAGAGAGAGACAGACAGACAGACAGACAGACAGACAGACAGACAGACAAAAGAACCAGAGTCCCACGATCTCTTTTGAGGACATGCCCCTAACGACCTAAGCCCCACCTGGAGTGGAACTCAAGGCTTTGCACATTATAAGTACACGCTCTGCCACGGACTGAAATCTGCAACCTTTACCCTTTATTCTGTGATGTGTTTATTCAGCACTGCAACCTTTCTCCTCTTCTCTGGAACTCTAGCAATACAAATGCTAGAGCTTTTGTCACTGTCTCCCAGGTCCCTGCATCTCTGTTAGGTTTTTCCTTTCAACTTTTCTTCTCTGTATTGATCTATCATCAAATTCACTCTTACCTCTACCATATCTTTTGTGGGAAAGAGCCCATCTAGTAAGCCATTTGCTTTTGGCTTCTGATTGTGAATTTCTTTATATGTTGGTTAATGTACTTTCGGCTCTAAAATTTCTATTTGATTCTCCTTTATCTTATTCATTTCTTTAATAGCATCTTACTACACTATTTTACTATACATATTTTGGTACTTGGCATTGAACCCATGTCCTTTGTATTCAACTGCATCCCCAGACCATTTATATTTTGAGACAAGGTCTTACTAAATCATTAAGTTGCCCAAGCTAGACTTGAACTTGCAATGCTCCTGCCTCAGCCTCTCAGATTGCTGAGATATGTACCACCATATGCAGCTGTATTTTGCTTTGAAAGTGCTCATGATTGCTCATTTAGAAATTTTAAAACTTTTTCAGATAAATTGAACATTCACGTTATCTTGCTATTGGTGTCTTTACCCTTCTGTATGAATGTCGAGATTTTCCAGGTTCTTCATATGCTGAGTAATTTTTGGTTCTTGCTTAAACTCCTCAGACAATATTGACATTTTGTTTCGGCACACACTTGACCTGGTTAAGTTCAGGTCTCAAGTTTCAGCCTATGTACTCTAGGCTGCAGCTTCCAGTGTGGGTTTAATTTTCAAAGTTCAATTTTTAGTGCTATTCAGGTCTAATCCATGCATGCATTTCCCATTCCAGGGGTCAGTCTGAGACTTAAGGACATATGTATATCAGCTCAGCTCTCAAAGTTTTCAGAAGATTACTTAGGGCCAGTTCCACGATGCTCAGGCCAGGGATTAGTCCAGAGTTCATAAATCTCGTTGTGGGTTGCTTTACCTGCTACTTCCCTTGTACCTCTGATTCCCTAAGGCTCCCCATATGGCATCTAGCCAGTGACCTTCCACTTGTATAATTTTGTTACAGCACTGGGAAAATATTAAGAAAGGCAACAATGTCACATTTTTGGAGCTGCAGCTCTATTGAAATGAAAGTAGGGTTTCTTTCTCTCAGAAATTGTGGTTCCTGTAGTTTCCTTTTCCTGCCAAGTAGATCCTACTGTGGCTTAAATCATATTCCAGCAGACCTACAGACAAAGGAAAGTAGAAATAAGCAAAGAAAAAGTATTGAAGTCCATATTTCCTTACTTACTGAACAACGCCATTAAATCTCTTGAAAAGTGTATATACACCATTTTGTGAACACATCTATTTTCTTTAGATGTATCACAGCCTTAAAGATTTTATAAGGCTTCAATTCTACTATTCTAAATAGGTTACTAAATACTGGAATAATACAAAAATAATTACACTGAGTACTGAAATTAATTTACAACCTAACGTTAAGTTAAAATAATAATCATAGACATAGCTGATACCAAGTGACTGCCAAATATAACTAATAAAAGTATTTAACAGCTGATGGTGTAGCTCAGCAGTTAGAATACTAGCTGAGGAAGTACAAGGCTTTGGGTTAGACTCCCCAGCACAGCATAAATTAGGCATGGTGGCACACACCTGTAATCTCAGCACTTGGAAATTTGAGGCAGGAGGATTGCCACATACTCAAGGCCAGTCGAGGTATTCAGTGAGTTCAGAATCAGCCTGGACTACAGAGTGAGACTCAACCTCAAAAAATAATAATAAATTAAATAATGCAACATTACCAATGATTATTCAATAAATTGTGCATGTGTTTTGTTAATTTTTAGTAATCAGTGTATATCTAAGATGTTTTAAATATGTCCATATAATGATATTGTGGCCCCTACTCTCCCCAAAAGGGTAGTGGGGAATAAAGCAAATGAGCAGAATTACTTCAATAAGCGTCAAGAACAAGATGTCCAAGTAAGATTGTAGCCAAGTAGGAGTTCTGCTCAATGGCTCCTCCTGGGCTCATTCGAAGGTTGAGATGCCATAGGTCTCTAATATGTTATGCATGTATATAAAAAGAAGGACAGAATTTTTTTCAGTTGAGATGCAGTTAAAAACTATCTATTCGACTTAGCTAGAAGGAAGAGAGCTCCAGGAATCGAAAGGAGGCCACTAGAAGGCTGGAAACCATCTAGACATATCAGAAGCTGAAGAACACACCAACCAGGCTATGAGCCACTGGTAGCTGTAAACAGAAGTAAACCCACATCTGGGAACCACAGGGACTAACAGTGGCCAGCAGCCTCAGACAGTAAGTAGTAAGCTCGGAGGTGGGAGCTTCAGGAAGTGATATTAGCTGATAGTCTAACTAAGGCTGCAGGTAGTGCAACTGCAAAGGCACCACATGCTTCCCCTTGCAAAGGCCTCCCTGAGCTTAGCAGGCCAGCTTGGGAAAACGGCGCTCAGCAGCCATACTCTGCAGTGATGTAGCCAGAAGCCATTTAGAAAAGAACCTGAGCCTGAACTGTTCAAGGTAAAAGAAGCCACAGAAGGGCCACGCCTCAGGGATTATGAGCACAGTGCCTAGGAACAAGAGACAGTCGCAGAGAAGAGAGAAAGGCCACCAAACTCCAAAATGGTTCGGGTAATGTTTTTAGTGAGAGCATTTCAGAGGGTGGAGAGCCCCACCCTCCAGGGAGGGAGGCCAGGACAGATAGGAGAGCATTGCTGAGGGGGTTGGGTGTAGACAAGATAATTTAGAGGCCACTATGTTAGGTCCTCCTCTCACTGCCTACTTCCAGCAAAGGACTTAGCGGGCTTTCAGGTCTTCCCCTCAACCCCCACTCTCATACACTTCCAAAGAAACTTCTCACCTAGGCCATTAAACTAAACTCACTCAGCAACAGAATTATGGGAAGGCAAGGCAATAGATGCATGCAGAAACACTTGACTGTCTGGGGTAATGTCTTGGACCCTGAAGTAGAGGCAAGGAAGTCAAAAACAAGTAGACTGGTTAGTTTATGCAAACAGTTAGTTTAAACAAGATATTCTTTAAGAAATATAAATAATGTTCAGTGAGCTTAAAAAGAATTTTGCTAAACAAATGACAGTCTTAATGATTACAAAACTTACTGAACATATAAAAGATACAAATAAAAAGTTGGCTGAGCTAAATAAGGCAATGCAAGATATGTGGGAACATTTTGAAGTGGAAAATCTGAAAAAAAAATCTAGCTGAAGTTCAGGATATGAAAAAATTCACTTGAAAACAGGAGAAGTTAGCTTGAACATTGCAAGGACAGAATTTCAGACCTTACAAGACAAGGCTGAGGATATTAATCCCACATTCAGGCATGAGAACAAAAGTAGAAGTGAACTGAGTGGTTGGATACAACAGCTGATGGATGACTCATAGAGAGCCAACCTCAGAATTATGGGTGTTAGAAAAAGAGTGAAAGACAGCACAAAACATATAAGAAATATAGTCATTGAAATCATGGCAGAAAATTTCCCAAATTGAGAAAAATAAATAAATATTGAGGTATAAGAAACTTATAGAATACCAAATAACCTTGACCATTAAAAAACCTTACCATGACACATCATAATCAAAGCCTCAGAAATTCAACACAAGGGCAGAATACTAAAAGCACTAAGAGAAAAACAGATATTAGACAGGCAAGATCTTCCAGATTACTTCAGGTTTCTCAATGCAGACCTTAAAGGCCAAGAGAGCATGGAATTAAATCTTTCAAGCTTTAAGAGAAAGTAAGTGTCAACACAGGTTGTTGCGTCCAGCAAAATTATTCCTGAAAACTGAAGAAGTAAAAAGTTTTCATGATCAAGGAACCCTAAAGAAATGTGCAACCACGACTCAAGCATTGTAGAAAACACTTGAAGGAATCTTAAAGAAAGGCAGAAAGAAGGGCAACAAAGAACAGAGAAGAAAGGAAACATCAAAAGGGAGAGTATAACAAAAAGGAAAAACAAAGAACCAACACTAAGAGAACAGGACAATGACGATATTTGGTAAAAACTACACTCAACGCTAATTGTCTTAACTTGCCAATCACAAGCTGAGTGGGGGCAGGAGGAGGGACTGGATTTTCTAATTTTTGATTTTGAGACTAGACCTGTTCTAGTTACTTTTTGGTTGTTGTGACTCAATACTAGACATTCACAAATGTAGGGGAGGAAAGGTTTATTTTAGCTCACAATTTCAGAAGGTCACAGCTCATTCAGGGGCGGTCAGCAATAGTGGAAGTACACGGCCGAGGCAGAGGTGGAAGCAGCTTCTCAACATTATGAACAGGAAGCCAACTCAAGGCAAGCTGAGCTTAGTTTCTCAGGAAAGGCAGGAAGCCTCTTATACATCCTTCCAGGTCTCATTCCCGTGATCAGCTCCTGCTGGATCTAGGTGGAAGGTGTGGTAAGCCCCACTACACGCCTGTAATTTAACTATTTGCCTGTAATCCAATTAACATGCCTGTAATCCACCTTTCTAGATTGGGCCCCAATCTCCCAGTAGCAAATGATTCCATAGAAATTCGTAACAACCAAGGACATGAGACTTTTGGGGAACAGTCCAGATCCAAACCATGATAAGATCTAAGTCACTAAATTGCCCAGGCTAGACTCAAATTTGATCCGCCTGCCTCAGCCTCCCAAGAATGCTAGGATTACTGGCCTATACCATGCCTGATGTAAGGAGTAAGGTGTAAGTGTAGGAAAAGAGGTCTGGGATAGCAAATGTAGATATCTTTAAAATGTATTTTCAAGGCTTCTTGTTTTTCTAGAAACACTTGCATTGTAATTAAATTTGTATATCAAAGTCATAAGTTGACAAGGGCACTTACTTTGGCCTCACAGAAGTTTCCCAAGACTTAGATAAGAATGTCTGCATGCTTTAATTTTTTGGGAAGGAAGAGACATTTGTTCATTAGGAGAGATGAATGGTTTTTGTCTTTAATCTGGTGTTATTTTAGTCAGCATTAGTGAAGTATTTTATAACTGTCCAACACCTGTTGAGCAGAATTGTGTCTGAAAAGCGTGGATGTAGAATTTTAACTCTTTAGTCACCATAGTAAGTGATTAAAAAACAAAATTTGTACAACTGACAAAAATATTTAAAGACTGATTATTTACATTGTAAAGGCTAGATGAGGGGGCAATAATAATAGAAGAAAATATAACTAGGAAATATGATAGTAGAAGGTTGATTTTTTAAACAAGCATATTTCTATTTTAACACACTTAGGAATATACTAAGGAATGTTGTGTGTGTATATGTGTGTACATGTTCTTTTTTTAGGAAAATGGATAAACATAAAATTACACACACATACACAAACACACACAAAGGCACATATGTGCACACACACACACACACACACTATATACATATCCTGACTAATTTGAACTGAGAAACACAAAGAGCACGAGAGAGGAATTACATATAAATTATAATGTATATGTAACTTAATTATATATATATTAGAATAGCAGTTATTAGAAAAGAGAAAATAGGTTCTGCCAGGATACCTGGAATTAAAGCCAGAATGCCTGGAATTGTGTGCTCCAGATAAGAATGTGGTAGCCACTATTGAAAACCTTTATGGTGAGGCCTCAAAAAATTAAAAACAGATTTTCCATGTTATTTAAAAATTCTACTTCTTGATATCTGCTCCCAAAGAACTGGAAACCTGGTGTCTTAGTTACTTAGATGGTGGAGGGACAAAATACTTGACATCCACAGCGTAAGAGAGGAAAACTCTATCTTAGTTCACAGCTTCATATGTTCTCACACAGTCCACTCATGGGTGGCTGGCAATGGTGGAAGCACATGGTGGAGGCCCAGTAGGAGAAAAGCTCTTCACAGCCTGGCAGACAGAAAGTCAAGTGAGACAGGAGAGAGTTGATGTTTGAAGACAAGGCAAAGCCCAGAGCTTTTGCAGGAAAAGGTGTAACAATGTTTTTTCTTCCTTTTCTTTAATTTAAGCTGCCAATTGGGTTGCCCACACCTGAGGCTTCTCTCATTTCCTGGCCCACAGGTCAATCATACACACCTGAAAGCTCTGCCTCAGCATTTCCTAATCTCAACAAATTAACATAATCCATCAAGGTCAAGGCCCAAGTGTCTGCCCCTTCCAGCCAGGCCCCAATTCCCAACAGCACATGGTTCCATAAGTCCCCCACTACATCTAAATATGTGAAGATTTGATGGGACATTCCAGATCCAAACCAGAACACTGGGAATCAAAAAGATACCTGCACATCTGAGTTCATGGCAATGTTTTCCACAATAGCCAAAAGGTGGAAGCAACTCACAGGTCCACCAATGGATGAGAGAACAAACATTGGGGGGAAAATATCATGAAATATTATTCAGCCTTAAAAAGGAAGATACAGGCTACAATATGAATAAAACATTGACTATATTATGCTAAGTGAAATAAGCCAGTCATAACAAACAAGAAATGTTTTTCATAAAGACAACAATTAGAATGTGCCAGGCATGGTAGCACATGCCTTAGCCTCAGCATTCTGGGAGACAGAGGCAGGAGGATTTAAAGTTTGCAACAGCAACTTAGAAACTTAGTGAGTCTGTCTCAAAACAAAATTTATGAAGGACTGAGGATGTAGTTCAGTGTGAAAGCCCCCCCACAAAAAATAAAACATGATTCATTGTTAATACATCAGTTTTATGCAAGGCAGAAGTAAAAATATAAAATAAAACAGAACTCCTTCCATAATACCAGAAAAGTGTTCAAAAAATTAATCACCCATTCTTCTTGGAAATTTTCAAAAACTAAACCAGAATGATAGTATATTAATATATAAAAGATTCTCTGTCTTTTACCAAAAGCCAGTATTGTATTTAAAATCCTAAAGGATGTCCTCTGTTCCATTTTGTTTTATATTCTAAACATTGAAGACAGACGTGGTGACACACACCTGTAACCACGGCATTTGGGAGGCTGAGGCAGGAGGATTGATGTGAGTTCAAGGCTAGCCTGAGCTATAGAGCAAAATCCTGACCCAAAAAAGGGTCTATTGGGGCTGGATAAATGGCTTAGCAGCTAAAGCGCTTGAAACGCTTAGGTAAGCACTAAGTCCCTGAGGTTGATTCCCCAGCACCACATAAGCTGGGCATGGTGGGGCACGCCTATAATCCCAGCACTCAGTAGGCTGAAACAGGAGCATTGCTGTGAGTCCAAGGCCAGCCTGGGCTCCATAGTGAGTTCAGGGCAAGCCTAGGTTATAGAGCAAGACCCTGTCTCCAAAAAAAGTCTATTCCAAAAATTGTAGCCAAAACAAAAAAAAAATATGAAATAAAAATTATATGAATGACCATGGGGCTTTCACATTGAAATTACATCCATGTTACATCCAATGAACCACGTTTACTTTTTGATTTTGAGGCAGTCTCAGTAAGTTGTTCAGGATGGGCTCAAACTTATGATCCCCCTGACTCAGCCTCCAGAGAGCTGAGGTTACAGAGCACAGAGTGCAGAGTGCTGGGCTGATGGGCCTGGCTCAGAGTAATATTAATGGCAGAGAAAATGAAGAAAATGTATCATTATTTGTGGGACACCCAATCGCTTTTCGGAGAGTCTGAAAGCCAGTTCTACCATTTACAAACCCTTCGCTCTCTCCCATTCTCTGTTCTTACCTTGACTCTAGCTCATCTCTTCTTTGAACAATGATCACCTCTGATTACTCTCTCCTTAACCAATTCCTGCGGCTTGAGTGTTATCTTCAAAATGCACGTTGAAGTGCCACTGCGGTTGTGATGGTGTTAAGAGTTGGGGCCTTTAGTGAGTGATGCGATGTAGATGATGTCCCCTAACCTGGCGTGGTTTGGTTACTGCAGTCTGGGCCCCTTTTTTGTCTTTCCTGGCGTCCTCTTGCCCTTCCACTTTCCACCATGGATAGCAACAAGAAGTTTCTCACCAGATTCTGGCACCATTCTTTTGGAATTTCCAACCTCCAGAACTTTGAGCTACATAAACTGCTACAGCTGAAGATTCACCCAGCCTGTGATTTCTATTCTGTTATAGAAGCAGAAACTTATCTACGACATCCATTTTTAAGCACTGCGGTCAATTTTGTCTTAAGACATTTTTCTGCAGGATAGCTCTCCAGATGGCTTTGGATCAACCTAATCTTTCCTCTTTCTCATTTGTGATTTTCAAGAAAAACTGGGAAATGTGCTGGGAATGCCAGTCCTGGGATAGGCAAGGGCTGAATAGAGCAGCCCAGGGCTCTGTCCCAGGTCCCTGCAGAAACAGGATGTCTTTCACTGCATTAGCCCAGAGACCCAGGAACCCTGTGAGAACACAAAACACACAGCTCGTCCCAGAATCCCTCAGCTGCAGTGCAAGGGGGAGGGGGGAGCACATGCAGACAAGACTCCGTCCGCCTAGAGAAGTCCTCCTAAGCCTCAGGGGACTGGCTCACAGTGGATTCCAGGTCTCTGTCATCCCTTGCTGCCTGTCTGTAAGGATGGATGTGTTTCATGTGACTGTATATTCTGTCTCACAACACTGAATTAAGCTGATAGCCAGTGAACAGAAGTTATTTTCCAATAACTTCCCTTTGGTCTTAAAATCTAAACTCTGAATATAACATAAAGTAAAATCTAATATAGGTTATTGGACCATTTTTATACAATAATTAATATTTGAAATCACTTTATTGTCTTCCTGTTATTTTAAAACATACATTAACAGCAAAAGAAAAATTGATCCTGGCTTCTAAAAATTAATGAAGCAGAGTACAAAGTTTAAGAAACAACCACCTATAAATCCACACTTAAGCCAATTATTCCTACTAGCACTGAAGGATTTATGGCCTTAGATGTATCTATGTTTGAGTTAAGAAGGAATTTATGGCCTTTCAATACCCAGCATAGTGACAGAAAATGTGAAACAGCCCTTTGATCATCTCATGTTTTATCCACTATTTTTCTTTTAAAATGTCCTCTCTTGTGAGTATATGCTCTGGAATGAGAGTAGAATAGAATTCTCTAACAGATAGTGTCTTTCCAGTCTACTGAGTCCTTAATCTCTTGGATGTATGATATAATAGAGTTCTCTAATGGACCCAGGTAATTTTAGAGTCCTCTGGAGCCCATGAGTTTCTTAATGATTAATGGTGCATACTGCAGTGCACATCCTGCAATAGTGTACCGCAGAGCCGAACACCTGCTATTTGCTATGCAGTGTAGGCTTTAGCTCATAGAAGAAAGCAGCTACCACTTCTAAAGAGAGAGCATCTTTCTACAATCCCCACGTATTCAGCATTCTTAAGGCCTCCTCTCACTGTTGCAGCCCACAATGGCAGCTCCCATAGCCAACTTCTTTTGAGTCTACCTGCACAATAAACTTCTTACAACTTGCTGGATATATTAACATGCACTTCAGCTTATTTTAAAAATGATTGTGCAAGTCTGCTCTTTGCCCCAGAGTTTCAGTGCAAAAGAACAGGTAGGGGCTGAAATCCAGCCAGCTCAATGTGCAAAGCCAGGTGCTGACTGAGTTTTATGTTCGCAGGACTGCATTCGCCCAGTTAGGCTACCCTTTTTAATCTATATATTAGAATATGCCACGTGAACCAGTGATTACTGTGATTGTCTTCTAGAAGAGAAGTTTCTTTAATTTTTCTTGTTTAAAGACTTGCAAGATAAGGAAGTAATCAGTTTGAGTCTTTAAATGGAAAAGAGATGAAAACTGCAAGTTATCAGAGATCAAAATCTGACCTGAAGGACTTCTATGGTCCTTTCTTCCCAATCAGATGCAACACTGGGCAAAATTCAGGTACTGCCCACACTGCTTCCCCTCCTCTGCCTGAATAAGGTGCTTTTCTTCAGCTCTGTGGAGGTTGCCGTCTCTTAATTCAGGGTGATGACTTATGGGAGCGCCGTACTTTCCCACTGAGCATCTTCAGCTAGTGAGTCATTCTCTAAGGATGTGCTTATATTCTTTCGACTTAACCTGGGGTGGAAAGTATGACTCTATGGCAAGACATATCTTAGATCTCTCAACTCAATTAATTCAATGGAGGTGTTACTTTGTTATTTTTATAATAGGAAATGGAAATTAGCTTATATAATTTGGAAGCCACAAGAGACTTATTCCAAAAATATGCAGAATTTACCTATTCTCCTCACTTATCACAAAGTATAGTTTATCTTTTGGAAAAGGCATTCACAGAATCTGGAGAGCCTTGGTTAAAAGCAACAAATTGGTATCCATGCAAAAGAACTAAACACGGGACATATTTGGAATAGTCAAACTCATAGGGACGGAAAACAGAATAATAGTTGCTAGAGGTACAGGAAAAGAAACAAGAAGGTGCTATTTAGTAGGGGACAGGGTTTCAACTTTAAAAGATAAAAAGAGCTTTGGAGGTTGGACACACAACACTGTGAAGGTACCTAATGCTACTGAAGTGCATACGTAAAAATGGTTAAGATGATGTCTTACATACTGTTTTCCTTTCTGAGACAGAATGTCCAAGACCCACAACTTAGGAGAGCAAACATTTATTTCAGCTCACAGTTGCAGAAGGTCACAGTCCATTCATGGGCAGCTGGCAACTGTGGAAGCACATGGTGGAAGCAGAGGTAGAGGTGGCTCTTCACGGCATTGCAAACAAAATGCCAGTTCCCAGACGGAAGGAAGAGAGTAGCATACACCCCTCCAAGTCCCATCTCAGTTATCCACCCTTTCCAGGCACAGCCCCAATGTTCCACCCTTTCTAGGTTTAAGCCCCTAATCCACCACATGCCAGTAATCTATAAGCTACCACGCCAGTCTTCTACCACACACCTATAATCCATCACACGCCCATAATCCACCCCTCCAGAGCAGGCCCCCATCTCCTAACAGCATGTGGTTCCATAGGTAATCCATAACACTCAAATACATGAGGCTTTTGGGGGGACATTCTAGATCCAAACCACAATTGATAGTAATTTTAACATGACACCGTAATTTTTAAGAATAGTAGAAAATGTATAGTCTATTTAATTTCATTTGTTTTTCTTAAGAAAATAAAAATTTCCACACAGGAATATCAGGTCACCCTAGATTCTTAAATACATTTTCTTAAGAGTTTTCCCATCATATCTTTCCAATCTGTTATCCTTTTCCATTAATATCAAATTCACCTAACTAAATTCATTTCAACATAGATTAGTTCTGTTTTGATTGAAATAGTGACTTGATTGTCTGACACAATGCTCGCATCTTCTGACGTTAATGTACTGCTCCTAATAGGAACACTGCAGGTTTTCACAGTAACCCTTGCCTTGGGCTCCATTCGCCCCTGGGAATAATCCTCAGAGAGAGTGCTGGGTGAGTCTGAGCTTCCTCTGCAGAGGGCCGCCGACTAACTCTGGCAAGCACTGTATCCAAGCTGTCTGTGCTCCGCTTTTTTCTTATATTTTTATTTACATATCGCACCCCTTTCCCCCAGCCACCCTCTCACCCCCTGCCAACACTTTCCCTTTCCCTGTCCCCAAAGGCCATCTTCTTACTTGCTTCCATCTCTCTTACATTTTTATGGTTTGGTTTTCCCATGTTAGAGAAACCATGATATTTAACATTCTGGGTCTGATACACTTCGCTGAGCATAATGATTTCAAGGCATCCATTTTCCTACAAATGAATTGAATTTGTCATCCTTCGTGACAAAGTAGTACTCCATTGTGTATATATACCACATCTTTATCCCTTCACCTGTGGTCAGGCATATTGGCTTTTGCCATAAACTGTGCTTCTGTAAACGCAGGTATCAGTATTGCACGATGACCTTAACTCTCTCAGGCAGATACCCAGAAGAGGCATAGCTACATCAAATGGAATAGCAATCTCCATACTGCTCTCCATAGTGGTTTTACCAGTTTACAGTCCCATTGGCAATTGTGCTTCACTTTTTCTGATCTTTGAAATAACAAAAACAGGGCTGGGGGCATAGCTCAACTATTAAAGTGCTTGCTTAGCAAGCACAAAGCCCTGAGTTAGTCTCCTGAACCGCAAAAGTTGAGCATGATGGCACATACCTGTAATCCCAACAGCACCCAGGAGGCTGGGGCTGGAGGATAGACATGAGTTTGAGGCCAACCTGAATTACATAGTCAGTTCAGGACCAGTCTAGACTACTGAGAACTGTCTCGAGAAAGAAATAACAAAAACAATTTTACTTGTCCCTGAGGTAATTTTGGGTAATGCATGTGACAACTTGTGGCTTATCATTGACGTGGAGCGGAAATCAGTGAACTTCAGTCACTGAACTCTTGGTCATTGTTGACCAGGACCTTCCTTCCCCCAGAGTGTGGCCTCGTAGAACTTGTTCTGTTAGAAACTTACTGTCTTTCCTCTGTATCAGTATAAAAAGAACATACTTGCATCCCACAGTAAGCTAATCACTCCACAGATACCCAGACCTCCAACAGGAAGCCCCAACCTCAGTCCACACTGTCTTCTGCTCCTGCCCAGCACATAACAGATGCTCAGTAAATATTTACTAAAGGAATGATTAGAGAGTGAATGAGTGAACATGTGTCAGTTTTCCAGCCTTGCTAAATGCTACCAATGCGCTAATGCTGGAATTGATCATGGTAGATAGATGACAGATTATTCACTTCCTATTAATCATGTGAAAAGATCATTTGTCTTAACTTCTTGTGACTGATAGCAACACTCTAACACATTAATTCTATCTAGTTTGGGTACCTATGCAAAGCATGCAATTAGATTTATAACCACTATATGGCATGATAACTGGGTCTATCATGTTGGAAATTATGAAATGTGTACTAAATTTCTGCTCTATGAAACTCCACAGATGAGTAGAATAAAGAGAGAATTCAAGAAAATAATCTAAAGAAGTATTACATTAGCTGGATTGAACCTGTAAACATATTTTATCAAGGAATTAACTTACTTTGAGTTAATTAAACTTACCAAACACAATCAAAGATATTATTCCCCCCCCCATTTTATCGATATGTATAAGTACAAAATTTAAGGTTTACAATGAAGTTGAGCATTTTGTGCATCTATGTATCTTGTCAAGGTGAAAAGTACTTTCCCACTTTCCTTTTGTCCCTCCCCCTACCTACCCCTTTGCACCTCCCCACCCTACCCCCATTTCACTTTGTTTTTATATTATTAAAGGAGAAAAATATCAAAGATCCAATAGCCCACTTGAGTACCCAAGGCATATCTTTGCCTGACACTGTCGAATTCAGAACTGTCCAGGACAGGCTTGGCCAGTGCAGGACAAGAAGGTGAACAGAGGGGGTCCCAAAGGAGGTGCATCAGAGGCAGAAAAAAATCCAAGGAGTCAAATGCAATGACCAAGCCCAAGAGATTAGGTGAAATCAGATTGAAAGGAGTCAATAATTTAAAGCAGTCATTTTTAATCCTTCCTCCTCAAGGTACATGTGAACACCTCTAAATTGAAAAGAAATATACAAGTTGGCAAAGAAAAACAGAAACTACATTTTAAAAGCCAGAAAGAAAACTGAGAATTAAAAAATAGACACAATATCTAGGTATAACAGTGCATGCTTGTGATCCCAACACTCAGGATGCTGAGGCAGAAGGATCACAAGTTCAAGACCTTGGGCAACCCAGCAAGACCCTATCTCAAAATAAAAGTAAAAAGCAAGCTGAAAATTTAGCTCAGTGCGAAGATATTGGAGTTCAGCTCAAGGCCCTTAGCTTGATTCCACATCACCACATAAAGCTGGGGGTGGGTGCGGGGAACAACCCTGTAATCCCAGCACTTGGGAGTCTGAGGCAGGAGGATTGCCATGAGTCAAAGGTTAGCCTGGGCTACATAGTGAGTTCAGGACCAGCCTGAGCTACTGAGTGAGATCCTGTGTCAAAAAAAAAAAGAAAGAAACAAAAAACATACTTAGGATAACAGCTAAGGAGACCTCCAAGACAATCAAAGAGCTGGAGTCACTGAAGAGGATGAAAAAGATACTGGGACCGGCAAAATACTTTAAATAATTACTGTGACAGTTAATCTTGCTGTCAAATTTAATAAATTAAAAAAAAACATCTGGCAGATTAGTAAAGTATCATCCTGAAGGCATCTATGGATGATTGGCACGTAGATCAGCAAATTGGGAAGAGGGCCCACAAAGGATGTGGTGGTGTCAACCTATTGGCTTCTAGCCTAGGTAGAATCAAAAAGGAAGGAAGGGCTCCAGTTCTTGGAAGTGTGTCATTCCGCAGTGTCACCTTGGGACATCAGTCTCTGACTCCCCCATGCAGACTTATGCCAACGATGCTACAGTGTGCTTCCGGGTCTCTGACCTTCTCTGGTGCTGCATCCTTTCCTCTTGCTCTGCGGCCTCCACTTTCTCGGGGTGGATAGCTACTGGGCCCTATGATTCTCTTACATGCAGCCAACCATTGAGGACTCTTCTACCTCTGATCCTGTAAGCCTACCTAATAAAACTCTTTGCACAGACATATATTTCCTATTGATTCTGATCTGTTAGAGAATCCCAACTAGTGCAACAACTAAAATCTTCTCAAATATGATGATTTAAATTCACAGATTCAAGAAGTTCAGTAAAAGCTAAGCTAGACAGATTCAAAGAAAATCACACTCACACACTTCAGAATCAAACTGCTGGAAACCAAGCATAAAACAGTGTTAAAAGAAGCTGCAACAAAGCGATACCTTTTGTATAGGGCAACGACAAGTTTTAATAGCACAGATACTAGTGTATACTAAAGATTCCTCATGGGAAACTATGAAGAGAGTGGAACACAATTTTTCCCAAAATTATTCTTTTTATTTGTATATATTTGCAATACATAATAATTGCATTCCACTTAAAGAATTGCTGCACATACATCTCTCATTTTGGTCATTTTTACTTCCTTTTGTCTTTCCCACCCATTTGCCCCACACCCTACATCCCATTTCCTTTTATAGAAAATATTGTTTCCTACATATATTTTTTAGTTTGCTCTTTTACTTATTTATACTTTTGGTTTCTTCTATTAGAGAAACAATGTGATATTTACCCTACCATCTCTGAGTCATCTCACTAAGCATATCCATATCCATTTTACTACAAATAACTCAAATTTTTGACTCTACTATTCCCTTATGTATACATGCCACATTTTATTTACCCATTTGTCTGTTGACAGACATATTATTTGCTCCCAGGATTTAGTGATTTAGTTGTGCTGCTACAAACATAGATATACATGTACCATTGACATATGATATTTTTAATTCTTTCAGGAATATTCCTGGAAATGTATAGTTAGGCCAAAAGGAATATCTATTTTCCATTTTTGATGAATTTCTATACCAATTTTCATACTGATTGTATCAGTTTACATTGCTACCCACAATGTAGAAGGGATTCTTTTTCCCCACAAGCTTGCCAGCATTTGTTATTTTTTAAGTTCTTTATAATACCCATTCATATTGCAGTAAAATGAAATCCCAGTGTTGCTTTGATTTGCATTTTTCTAATCGCTACAGATGCTACACATGTTTTCATGTATTTACTGGCCTTTTGGACTACTTCTTCTAAGAACTGTCTATGTCAATTGCCTATTTTTGATTTGGTCTTTTATTTTTAAGAGTTTAGGTTTTTCAGTTGTTTGTATATTTTAGATATCAAGTTTCTATCTGAGAAATATCTGGCAAACACTTTTCCCCATCTGTCAGTTCTCTCTTCACTCTGTTGATTCCTTTGCAGTGGAACAAAATCTTTACAGCACTAATGGCAAAAAAACCCTGTCATCTTCAAGGTCCATATATGATGAAAATATCCTTCAGGAATGAAGATACAATAAACTGGAGGAGAAAAAAATTTCACTGCCAATACATCCACCTTATGAGAAATTGCTAAAAGAAGCTAAGGCTAAGGTAAAATGTTTCCAGAGCAACACCTGGAGCTTAAGGGATGAAGGAAAAATGGTAAACAAGCCAAACATTTTCTTTTTTTAAATTTATAGAAACTATGCATGGAGGTTAAAAGCAAAAACTTCACACTGGGAGGGTGCTCATGAAGGTGAACACATGTGCCAACTGTAACACAAGCAGGGAGGGCAAACAGATGTAGCGGGTTGCAAGTCTTCTACATTATACTTCACATTTGATATTAACTCTAAGTAGACAGGGAAACACGGGCATGTAAATTTTAATCCCTAGAGCAACCAGTGAAAAAAATTGCGAAGAGATGCAGCGAACAGGCTAACAAATAAAATCAAAGGATGAAAATATTCAAGACAAGGCAGGAAGGGAAAATGGAAGAACAAAAGAAAGAAAGGACACAAACAGAAAAATTTTTAAAAATGGCAGGCCAAAGTCAGCCAGATCAGTGATGTACAGTCTAAGTGTACATTATTAAATTTAAATACATCATAAAGATTTTCTAGTTGTATTTTTTAAAACGATAGGCTGTCAGGAATAAATCTACTTTAAATATGATACCTTAAAAGTAAATGAATGAAGAGGCTGGGGGGATAGATTAGCAATTAAACTCTTTGCCTAGCAAATGCAGACTCTGGATTAAACTGGGCATGATGATGCATGTCTCTAATCCCAACACTTATTTGGGAGGCTGAGGCAGAAGGATTACCTTGAGTTCAAAGTTATTCTGAGATATGTAGTTGAGTTCAGAACCAGCCTAGCTACAGAGTGAGAACCTGACTCAAGTAAATGAATGAAAGCAAACTATTCAAACACTAATCAAAAGAAAGGTGCACAATCTATATTAAGATAGAGATTAAGATATATATTAGCATTCCTTTCATAATAAACCACAGAACAAGTACACAGAAAATTAGCAAATGACATTTCAAGAATATCTATTAACAATAGAATAAACATTTTTAAGGCATGTGGAACATTCGCTAGATCACATAGTGAGCCATAGTAACACCTTAAGAGAATTGAGTTCATGCAAAGTATGTTATTGAAACACAAGAATATTAAACTACAAGTCATCAAGAGAAAAATATTTGAGAACGCTCCATGTACTTAGAACCACCTTCCCTCCCTTCTGTCTTGGGAAGGATAATTCTGAAGTGCCCAGGGCTCCCAGGCTCTCAAGCAGTACAAGGCTCCAGTTGTTTGCAGAGGTAACTTGCCAGTAACTCACCCTTTATCACCTTTCCTAGCCTCTTTTCCCTACTCCCATATAAATATCTCTTGATATTACCTCCAAAATAAACTTTTTCAGAGTCTGCTTCTGAGGAAACACAAGCTAAGACACTTACGCATGCAGCTAATTCTCCTAAATTAATTCTCTCATGGCAATTAGAGTTGGTCATATCACAGGAATACTGAATAAACCAATACAGCTGGCCTTCTGTATCTGGGGGTTATGTGGATCATGCACATGCTGATTCAACCAAACATGGATCAAAAATATTCCCTAAAATTAATTAAAATATAATTTTAAAATAATATAGTATAGCAATTTATGTAGCATTTTCATGGTATTAGGTTAGTGCTGTTTCAGATCTGGAGTGTCTCCCAAAAGCCACATGTACTTGGATGTAGTGGGATAACTGTGGAACCATGTGGTATTGGGAGGTAGGACCTAACTTTGGGGCTTGACCTGGAGGCACTGTGTCAACTTGTTGAGGGGGGCAATTGGCAGCTTGAACTAAATAAATGAAGAAATTTCTTTCTAGGAAAGCTCTGGCCTTTGTCTGAGTCTTCAGATATGGACTAGCTTCTGTTTCACTTGGCCTCCGTCTGCAGTGTCATGAGCAACAATCCAGCCTCCGTGTGTCCTTCCTCCTTTGCCAGCTGCCCATGAGTGGGCTGTGAGAGACCTTCTGAAACTGTGAGCTAAAAATGACTCTTTCCTGCTTAAGTTGTGGGTGTCAGGTTATTTTGTTCCAGCAATGAATGAGTAACTAAGACAGGTATTCAAAGTAAACTAGAGATTATTTAAAGTATGAGAGGATAAACATAGTTCATGCACAAATGCTATGGTATTTTACACAAGGACATTGAGCATGCTCAGAATTTGAAATTTGCAAGGAACACTGGAACTACTCTGCTAAGGGAGCAACTATTCTGAACCAAAGGTCCTAGGGAAAACTCAGGGTTAAATTTCTTTAAGCCTTTGCTCAAAACATTTTCATCAACTGGTCAATATATGATTTTGTTTTATGTGTGTTCCTTATTTAAAATATATTGTATATTCATTAACGCTGAACTCACAACAGCATTACAGTTTATGCCTGAACAAATTTATTTCATAAACACGTTTCCTCTGTATCTTCTAGGCATTATGAGCAAGAGATAGCATTCAGCTTTATGGCTGGAGTAACTTTTAGAGAGCAAAGTCCCCAGCAAAAAGGCACAAGAATATGAAAAACATGATACTCACTAGATCATAAGAAGGACACTTGTTTACAGTATGGCAGTGGAAACAAGAAGAGAGAACATCACTTCATTACAGCTCAGCTGTCAACATGTGCTTCTGAGCAATCATATTTCCCACCACACTAGGCGTGTCTGTGAATAACTATGAAGACTTGTAAGATGACAAATAAATTTTAGCAAGTGGGTAGGTCTATCAACACAAAATGCACGGAAGAGGAACTGCTGTGTGTTTTTTTTTTTTTAAGTGATTTCTGAGGTCCTAGGTTAATGATTTATGGATGAAATTCTTAGTTGACCTCTTTCCAATACATAAGGGAGGTTAGGTCATGTTTGCTTATCAACAAAGATGTCACCTGCTTCTACCCACCATGTATGGTGTAATTGAGTGAACATAAATTATATGACATTGTGCTTAACGCATTTTATGATTTTCAGTGTGCTTCCCCTCACTTGACTTTGTTGTTGCCATAATTTTTGTTCCTTTCTGTGTGTTTGGACATTTTGTACTTAAACCTTGGTATAAACAAGAAAGATTGGAACAATTGAGGACCAGCCATTTCTTGTACAGTACCATCAGTCCAAATCTTTCTAAGAAGAGGATATGTGAAGGAAATTTCTTTTCTATAAAGTGGTGGTTGAAAAGCAATTGCCAAGGACAGGTTGGATTAATGCTTGTGCGACACACAACAGAGGATAAAACAACCTTTGATGAATGAACACTCATGGAGGTGGTTAAGGAATTCAGGCAGAAGTGACAAAACGAGTCAAATTTTTGCTTCTAAGATGTTTTTCTCTGAATTATAACAATTGGGAGTAGTCAAAGCAATCCCGAGTAACAAAACAAAGGCAGGTGGCATTACAGTACTAGACATCAAATTATTTTATAAAACTGCTACAAAAACAGACAGGTTGCCCAGTGGAACAGATTTGAAGATGCAGAGACAACCTCAAGTACCCTTAGCTAATTTATCTTGAAAAGAGGGCCAAAAACATACACTGGAAAAAGGGTAGCCTCTTCAATAAACGTTGCTGGGAGATTGGTTACCCATATGTAGAAGAATGAATCTCAACACACACACCTATCACCATGTACCCTAATCAAATAAAAGGGAATCAAAGACCTAGATATTAAAAATGGAAAACAATGAACCTTGTAGAGTACAAAATATATAAAACTATAGAAGATTAGGCATGGGCAAAGACTTTTTAAACAAAATACCTGATGCAAAAGAAACAGCCCCTAGAATCAACGAATTGGATTATATCAAATTAAAGTGTCTGCATGGCAAAGGAAACTATCAAAAAAGTGAAGAGAGAACCAACAGAATGGGAAAAAAAATTTAGCATCTACATTTTGGACAAGAGACTGATACGTAAAATATACAATGAACTAAAGAAAAATAGAGCCCTCAAAAATAAAGACCTGATTAAAAAATGGGCAACCAAAATGAATAGACAG
Source organism: Ctenodactylus gundi (assembly GCA_004027205.1). Lineage (NCBI taxonomy): Eukaryota > Metazoa > Chordata > Mammalia > Rodentia > Ctenodactylidae > Ctenodactylus > Ctenodactylus gundi. The sequence continues at coordinate 389,822 of PVKB01000777.1, forward strand.
TTCTTTGATGAAGACATTCAAATGGCTAGCAAAGACATGAAAAAATGTTCAATATCTTTAGCCATCAGAAAAATGCAAATCAAAACATCACTAAAATACCATCTCACCCCTGTGAGAATAGTGTATATTAAGTAATCAAAAAGTAATCAGTGCTGGCAAGGTTGTGGGGGACAAGCAACCCTTCTCTATTGCTGGTGGGACTATCAACTAATATACAATACTACTCTTCCATAAAGACAGATAGATTTGAGGCTTTTGTAAGTAAGTGGACACAATTTGAAACTATCATTCTTAGTGAAGCGAGTCAAACTCAGAGGATTAAATATCACATGGCTTCAGTAATATGAGAAACCCAGAATGCAGGCATTTGGGTGTCAGGGGAATGAGGAAGGGAGCAGAAGAGCAAAAAAGGGAGGGGGAGGGATTATTATGTTAACATGATAAAACGCACACAACATGCTCAAGGTCATCGTAACCATTGTGTATCGCATGTATATACTAATAAAAACTAGGGCATAACAAAGAACATTCATAAACATGTAAGATTCCCGCAATATTATTTTAATATCTATGTCATCAAAATACAATTATGTGGAAAAATGATACAAAGCCTACCTAGAGGGAAAAAGAAAATTTTGTATAACAGTACAGGTTTAAATTTATCTCATGTAACGTCACCAAACTAAAAGAGGAAACAAATTTGATGCAGAACTTATAACATGGACTGATAATCTTTAGTGATTAATAGATGAAGCTATAATTGATTCCACCTCCATAGAAATTTAAAATTCAATAATATCATAATTTCTTTGACAAACTCTAGTTATTCAGCACAAAATATTGACAACAGATAAATTTCATTTCTTGGGCTACCATTCACTGAAAATAAGAAATACTTAGAAGCACCGAAACACTCAAGTTAACACATTCTGACAACTTAATAAAAATGTAACAATCGACCTAGAAGCTACTATTCTAGTGGAAACACACTGGCTAGACAGAAGCCTACAGTTCATCTCAACACGCATCTATGGAGTATATTGTGTCAAACAGTGTGGAAGAAGACAGGAAAGGGCACTTAATACAGAGTAGTAGTCTTCCCAGGGTTTCCAGGTAAGTTATTTTTCCCACCATTTTTATTAATATACAAATGTAATACATAGTATTTACAATGAATTTGGGTGTTTCGTACATCTATATATCACATCGACTTCACAATCCCTTCCCATCTTCTACCCTCCCACCCCCTCCCAGTCCCTTCCCCCAGCTCCGCCTATCACTTCATATGGTTCCAAAGAATGTCTGTGTTCTGGGTTTTCCAAGTCTGAGAAACCATATGGTGTTTAACATATTAATCTTCCATGCCTATTTCACTCAAGTCACCACTCTACCTCAGCTTCCTATTCCTTTAATGGGTTCGTAGTAGTCAGATCTTGATATCTCTTCTCTGAATCCAACCAATCCCTTCATTGGGATATTCACCAAAAGTTTTTTTTCCATATCTTTCTACATCTTTGTTGTTATTGTTAAACCTGACCTTACCCACCAGTTCACACTAGAAAATAATTATAAGCATGTAGTTCAAAAGGATAGTTAATTTGGGAAAGAAGAAAAAATAATAAATGTATAAATTTCAATTGCCTTAGCTGAATACTGGAAGGTGCATATTTGTACATTCACAAGGTTATCTTTACATCAATCAGTTTCCTTAGGATAAACTTTCATTAGTGACCTAATAAGTGAATTGCTACAGCAAAACAAAGTTAAAACTATATCACATTGCTACATTAAATGAACTTAAATCTATACCACATAAATATATTTAAAGCAACAGACATGAAGGCAAATCTAGTTATTTCAGAATTTCCTAGCTTTCATATCTTAGTTACTCACACTTCACTGATTACCACCATACTTCTTTTCTCAGCTCCCTCTCCTCTAGCTGTTGTCACTTTTTCTCTGGGGTCATTGGTGTTGCTCGTCTCCCTTTCACTGTCCAAGTTTGCTTTAAGTATTTTCTGTAATACTGGCTCAGTGGCTGCAAATTCCTTTAAGCTGTCTCTGTCATGGAAAGTTTTAAGTTCTCCCTTTAAGTTAAAAGATAATTTTGTTGGATATAGGAGTCGTGGCTGGCATCTATGTTTTTTTAGTGCTCAGATGACATTGCTTGCTTTAAGAGTTTGGATTGAAAAATCTGTCATTATCCTGATGGGTTTATCTTTGTAGGTCACCTTCTGTTTTTCTCTTACCGCTTTTAGTATTTTCTCTTTGTGTTGGGTTTCTAGAATTTTAATTATGATGTGTCGTGATGAGGGTCTCTTCTGATCAAAGTTGTTTGGTGTTCTATATGCCTGCAATAGTTCCATGTTCATTTCTCTTCTTAGATTTGGGAAATTTTCTTCCATTATTTCATTAAACATGTCCTTTAAGCCTTTTGTTTTGTCCTCAGTCTTCTCCTCAATTCCTATAATTCTGAGGTTATTTCTCCTTGAATCATCTATCAGTCGTTGTAATGATTCGCTTTCTTTCTTATTTACTTTGTATTCTTCATGGCCTGTATGCTGCAGCTTAGTCACTTTTTTTTTCTAGGTCTGACATTCTATTCTGAAATTACAGCTTCTTCCTCTGGGAAAGCTCTTGCCTTCCTAATTGTCTACAGAGGATGCCAACGCTGCAGATCTTCATCACAGATTCATTCCAGTCTCAACTTGCACCTATCCGCCCATCGCTGCTCTTCAGTCACCAATCTTCAGGCTCCAGTCTTCGCCATTGTTCTTTGAACAAGGGAGATCTGCAGCAGACTCTCACTGGCTGTCCTGCAGTCTCAGACGGGAGTTTTATTTTGCAGCTGAATAGCCACCAGACACTCCAGCTCATGCACACGCAGGCCACTATCTTGGACTATCTCTATACTTGGATTTGTAACCCTTTCAAATAGATCCTATTTGTTACAATTTCTGTAAATTCTTCCTTTTGAAAGAACCCAAAGTAATGCAGCATGGAATTAGAGGAAGTGGTCAGGCAGCTGGGCAAGGACCAAATTTCATGGTGTTATATGCCAGGCTGAAAAGTCTGCATTTGTTTATAAGGCAAAGGGGACTCTATGAGACTTTCAGCCATGAAAGAAGATCAAGGAAGAATTATGAGTAATATCAGAGTGTCAGTTTATATTATGTTGCTATAACAAAATAACACAGACTGAGTAAATTACAGATAATAGAAGTCACCTCATGGTTCTGGAAGTTGGAAGGACCAATATCAAGGTACTGGCACCTGGCAAAAGCATTCCTGGCACAGTAAAACATGGCAGGGAGCATCACATGGTAGGAAAGAAGTGGCATGCTAGTACAGGTCTCCCTTTTTCTTCTTACAAAGCCATTAATCCCATCACAAGAGCCTTACTCACATATCTTCTAATTTTAATCACCTCCCAAAGGCCTCACCTCTAAACACCATCAACACACAAATTTGGAGATTAAATTTCTAAATGAACTTTGGGACACAGGCAAACCATAGCTGTCAGATTTACAAGTTAGGGAGATCAGTCAAGAAGTAGGGAAAGAATGAATTGCAGGGGTTAAGACTAAATCAGCAAGACCAGTATGCTATAGGAATCCAAGTAACAGTAATCACAGATCAACGAGGGCCTGAATTAAGGCTGTGTGGAAGTAAAAAGAAGGGGAAAAGAAAAATCAGGAAATATCTAAGAGACAGAATTACAGATCATAGATTCAAAGTGCCAATGAGATAGAGAGGGAATACACAATTCTTCGAGATTTCTACCTTGCACTGTCAGGTGCACAATGATGCCACCGTAGTTCCTCATGGCTGAATGTCACAGAGCTTTCTAATGCTGTAGCAGCAAATCAGGTGATAGGAAACTGGAAGAAAAAATAATAATTACAGACAAAATGATTCATAAATCTTAGATTCTACACAGTGATTTTACAAAAGAAATATTTGCTCCACCACTAAACACAATGTTGTAAAATGGGCATCCTGGTCCCTAAGATGAGTAATGGAGACTGCATCTCCGGTGTACCCGTGATCACTAGAGTGCCTGGGACTCTCTGTGTGAACACCCTTCCTAAGCAGGGCAGTAAATCTGCAGTCCATAATCTAAGAGTGGATGGAACTGAACTGAACAACCCTCTCCCTGACTTGTTCACTAGCATGAGAACTTGGTCACATGACAGAACAGAGATCAGAGCTTTGGATGAGGCCTGGATTGTGCCTCTCTCTCTCTCTGTGTGTGTGTGTGTGTGTGTGTGTGTGTGTTACTGTGGAATGAGCCCAGTGCTTTCAAACTAAGCTATAATCCTAGCCCATTTTGATTTTTGAGACAGGGTTTGCTAAGTTGCTTAGTAGCTCAGGTTGGACTAAAAGTTGCCGTCCTCCTGCCCCAGCCTCTCAGCACACACATTTCCTGCTCCTGTTTGGGAGGATGTACTGGCAGCGTGTGATTGCACTGAAAACGCATAGTCAGGAAGTCCAATCTTACCTTCAGTATTTCTGCAGAAATCTCAGGGCAGAATCCAAGCTCCTGAGCATAGACAGAAAGTTCTTCACTGCCAGATGGAACACTGACCAACTCACAGTTGTTCCCCTTCATTGAAAATTGTCCCCCCACCCCAGCTCTCAGCCACGATAGCCATGGACTCCTGGTGACAGTTTGGTACACCAAAGGTAGAAACAAAGTGACCCTTTCCAAGAAATATTGGCCTCCTCAGCTTCTCCTCTCTCAAATGCTAGCGTACCATGAAGCTTTGGTAAATAACAGTGGGCAGTGAAACAAAGGTTTGTCCAAAAGATACAGTTTCATTACATTATAGATATTCATCACTTCTGTATCTAACTGTGCAATCTATTCCAACATTTTTACTGGACTATATATAAAAAGGTTTTTAAAAATTCTTTTATCATCCAGCTGGTACCCTAATTAGTGAGTTAAGTCTTTGACACATGTTTTATCTGTATATTTTACATTAAACTTGGACAAAATTAATTTCCCACATTCAATTCTGTGTGAAACATGGAAAGTATGACAAGACTTCACTTGTATTGTGAAAAGCTTCATTAATCAAATACGCTGACCAATACGGAATTTTAAAAATATGTCTAAAGACAGGTGGTTCATTATTTGAAGAGTAATGAATTGCTAGTGTCTGCAATTTTTTTCTTTTCCTCATATTGGAGATTGAATCCAGGGCCTTCAAACTCAGCTACATCCCTACTTCATTTTTATTTTTTATTCCGAGACAAGGTGTACTAAGTTGCCCAGGGTAGGCTCCAATTTCCATTCTCCTGCTCAGATTACAGGGGGGAGCCACCACACTGTGCTTCAATTTCTGACTAGTGAATTTCAATTACCTCCCAGAGCCATCTAACTCCATTTTGGAGAGGGCCCATGGTCTTGGAGAGGCTCAAATTAGCTAGCCAACTACCATTTTGCAGCATCTGGAGAAAACCTGTAAGATAAACCCAAAATGTCCTAACAGGTTTTCAATCTCTTTCCATTTACACTGTTACCAACCGTCTGCACGAGTAATAATTATATGAGACTTGGATCACTTGCAAGTCTGGTCTTTGGGCCAACTACCTCGTTAATCTTTCTGGATCTCAGTTTTCACTTCAGGACAAAGGAAGACTATCATTTTCCCCTTAAAACTGAAAAATTACAATTAGCCGAGTAATCTACAAGTATCACTTAGGTAAATCTACAAAACCCAGACATACTTAGATCTCATACCTTGAATATCTTGGTTTAGTGCAGTAATCACACATACTTTTGGAAATTCTTCAGCAGAATTCAAATTACCCACAGATGGTTACTGACATGAAAGTGGTTTACACTGGGACTGACGGTGCAGGCCTGTATGGGAGGCTGAGACAGGAGGATTGCCAAATTCAAGCGCACTGCGGGCAACTCAGCGTCTCAGCGAGACCCTGTTTCAAAATCAAAACTAGAATAGGAGGAAAAAAAAAACAATAATAAGGGATGGGGGAGGGAGGGGATGTAGCCTGTGAAAGCCACGGGCTGGATCTCCAGTATCACCCTCTTCTACCGCCAAAAAAAAAAGTTTAAAATATTTCAGAGGGCACCACTGATCACCAAGGGTCCCCTCCAGGTCTGTAAAGCTCTGGTCTTAGTAGGTGAATAAAGGGGTCATGCTTAGCCACCCACCTCAACTGTGATCCCACCACCTCTGGTTTCTAAGGCTGGGTCTGGAAAAGGCCCCTGGGGTAGCGCCCCACGCATGAACCCTGGGTGTTTGCGCAGTCGCAGAGCCGCAGCGTTTTCGTCACGCACCGTCGCTACTGTGCCAAAGGGCACTCCAAAGCCCCTCCAACGCGTTCCCGCCAGCTCCGCCCCCTCACGCGCTCCGCGCGCTCACGCCCGCCCGCTCCGAGTTCGCAGCTGGCCACGCCTCCAGTCCCCGGCCTGCAGTTCAGCGTGGAGCCGGCTCCGCGCTTGGCCCCGCCTCCGCCCGCCCCGGCCCTAACCACGCCCCATAGCGGCCCTGGCCACGCCCCCGCCCCCGGGCCACGCCTCCGGCTTAGTAGGGGGACCGGCCATGGCTTTTGTGGCTGGAAGGTTGTTGCGTCGTTGGCGTCCGAGGTAAGCTTGAAGCCTCAACCCCCAGTGCCGAGGTCGTCCGCAGAAGCTGATGTTTTTACGGGGCGTTGCTGCCCTCTGCGTTTCCTAGTCTAGGCTGTCCACAGGATTGCACTTTCTGGGTTTTCCGGCGAGGCGGAAGAGTTGTAGAGAGTGTCCTCAGACGCGCACCCTTTTTCTTGCTGGGCCCTGAAGGTAAGGACCAGCGCGTCGGGGCCGGGGCGACGGATCTCTGTGGACGCGTCCCCCAGCCCTCCGCTGCGTAGGTGTCACCTCGCTCCCAGTTCCGCGCTGCGCTGCGGCGCCGAGCGCTTCCAGGGAACTCGGGCCTGCTGGTGTCAGCCTGGTGCCGGGACTTGAAGGGTGCCAGGTGTTCTTTGCTGGGTCACACAGCGAGGGAGCGCGCAGCTTCTTTGCAGAGAAAGTGCTGCAGAAACAACAATGTGGACTTAAATACCGCTTTTTGGAGAAGGCATACTCCATTATAACGTGAAGTGAGATGGCAGATTCAGAGGTCACAGCTCTGTTAATGACCCGAAACGAATCTCTGCATAGAGAACAAAACCACATGGAACTGGGAGAAATTTTGTTTTCTTAAATGATATGGTTCTTAGAACCTTTTTTTTAATCTACACTTCATTTAAAAATAAGTTTTCTTTGTGTTTTGTGGGAAGCTGAGTAGTTGGGCATGGTATGGATATTTTCAATTTTCCCTTTTCTGCATGGAATTTCCTTTGTGCCAAATTAAAGGTAAAATGCAATCTTTACCCTTTTGACCAAAAAGAAATGTGTGTGTGTGTGTGTGTGTAATTGTTAATTGATTTTATTGAATTACATACTTAAAGGTTTGAACCTAGAGTTCACTGTTCCATTTGCAAATTAGATAATTTCAAGGGGGGATGTTTTAGTTACTTTTTTGCTGCAGGGACAAAATATGTGACATCCACACCTTAAAGAAGGAAAGGTTTATTTTGGCTCACAGTTTCAGAAGGTCTCAGTTCACTCATGGGCAGTCTGCAATGGCAGAAGCACATGACAGAGGCCCAGAAGGAGGAAAAGCAGTTCATGGCAGGAAGGAAGCCAAGTGCAGAGAAGAGCGGAGCTAGTATATGTCCTTGCAGGTCCTGAGCCAGTGTTCTGTCCCTCCCCACCAGACCCCACCTCTTCACAGCACACAACATCCAGATACCTGAAGCTTTGGGGGGATGTTCCAGATTGAAACCATAACTGGAGGTGATAACGTTTGTTAGGTTTGAGCGTTGCATTATTTTAATCATCTTATTTGGGTTCATGATTTTGAATGTTTTTTTTTTTTTTGTTCTGCTTGTGACCCCAATACTGGGCCTTGAAGTTTGCCAGCCAAACCCTACTTTATATTTGCTTAAAAACGTGCTGGTCACCTGGTGTTGCTTACTATTTTTGCTCTGCTTCTGCCTGGTTGCTTAAACAGCCAATATGAGGATGAGAAAACCTACAGAGCCCACCTCATTGGGTACCATCCAGTACAGGTAGATTCCCTCGCACTTCTTGAAAACTGCTCTTCTGTCCCTTGGAACGTTTCTTCTATCTTCACTCATGTGTATGTTGGCACATGTGGTTTGCCAGTAGAGGGGTAAGGGTTGACCTGAGGAAGGTTACACTTGGTCAATCACGAGTACAGAAGCGGTTTCAGGGCCTTATAACTCCTCACTAAATTTTGTGCACCTTGGTATCTTGATGATCTACCCCTGTTTATCCTGCTTGCTATTTATTTGATGCTTGTCTGTAGCAATATTTATTAGTATATAGCCAAAATGTCCATTCTAGCTACTTTTATCTTTCATTTGAACTGCTTACAAGTGCCTCGCTGGATTGTGCCTTCATAGTTAGTTTCTGTGTTAATTTATCCAGGAATCCATACTGCTCTTTGTAGCCAGCTTGCTGATATCACCAGCTATGCGGTTCCTTGTTTGTCATAATAATGAAAATTAAAACTAAAGCACAAACTTACCAGAAAAACCTTAAATTAGAAAGTAACAGGAAACAGTAAGGGACTGTAGTGTGCAGAACTAACAAAGGTGAGGCTGGCCCTCAACAAAGGATAATAAGAAAAATAGAAAAGGCCTCCTGCATGGGCATCTGGAGGGGCTGCATTCTGGTGAACAGGATCAGACTGGCCCAGCCAGTGTCTTAATTATGTAATCATTGCTAGGCCAAAATACCTGACACTCACAATTTAAGAGAGGAAAGATTTATTTTAGCTAAGTTTCAGAGGGTCTCACAGTCTTCTCATGGGCATTCAGCAACAATGGAAGTACTTGGCAGAGGCTGGAGAGCTACTCACCCCACCCCAAACAAAAGCCAAGTGAAACAGGAGCAAGGCTATGTCTGGAGACTCAGCAAAGCAAAGACTAGAGCTTTCCCAGGAAGCTACAACAATATTTCTTCTTCCTTCCATTACTTAGATCGAGAAATTGGACCCCCAGAATGGGTGCCCCTCCCTCATTTCCTTGCTCAAAAGTCAGTAACAAACACTTGAAAACTCTGCCCTGGACACCCCCAATCTCAACTGGTTGACACAATCATTTCAGGTCAAACCCCCAAGTATTTGCCCTTTCCAGCCAGGCCCTACCTCTCAATCACATGGTTTGACAGGTATCCCACTACATCCAGATACATGAAGCTTTGGGGGAACATTCCAAATCCAAACCACAGCACCCTGCAAAAGGAAGACAGCTTTCAGGATTAGCAGGTGGGCCAGGATCAGGCTCATCAATGTTGGTCTTGGTGCTATAGCTCTATAATCTGCTTGACTGATGAGTGATTTTGTTTCCAGGGAAGAATTCTCTACACCTGTGGTGGTCTCAGTCATGTAGGGCTTTGTTTTGCTCAAATCCAAGTGACTATAGGTTTAGGCAAGAGGCTTAGTGGAGCTGAATATCCCAGTCTTGAGGGTAAATAAAATCTTGTAACTTTAGGGCTAATCCACCTTATCTGTCCAGCTCCTAATCACGCTCCCTAATGATCCACAGACCCTTATGCAGAGCTGTGAAGCGATTTGACCCCAAGATTTATAGTAACAAAGGATACCAGATGATAGTGTGGCTTTTTTTCTGCCGTTAGTTGCCTATTGGGCAATGTGTAGGCCCAAGTGAAGAATCATGGTTTATTGCAAACATGGCTTTTAAGTCCCTGACCTTGGGGAGGTGGGTGGTTAACTGCATAGTTTCTCACTATGACTGCATTCCTGGGATAAGGTAAGCCTGGCTTTTTGGTAAAGGTGGAGAACCATTAAAAATCAGACTGCAAGGCAGATGTGGAGGCACAACCCTATAATCCCAGAACTCTGCGGAGCTCAGGAGTATCACCACAAATTGTAGCCCAGTTTGAGCAACTTAAACAACTTAGTCCTCTTGTCAAAATAATAATAATAATAATAATAATAATAATAATAATAATAAGGCCTGGGGTGGGTAGCTCAGTATGAAGGGCCTGGATTGCATCCCCAGTACTTGGGGGAAAAATTAAAAGCAGATTGCAGAAATAGAAATACTAGGTACAAGTAGAAGTCTGCCTATTTGTAGTCTTTTGCAGGTTGTTCATTTCCCAATAGTTCAGCTGCACGTGAGCAGAACAGCAATGAGAGCCAGTCAACAGGACTTTGAAAATGCCCTGAAACAGGTGAAACTCTTGAAGGATGATCCAGGAAATGAAGTGAAGCTAAAACTCTATGCACTCTATAAACAGGTAAGTGTCTAACATTGTAGTGGATCCTGGGTTTAGTGGTAATGGAAGTTAAAAACTAAAGTAACAGTAACAATTGATAAGCAAAAACTTTGAAAAGTAAGATAATAAGGGATGAATCCTAGCTTGAGTAGTCATGGTAGGGGACACACTATAATAAAGAGGCAGGAGACCAGCTTTTAAGGGTTAGCTGAGGTGGGCTGGAGGCTAGTCAGTCATTTTGTTAGTCCTAGATTTGTAGTTTGGGAGGAATTCTAATGGTGAAGGAGCAATTTTATTCCCATGGAATGATTTCCTGTTGTGGTGGTCTCAATGACATGTGGTTCTGCTTCTCCTGGGACACAGGTGACTACAGGTACAAGACTTGATGTCAAGGTGTCACTCCAAGGGTGGTGGTGGTCTGGAACTGAACATTATAAAGGCTGGTAACCAGATAGGAACCCTGAAAGTTACTGATGGTTACTCCTATCTTGGTGTCTTCTGTCTTGGAGATGAGATAGGCTAGGTAAATTTAGAGTTAGTCAGCCTTTTTTTCCTGTAGACTTTTACACAGATGCTCCTTCAGGGACTAACATGTGCTGAGTTTTTTTTGGATGGTTGGTTGGTTGGTTGGTTGGTTGGGGTTTTTTTTGAGTGGTGCTGGGGAATTGAACACAAAACCTTCACACTGAGCTATAGCCTTCACTCATTTTTGATTTTTGATATAGGCCCCAGCAAAGAGTCACAGGTTTTAGCATCAACCGCTTTTAAGTCCCTGGTTGTCTCAGAAGAAAACACAAATTGTGCTTTTAAAGAATTAATAGGTTGAGAGCCCGAGAGTTTGTTTGATCTTTGTCCCTCTCATGATCTCTATGTCATGACTGTGTCAGGGTCTGATTTTATTTCAGGACATCTTGAGCAAGTGACTGTATAGAAATGCTGTGTCTACTAAAATGCAGCTTTAGTATTTTTTATTTATTTGTGTTTATATTTCTGTGTTTATAATAGGCCTTGAAATACTAGTAAGGTACAAGTTAACCTCTCAGGCTCACTCTAGAGTAAAAGAGACTTAAAAGATACAACATTCAAATGTTTAGACCGTACTTGCCTCCTGATTAGAATAAATCAGTTAAATGGTATTTAATATGGATTGAGTAGAAAGTATCCAGAAATTATTGTTAATGATTTCATGCCTATATAAGAAGATACCGTTGTTTTATTAAAGAAGTGCTAAGTATATAGCAATAAAATAGCATTATGTTTGGGGTTTATGAAGGTAGGGGAGAGAGAGAGAAACACAACTTGGTAATTGTTCGATGTGGGTGACTAGGTATCAGGAACATGTAATAATACCATACTTTGATAGATGTTTAAAAAATTTTTTATAATAAAATCAAAAAATGAAAGCTTTTAAGTTAAAATTCCAGAGCTTTCCCTGGTGTGTGTGCCACTCTGATGTGCTGTGTTACTATCTTTTTTCCTCTTAGGGTGTTGACATGACCCTCTGTTACTTTCACATGGGTGTAGATGGTAAAGAATTTAACTTTGCTCCCAAAATGCTTTGTTCTTGGTTTCAGGAAGTTCACTTCTAATCTCTTTGCCTAGCTGCCTGATAGAAGCACTGCCTGGATAGTGCAGGTGTGATTTAAGAGTGAACCTTCCATGCAGAAGCAACACAATTTACACATAATGCCTACACCAAAGAGTCCTAGTAAAAATTCTGAAGCTGCAGCTAGTTTCTTGGTTGGCAAGACTCCATGTGTATTGACACGCATCACATCAATTCTTGGGAGCTACCCTGTCCCAACTCCTTTGGAAGAGGACAACAGAAACACCACATTTGCTTCTGCCCCAAATGCTAACCTATGTGTTCTCTATCTTGAATGATTTTAGTTTATCTTTTCTTATAAAAAACCGTAAGTATAGCAGCTTGTAATGAGTTCTTCAAGCAAATTATTGGACATCTTACTACCACCTTGAAGTTGGTGCCTGCTACCTTTGGGTCAGGGGTTCTCACAGCTCACCCCCTACTTCCATAGCTACAATTCTATGGCTCAGTTACCAGAGTCCTCCCCTGAATTAGTGGTGTGCTCTGTACCTCTGGATGGGCTTTCAGGATGTACTTTCCCTAAGCTGTTTTCTTGAATATACTCAGCAACCAATAACCTGTAGTACCTCTTGTCTCCCCGGTCTTTTCTGTTATATGTGCCTTTTCAGCAACATCAAAGACAGGGTGAGGGGAGGGTTCAGCTCATTTTATGTACCCTTTGAAAGCATTTGAGGGGGGCATTTAAGCTCTGGATATTATGAATCTTAAGCATTTAGAGCTCTAGTTTGCATGACTATTCAACCATTAATCACCTCTCTCTTCTTCATAGGCTACAGAAGGACCGTGTAATGTACCCAAACCAGGTGTGTTCGACTTCATCAATAAGGCCAAATGGGATGCCTGGAATGCCCTTGGCAGCCAGCCCAAGGTCAGTTTACTTGCTATTCTACTTTTATTTTACTTGCTGAAATTCTATGTTTCTCATCAAGTCTTTATCGGTGGAGCTTTTGAAATCCTCTACTCATTCAAAGCCTCTGGTTTTTCTTTAATTGTCTATTGGTACAGTATGTTTCTCCAAATGCTTATCATTGACCATCTCTTCCTCAGGAAACTGCCAGGCAAAACTATGTAGATCTGGTATCCAGTTTAAGTCGTTCATCTGAATCCTCTACCCAGCTGGAACCTACAGCTGAGAAGAAACTACCTGAATCGGAAAATGTGGTTGTGACGTCTGAAGATGGCATCACAAAGATCACATTAAACCGGCCTTCCAAAAAAAATGCTCTCACCACGCAGGTAATAGTGCCTGCCTGAGACTGTCTCTGACTTTCTTCTTGCTCTGTTTCACTTAAAGAACTGTATCATTTCAGCGTGGTTCCTGTTTTTGTTCCTTGCTTTGATTCGTATAAGAAGATTAGTAGTTATGGCCAGTTCATTCACCAGCATTCCTTATTCAGAATTTGTGTTTTTGGTGGGTTCTCCATATCCACAAGGTACTGAGACTTGCCTGTGAATGGGAGCACAAATCAGTACAATTAATATAAGTGAAATATGTATTGATACAAGTGAATATGCAGAGAGGCTCTCTAAGATTGGTGTAAGATACCCTCAAAAGTATTTTCATGTCACTAAGACTTGCAAGTCAGTCTTTTTTATGTTAATAGAGTTGTTGCTTTTTTTGGTACACATAGAGGAAGAAAGGAACAAAGGACTTTCTCTTCAGTAGAGCATAACCCAGCTTTGTTTTGAATGCAGCATTGACTGTGTCTTTGAACTAAAACTTCAGCCCCTTCCCCTTGAAGTAAATTACAGAGAATTCATCAGATTACTAATGCTGGAAAGAAATTCAAATTTGAGGTTGCTGTAACCATCGGCTTTCAGATCTGAAGTGTGGAAGAGAAAGCGTGCTAATTTGAAATATTCTTAAGTAAGAATTTTATGAAGTGGATATATGCCATCCAACTGATAAAGCACTTAATTCTCAGAACTTTGGTTTTATTTGCCCCAACTCGTTTCTACATAACTGTGGCAATAATAGCTGTTCTTTCCTTAGCTTCTAATAACTGTCATGTTGTTTAACCGTAGCTCAAGTTCATGTAACAAATAAGCAGGAAGACCTGAGTTGAAGAGAAGCCTGATGTATTCATATTCTGATCCCAGTTCTTGCCAGTCACTTTGCTGTACTGTGTCATCTTTATATAACAGGAATGAAATTACTTCTTAATCTTTACATTTTTAGTCATATATTATGTAAAATCCAAACCTTTATTTTCTTAGTGTCTCTATATAAATAAATATGAGACCCTCTTTCCCATTCTTTCCCACACTGAAATCTCATCTAAAGTAGAAACCCATCTGAAGACAAAGGCTGTAGCGCAGCCTTCCAAAATTGTCAGAAGTGTTGCCCATTTAAAATTTGTAAGTCGGTGTCCTGAATGCCATTGTAGTACCATAAAAACCTCAGCCTTTAATCATTAATTAATAATTTGCAACTGTGCGTAGTGGGTGGGGCAGACCTTTAATTGCAGCACTCTGGGAGGCTGAGGCAGGAGGAGCACAAGTTTGAGCTCAGCCTGGGCAACTTAGTGACTTAGCAAGACCCTGTTTCAAAATAAAAAATAAAAAATGGGCTGGTGATGTAGCTCAGCATGAATGCCCTCTGGGCTTAATCCCCAGTAAAACAAAACAAACTTACTAGACTGCCTGGGACTTAGCTCTTGAGGTCACACCTGAAGTGTTGCTTCATGGACAACTTTCTCTGGCCACCTCCTGTCTCACCATCCTTAGACAAACCTCAGCATGCCCATTAAACATGGTGCTATTCTTATTTTTTGCTCCATTTCAGCATAACAATCTTTCTTAATTCCAAAAGCTCAAGGACTGTATCTTTTTCATTCATTTGTGAAACAAAGCAGTTCCAGTTCCTCTGCATCTACTAAAGAACCATAATATATACTGAGTAACTTTAAAAGAACAATAAAGATTCTTTCAGGTATATTGGTCCACCATTTCAGTTTTTTAAGTACAAACAAATGTTTTACATCATGCTGAAAATTGGCTTGCAGACTGACGTAGTCAATCAGGTGACAGTTCTTAATTTCAGCATTTTCTTCTCTTTTCTTCATCTGTCCATTCATGTAGATGTATCATGACATAATGCTTGCACTCAAAGCTGCCAGCCAGGATAACTCAGCCATAACTGTTTTCACGGGTAAGATTTTTGTTTCATTTCTTAAATTTTGTTTTAGGGAATTTTTTTACTAGGTTGGGAATTGAGTGAAAACACTTGGTGACCTTTGCTAGTACTGCAATGCTCTAATTTATAAATGTAACAATAGTCTGATACAGGGTAGTCACTCCTTGATCTTTACCTGGAGTAAAGTATAAGTCTCCATGTGGCTTGCACAAGAACAGAGATCTGACCCGATTCCCAGTCGCCACAACAGACAGCAGTTCCACTGTCCACAAACACGTGGATGAATAATAAAATTGTAAGCTGTTCACGCAGTAGCATACTACCCAACAATAAAAAGGAACAGATGACTGTTGTACCCAGAAATGTGGATGAATTCTTTAAAACATAGTTCAGCAAAGTAAGTCCAGCACAAGAGAGTATATATTGTTTGATGCAGTTCATATAATGGCAAAACCTCTAATCAATGGTGTTTGAAGTCTGAAAATGGTTGTCTTAGGGCAGGTGGGATGGAATGGGACAGTACAGATGCTCTGTAGAGTAGCCTCTCTTATTGGTAGATGTGCCTTCTGTGGTTTCACTTTTCTGGGTTCCAGTTACCTGGGATCAATCTTGGTTTGAAAATGTGAAATAGAAAGTTCTGGAACGTAAACAAATCATATGTTCCAAATAGCCTTTATAGTTTTTTACTTTTTGTGTATGTATGGGTGGTACTGGGGATCAGACTCTGGGCCTTCATAGTGATCTACATATCCAGCCCCTTTATTAATTTTGAGGCATGATCCTGCTACATTGCTAAGCTGCCCAGGCTGGGCTCGTACCTCGTGCCCCAGCTTCCCAGCATGCTGGAATTACAGGCTTGCACCACTGGGCCCAGCTTGTATATTGTTATTTTTTAATTTTATTATTGTTATTAAACTCTCACCTAATTTGTAAATTTTATACTTTGTTCTATACATATATATGTATGTATATATATATATATATATATATATATATATATATATATATATATATATATATGTATGTATGTGATCTTGTTCTTCAGAATAATAAAGGGCTTGGTTCCAGTTCCCTCACAGATAACCAAAATCCAGGGACATTTAAATCCTTTCTATAAAATAGCATAATATTTGCATAGAACCTATGCATATCTTCCCATACTGAAATCGTCTCTGGATGATTTATGATACCTAATATAATATAAATGCTATTGTTAATTTCTTATATTGTTTTGTTTAGGAAATAACTATAAAAAGTACTCAGTGCAGATACAACTTTTTACCAAATATTTTTGGTTTGTTTAATCTATAGATAACAAAACGTGAGGATAGAGATTGGCAACTCTGTAGGAAAACTCCTAGCACATACTATAGATCTGTGTATATTCTGAGGTCTAATCTGTCAAAACAGTTATGGCTGAGCTATCCTGGCTGGCAGCTTTAAGTGCATCTGTGTGGCATCACAGAGTGGACGCTAGAGCATGAGGAAGAACCAGTGTATCTGGCTTTGGCTGGTGTGACACAGGTGTTTATACTCAACATTCAAAACTCAAATATTTAAGAGCTGGTCATTTTATTGTGTGTAAAGTATACTTCAATAAACATACATGCACACCCCTTCTGTGGCCCTTCAAGGCAGTATTTTTCTAAGGGAGGTGTTTTCTGTTTTTCTTTCTCTTTGAGACAGAGTCTGGTTATATAACTCACAATGTAGCTCAGGGTCGCCTGAAACTCACAGCCCTCCTGCCTCAGCCTCCTAGTGTTGTGTTTGCTGATATGCACCAGTGTGTCCAGCTTAAGAAAAAACTTCATGGGACCTAGAAAGCTTTACATGCACTCTAGTTTCTCTTCAGATCATACAGATCTTTCACCTGTTACTAGAAAGTCTGATGTACCCTTTCCTGCTCATCCTCATACACACTCCTTTCTTGCCCCTGACTTTCTGCACCAGCCACAGTAGTTCTTCTTTTAATCGATCATATGTCCTGGGGCTTCCCCTACACAGAAAGTTTACACATGCTGTTCTCTCCTCATGAGAAATTCTCCCTTTGCCCCTCTTACCTGTTGGCATTGCTACTCCTTCATATCTCAGCTCTGTTAGGAAAACCTCTCCCTCGGTTCCATGATTAAATCAAATACTTGTTGTGTAATTATATTTTCATGCACCTCTTTTTGTTTCACTGGTGCACATCTACACTTTTTTGATGTTTTAAAATCAGGGGTAGAGCATCTGCTGAGTGTGTGCAAGGCCCTGGATTCCATTACCAGCACCAATAGAAAGGAAAGAAAAGAGAAGGTAGAACAGGAAACAAAGGGGGAGAGAGAGAGAGAGAGAGAGGAATTCTATGAAATCAGTGTCCAGCTCACTCATTCTGTAGGGCAAGAACCACAGCTGGCTCACCATTGTATCTTCAGTGCGCAGCACAGAGCCTGACACAGTGTGTACACTTCATAGTTACAGAATGAATGAACATATGAGTAAGTGGTGATCTGTTGATTTTACTATTGACAGGAAATGGTGACTATTACAGTAGTGGGAATGATCTGAACAACTTCGCTAATGTTCTTCCTGATCAATTAGAGGAGATAGCCAAAAATAGTGCCGTTCTACTGAGGTAAGAGTGGCATTTCTCTGATCCTAGTGGGCTCCAAAGTGGTATTTAGTTGAAAACAAATCACATGCCTACTTTCTATCAGTATAGCTTATTATGTCCTTGGCCAACCATATTTTTTCAAACTCTCCCTGATCAGTAGGTGAGCATTCATTCAGTCACTGTGACTTTCTGCCCACTTCATTACCCACTTCTACTGGCATAGGTAAACTAGAGTTGTCAATAAAACTCTCCTATGCTGAGATGGAAGAATTCAGCAGACTCTCTAGTCAGCAGAATGTATGCCATCCATGTCTACTGGTAATGAGAGACTCGAAGTAGTCTTAAGAAGTGCTGGAGGGATTTGACAAACTTTGCCTTTCCAATCTTGCTGATGCCACCAAGTGTCCTGCCTCCATTGTGCTGTGATGACATAGTCTGTGCTCAATCACTTACCTCAGTCCCTAAGGCCACAGCTACTTAGAAGACAACATAAGAAGCATACTTGGCCTGTAGGATTCACATCATGACCTTTCCACAGGTACCACCCAGAGAGTACCCTCGACAGCCTAAGACAGGCTGCCCAATGGGATCATGCTGCCAGTTGGTCCAGTCACCACAGATGGAGATTATTGACTTCCCTGTACTTTGGGAATGCAACTTTGGTTCACATACTGCATTTATTTTTTTCCATTTCTGTAGGGATTTTGTAGGCTGTTTCATTGATTTCCCGAAGCCTCTGGTTGCAGTGGTGAATGGTCCAGCCGTGGGAATCTCTGTCACCCTTCTTGGGTTGTTCGATGCTGTGTATGCATCTGACAAGGTAAGTCAGCTCCCACAAATGAAAGAACTCATGCAAATAGAGTAAAAGTGGATTTTCTTTTTGCATTGTTGATGGGAGTAAATGGATTACATGTGGTTTGTGGTAACATGAACTATATTTAGGTTTTACTCAAAGAATTACTCTAGTTTGACACATTTTGGTTTTTCTTCATTATTAACGTGAAATTTTCTGAGCATCAGTATTGTTTTGAATGTTGTCCTAACTCTTCTAATTAAATTATGTGGTAGTTAATCAATTTTCAGTTTTCATGTTATTCTAAACTATCAGAGGCACTTGAAAGGTTTTCATGGTGATGGGGGGGAATAAAGTCTTTGCAGGTTATGCAAATGGATTATTTGATCCTTTTTTCTCATTTATGAATCCTAGTATTTAGAATTTTAGATAAGAAGGGACTGTGATATTATCCACCCTCACTCCTTTGCAGCTAAGAAAATAAACTCTGAAAAGGAGTTCTTTGCCTAGAACACAGTTCCATGATGATTTTCACTTTTAAATATTTTAATTTTTATTCTTAATGATAGGATGTCTCTTGTAAGCAGAAGGTGAAATTTTGAAATATATGGAAAAGTACAAAGAAAAATTTAAAATCCATTCCACATTAATCTATAGCTTAGTGGTAGAGTGCTTTCCTAGTATGTGCGAAGGTTCTAGGTTCTATCCCTAGTACCACAAAAAAAAGAACAGGGAACAGAGACAGGGAGCTATAAGTCAAGTGGAGTAAAGTAGCAATGTGTGAGATTAGATTGAAAGGTCTGATGTACAGAATGAGGAATGTAGTTAATAGTAAGTAGTGGTTTGGCTAGCTGAGTAAGTTATACTGCACTTCTGTATGGGAGATAACTATAAGATAATATGTTAATTTCTTCCACTATAATAATCCTTTGTATAACATAGATACATTTTATATTAGGTTCTATACCTTAGTTATACACAAAAATGTTTTTCTCTTCTAAAATTATTCCTTATTTCACCACTCAGAAGCAACCAGTACTAGTGATAAGCTTATGGAATTTATCTAATTTAGCTATATCTGACTTCTGGAATCTTAAGCTGTTTCCAGTTTTTGTTGGAAACAAAAGATGTGATAAACATTTTTCTTAGAACTTTAAGCAAGAACATTCTCCATGGAACTTATAACCACCTCTAGGGTCGTCAGAATCTTCAAGTTCATTCTTCTTTGACTGATGAATTGGCAAAATTTACTAATCTACAAACATGTGGGAAACATTTTTTTAACCACTGAAGAGATTTCTGGGATTTGCAATTATTGACTTCATGAAAGCATATCGTATTAAATCATAGGTTTATATTTAACCTCTATAAACTAAATATTAGCTAGTGTATTCCTTCCATCCTGTAATGTGAGCAGTAGTTACTAATGTCTGTTACTCTATCAGCAAGTGTTACCTTTATTGTTTGAGGTTTTAAAAAGTAGAAAATACAAAAGTAATTAATATTTGTGTGCTTGCTATGTACCAGGCACTCTGTTAATGCACATTATACCCACTGATTTCCATAATGCACATAACAGCCCTGTGACAGAGGTACTCTCGTGTCTACTTTACAGATGAGAAAACTATACAGAGTTTAGTTTTAGTTTACAGAGTGGGTAAGAGGCTTTCCCAAAGTCATTAAGCATTCTGATGTTAAGGCCTAAAGCTTTAACTGCATCTATTGTGCTGTTTCAGGGGAAAAAAATCTTAATCACTCATTGTGGAGTTTGTATATACCTGTTTGTGGCTTTGGCTATAGTTTTCATTTCTTTTGAGTTTTCAGGTTAGATTCCTTAGGCCATGTCTTCTTCCCAGTATGTATTCCTGAATAAGTTTTCTTTGGAAGGGAGGAGATAACATTAATGAGAACATTGTATGTTGTTATTAATATACATATATGCTACATACGTTAATAAATCTATTAATAACAATATTGTGTCTGGCTATAGCAACAGAAATCTAGATTTGGTTTTTCATACTATCAGCTTGCATTCTTTTTCAAAAGTATTTATCATTAATAAATACATAGAAGTATTTTGTAAGTTTAAGGAAAATGATTATATTGTAAAATAACCAATATCAAAATTGATTCTAGTATCTGAAGCCAATCAAAAAATCTGTAGGGCAAAATCAAGACAAATGAAAGATAGAGGAAATAATTTTCAACTTACATATCAAAAGCTGTTCTCCCTAAAATATACAGTATATCTATAGAGCAGGAGATCAACACTCTAATATAGAAAATGGACAATGGAGAAGAATTAATAGCTTACAGAAAATGAACTATAATAGATCTAAAAAATACATGAGAAGCCGGGCATGGTGTTTGTATTACTGGCTTCCCATCCCTGGGGCAAAACACTTGATGCCTACATCTTAAAAGTGAGAGATTCCTTTGAGCTAAGTTTTAGAGGGGTCAGTCTAGTTGGCTGCAAGACAGAAGCACATGGGGCAGGCTGAGAAAAGCTGCTCAACCCACACTGGTTAGGGAGCAGAGAAAGAAGGGACGAGACAGACACACAAACACATTCTTCCAGGTCATGCCCTAATGACTGCCTCTCCAGATCAGGTACCACTTCTGATGGCATATTTGGCTATAAAATCTTCAGTGGCTTCATCCACTCATGAGTATAGTGCCCTCTTGATCCAGTCACGTCTATCACTTTTGAACACATAAGACTTTGAGGGGGCATTTTAGATCTAAACTGTAGCAGTGGTGCACACCTGTAATGCCAGCACTCAAGAGACTGGGGTAGGAGGATCACAATTTTGAGACCAGCTTCAAAAAGTAAAAGGGGACAGGGGTGTTGCTTAATGTTAGAGTACCCCAGTACTACAAAAGAAAGATTAAAAAGTGGAAAGATAAGTCACATTCCAAATAAACTATATGCATGATACTTAACAGGTGAAACAAACCACCTCAGTAAGACAAAGCCTAACATAAAACAAAACAACAACAACAAAAAGGTGTGCAAAATACTTTAACACAATTTCACCAAAGATGGACACATGGCACATAAAAATTAAAATCACAATGAAGAAGCACTATAAACCTACTAACATGATTGAGCCTTTAAAAAATCTTTTACCAGTAGAGCTTAACAAGGATGTGGAGCAGATAAAGCTCTCATATACCACTGGTGGGAATGTCCAGTGGTGTAACCAGCCCTGCAAGAGTCCCATTCCAGCAGTTGTGCTCCACGTAGCTACACATGAGGATTGAAAACCTGGTCACTCAGAAAGCTGTATGAAAATGTTCATAATAACCTTTTTAAAAGTAGAATTATCTGAAAGAGATACAATTTTTCAACCCCCTTGAGGTATAATTGGTGAACAGATTATGTAACATACACTAAATATATGTCATATACAGTAAAATCAACTTTTTCAATAGACGTAAAAGAGACAAAACATTGGGAACGATACCAATGTCATTAGTTAGCAAGTTGATAAATTATGATATATCTTTACAATGGATTACTATCCAGCAGCAGTATGGAGCAAACTGTTAGTGTGCAACATCTGGTGATACTCAGACTGAGTGACAGAAGCCAGACTCAGAGAGCTAGAGGATGTAGGATTCCATTTTTATCACATTTCAGAAAAGGCACACTACAGAAGCAAAAAGTAGGTTAGTTGATTGCATGGAGATGGTAAAAATGAAGGAATGGACCACTGAGGGTCCTGAAAATGAAAGTGCTCTGTCTTGATAATGGTACTGACTGCATAACTGTGTTTATTCAAAGTCACTGAAAAGACTCTTTAAAAGAGTGAATTTTGTGTATCGTACTACATGATCCCAATTGTCTTTTTGTAAAAATCGGAGATTTTTACAATTCACATGTTTTAAAAAAGCGTTCTATTTTTCTCCCTCCTCCAACCAGGCAACATTCCATACTCCATTTAGCAATCTCGGCCAGAGTCCAGAAGGATGTTCTTCTTACACCTTTCCAAAGATCATGGGTCCAGCCAAGGTGACTTATTAGAAGCTTAAAAATAAAATGTAATGTTGTTTCATCTCTCTTTGAAATTTAATCCATGCTCTGTCTTCTTTCCCTTGCTGCTCATATGGACTGAAGAGAAGCTAATCATTAGCTCTCCAACTCTTAAGATCCTTGTTTTACATGTGGAGGAACCCGCTTATTGGAAGTGTCTGGTCTAAGGGAAAAACAGAAGTTCTTTAACTCCTAAAACTAGGACACTGCTCTTTCAGTTAGTCGCCTTGTGTCAGCTGTACTACAAGAAATACAAGGCCCCGCCCTCCACAGCTTGCCCTCAGTCAGGTGACCTATGCCCAGCCTTAGTTGGCTGAGCTAGGGCCACTTCATTCCTTTATGATGAGCCATGTCCATTGAAAGTGATACAGTGGCATCTTGACTTTCAGAATCATGTATGTACCAGACAACAGACGGTTCTGTGGGGGGTTGTCATATCCAGAGCCACCCCGAGTAGCACAAGCCTTTCCATTGTCCATCAGTCTATTGAGACTCCCAGGGTGGCTATTAGGGTCTCTCCCTGTGTGTGCGGAAACCTCCTTACACATGCCCTGTGGCGTGGCTGGGAAGGAAGACACCAGAAGAGGCTCGACAGTCTTCAGGGTCTCAAAGGAAGAATGTGCTAAGCTTCATTTCATTGACTGTTAGGTTTTTGTTTTACATATTTTGTGTGTATATCTGTATTTGTGTGTGTGTGTGTGTGTGTGTGTGTGTGTGTGTGTGTGTACATTTTGTCTTTCACAGGGCCTGAGTTGTTTTGTAGGTTTGAACTCTGAAAGGTTGGAAAGGTTGGGCAGAACCAACTCCAAGGCTTAAAGTGCTTAGAATAGTGTTTACTTTTGTGGAAGTAAGATTCCATATGTAGAAAGGAGAACGACTTTAGTGACCTCAGGTCTTTTGTAGAAATATAATGTTAAGTCATCCTTATGTCCTTCTGCCAAATAGATCTACCTTGAGTACCTGTGAAAGTAAAGAAAACTCTCAAGAGCTAGAGTTTCCAGGGAGTGGAATTTTGGAACTTTCTGGAAGATGACCCTGTGACCATGATATATATTTTATATCCTTTTTCTCTCCTCTCTCACTCCTCTCCCCTTCCCTGTCCCTGTCTCTTCCCTCCTGTCCTGCTCCCGCTTTCCTTGCCTCTCTTCTCCTCCCTTCCCCTTTCTTCTCCCCTCTCCTCACTCTCTTCTCCCCTTCACCTTCCTCTCTTGTCTCTCTCTTCCTCTTTCCCCATTTTTCTTTGTAATCATTTATAATGCAGAAAATCATGACTGCCCTTGGCACAAGTCACATCTTCCCCAGGCTCTCTATTCTTGCCTCTCTGGTGTACACCTGACAGGAGCAGTCAATTCGGAAATTAATAAAAATATTGTTTTATTAAATCAGTGTCTTAACCTTGCTTTTTATTTCAGGCAAATGAGATGCTTATTTTTGGGAAGAAGTTAACAGCAGGAGAAGCCTGCGCTCAAGGCCTTGTTACTGAAATTTTTCCGGACAGCACTTTCCAGAAAGAAGTTTGGACTAGGTTGAAAGCATATGCAAAACTTCCCCCAAATGTTAGTATTCATCTTTTTACTTGGAAAACAATAGAAATAATTGTCTTAGGAGAAAATATGTTTTCCCTAGGAAAATAAGTTACATATTATTAATGTGCTTTAAGCACATCTGGATTTGAGACTAAAAATAACTATGGTAACTTAACATTGGGAATCCTGACTTTTTACAAAACTTAAGACCTGGTCCTTTCATTTCTGTGATGCAAAGGCAGAGAGGCAGGTCTTTACAGAGCAAACTTGGGGAGGAGGACAGGTAGCATTTGCTGAGCAATTTAATTTTGGAATTCAGGTGAACTCCTAGTTACTCTTGAATATACCTTAGGAGATTCTTACTGTACACCACTTTTATCTTTATACATGGTAGAGACTTAGAGCTATTGCTTGTATATTCTTATTACTCAAAACATGATCAGAAGCATTAGCATCCCTAAATAAATTTGTAATCACAGATCTGCCCAACACCTACTGAAGTGACCTATGTGCACAGTACAGGTTGAGTACAGGTCTTAAGAGATATATATGGCTTAAGGTTTCACAGGATTAGTTAAATGAACATAGAAGAAACAAGAATCAGAATCATAGAGTGATTCTACTCCCACTAGAATAACTCACCCTTATTCTTGGTTTTCTCAGTCACTGAGGCTTTCAAAACAAATAATAAGAAATGGCGAAAAAGAAAAAACTACATGCTGTTAATGCCGAAGAATGCAAAATCCTCCGGGAAAAATGGATGTCTGATGAGTGCGTGAATGCAATTGTGAACTTCTTATCCAGAAGGTCAAAACTGTGATGACTGCAGCAGCCACGTGAAGCCCTTCAAAGAAAGGAGTGTGCCGCTGCTTCTGATTTTCAGCTCTTTAACAAAATAATGTGCCTTTCTTCAATGCTAAAGTATCAGTTGTGATGATGACATTTCACTTACAGCCCTAATGAATAAAAGCTTGTAAAAGAAGCTTTAAGAATTCACAGAGGATTTTGGTAATAAAGTCTTTACATTTCCGCTAATAACTCAAGCAGCTTACATGTTTCTTTTTGTGGGGGTAAAAGAAAAGAAAATCTTACATCTTGGGACATGAATCGTTGTTGCCAGGAGCACTGGAACATTGTGCCTGGGATTCTGCTTTGAAAAGCGCTCACAGCCCTGCATGCTGAGATGATATCTTTAAACACCACTACAGCACTTTGTCGTCCACAAGCAGTGACAGACTGGATTGGGCCGAACACCAACAGCCTTTGGATCACTGACTTGAGATCCTCAGTGGGTTGCATGTTCTTTTTCAGCCATCTGACAAGAAATGGAAGAAGCAAATCATTAGGTAACACATAAAAATCTTAATTTCCCTTTGTAATGATTTAATAGCAGTATAAAGGGAAAACTGGGTCATTTCATTGGAAAGCAGTTCTCCTTGCTAGATAGAGACCTCATTCTTCCTTACTGTGGTGTGTTCTAAGAGGCATATCTGTAAGCTGCCTTAGCTGTCCTGTAAATTCCTGTTTTGAGTAATGTCATTTATGCCCCTTGACAACAACTAGGGATAAAATTCCAAGGGCTACAGAATTAGAATGAGTTATTTTGTTTTTCTAAATATTGTCCCACCCTTTTTGGGGGTTACTGAGTATTAAACCCAAGGCCTTCACACTAAGCCACATCTCCAACCTTCCCTTCCTTCCTCCATCTCACCTTCTTTCTGTTGTTTTTCTGTACTTTCATTCATTCTTTCTTTAAACAGAGTAACATGGTCTTGCAAAATTGCCCGGGCTTGGCTTAAACTAGTGCTCTTGCCTTGACCTCTCGTAATGCTAGGAGTTCAGGTGTGCACTGTCACATTTGGCTAAGTGCCTTTGTTTTCTGACTTTTCCTTCAAGAATCAGCTTCTAAAGCTGTGCATGGCAGTGCACACCTGAAGTTCTATCACTCAGGAGGTTGAGAGGATTGCCATAAATCTAAGTCTAGCCTAGACTACATAATGAGTTTAGGATGAGCCTGGGCGATAGAGCAAGACCCTGTTTCAAATATAAAAGAGAATCAGCTTCCAGATCTCACCAGCCTCCTTTTTATTTTTATTTTATTTCAGTAATCTTATAATACTGAGTCTTATATAAATAGTCGTGTGTGTGTGTGTGTGTGTGTGTGTGTGTGTGTTTATAAGAGACAAAGTCTCACTCTGTTGTTCAGACTAGTCCTGAACTCATGAAGCCCAGGCTAGCCTTGAACTTATGGCAGTCCTCCTGCTTTAGCCTCCCAAATGCTGGAATTACAGGTGTGCACCACCACACCCAGCCTATGCAGTTCTTGGGAATTGAGCTCAGGGCCTTGCGCTTGCTAGACAAGTGTAGAAAATATATGAATAGAAAAAACCATTTATGCTTGGTTAGCACTTACAGTATTAATGATTAATACTTATTATCATCTTTTACCTCCCCCAAGAAATGCCAGAAATTGAAAATGAGGTAGGTGCTGTCAATTCTGCAAGCGGAGACCCTAAGATACAGAGAGATTGAAGTAACTTCCCCAGAGTCAAACTCTCAGTAGATCCAAAAATGAAAACAAAACCCAGGAAGAGAAACTGATTTATATAAAACACAATGTATATGTGTATTAAAATATCACTTGATAACCCTGTTACTAAGTACATTTTTGTTTGTATATACCAGTTGAAAATAAATTCCATTTAAAAAGCCAGTCAGAGAGTTTTGGTACCACCGTGACAACATAAACCAATAATTTTCTGTACTTCCTGCTAATCACAACTAAAATCCCTAGACGAAAAATGAAATGAACCAGGGCTGGAGGAATAGCTCAGAAGTACCTGAGTTTCATTCCCCAGCCCCACGTAAGCCAGGCATAGTGGCATACACATGTAATTCCAGCACTCGGGAGGCTGAAGCAGGAGAATTGCTGTGAGTTCAAGCCCAGCCTGGGCTACCAGAATGAGACCCTTCCTCAAAAACTAGATATGTAAATAAAATAGAAAAAGAACTACTGAAGATAATGAAATTAAAAGAAGGTTCATGGGCTGGGCAAGAAAGTCCTGGGCTTGATCCCTACTACCATACACAGAAAAAGAAAAAAAGGTAGATTGTGAAAAAGCATCAAAATACAGAGTAGCAATTGCACAGGAATGATTTTTACAGATTATGAGAAGCAATTGCTAGCATCCCTCTTCTGACCTTGAGAGTTTTGCCTCAAAGGCAGAGCCCCGTGGTAGAATGGCATTGTGGTGGCCATGCCATGGTTAGCTAAATAGAAATCAAACCTAAAAACATTCTGGAAAGAAAGAGTATGTTTAAGGGGTGGAAGAATTTGAAATTGAGAATTTCAGTGCAGGGAGAGAAAGAACTTCCCCTAATTCTGGTATGAACCCACATGAGCCTCAGATTCATGAATGGGACAGACGCAAAACAATATAGCAAAGGCTTTGAGAACCAAACTGGGATTTTAACCATCACCCTCAGAAATTCAAGTCAGAGCTTCTTGTCTGAATCAAACCATGTTAATTACTTGCTAAAACAAAAATAGCATTCTCCAGTTGATTGTAACAGAACCGCTAAATGATTAAAAGATCAGTGTGCTTCAGATGACTCTTAACAGGGCACAACCTAATTCAGTGTTCAACATGCAGTCCAAAATTCGTGTACATACACCATGAAAATCTGAACATTTCTGAGGGGAAATAGACAGCCAATATGTCAATCCTGAGATGAACCAGATTCTGCAATTGTCATGTAACTTTAAAGGCATTTTCACAGCTTCCACCAGATCAAGAAAACCACACTTGAAATGATTAAATATACAAGAATTTAAAGCATATAAATGCAAACAATGAAAAGGAAATAAAATAGAAATTTTAAAATAAAGAAAAGAGAAAGCCTACATTAATACAATTAGAAAATTGCTTTGCTATTTCTCCAGCCCCTGGTACTAGGAGAGGAAGGAGTATCCAACAATGGAAATGAGGCCCCAGGAAAGTCAGAAATCCTGGAGACATATCAGAAGAAAAGGAAAACAGCAGCACTGGAAGCTGTCCAAGTGGCCTGGAGCCCCAATATCACAGATGGAGGAAAGCCCAGCACCCAGAACCTCTGACTAGGTAAATGTAGATCCATGAGAAGTGGAAATTGACAGCAGCTGGTAGACCCAGCCTCCAAAAATGTAGCACAAACAGCAAACACCCTAAAAAATGCCTCTTAAAAAAAAAGCCTCCGGCAGCCTAGACGAGAAACAACACTCAGCAGCCATGGTGGGCAGTGACATGGGCAGGAGCCATTTTTAAAAAGAGCCAAAGCCTGAACTATTTAAACTTAAGACTCAAATGGGCACATCAGGGTTTTGGGTCACTCTTAAACAGTGCTTTGGAAGAAACTGGCACAAGAGACAGTTGCAGAGAGGAGAGAGGCTACTGACCCCTGACTGGCTTGGGGTTAGTGAGAGCATCTTTGAGGATGGACAGCCTCACCTTAGGGGGAAGGAAGCCAGGACAGGCAGGAGACCTTTGCTGAGGGGGCTGGGGGTAATTTGACACCTCAGAGGCCATCAAACTGTTAGGTTTCCCCCCACTTCCTACTCCAAAAGCTCAGAAATTAGAAAAAATTCAGCTCGCCCACACACCCTCATACCCATTCAAAGTAACCTCTTGGCTAGGTCTTTAAAATAAAGTTCCTCGACAACAAAAACACGAGAAGAAAAGGCAACACGACACAGACAGAAACACTTGAGTCCCCAGAAACTAATGTCATGGCCTTGAAATAGTGGAACTCATAGGGAAGGAAGTAAAAAAGCAAATAAATGAGTCAAACCACCAGTTAAAACAAGATATTCTCAAAAAATGCAAGCAGTGATCAGCAGGCTTAAAGAACTCACTAAACAAATAGTGATCCTAATGGATGCAAAGCTTTCTGAACTAGAAGCCATAAATAAAAAGTTGGCTGAAGTAAGTACGGAAATACAAGATATGAAGAAACATTTTGATAAGTGGAAATTTTGAAAAAAAAGTTAGCTGAAATTCAGGATATAAAATACATTTGAAAGTAGGGAAGCTGACTCAAACATTGTGGGGACAGAACTTCAGACCTTGAAGACAAGGCTGAGGAAACAAATGCTATAACTAAGCATGACTCCAAAATTAGAATTGAGCATAGTAGCTGGATACAACAGCTGATAGATGACTCACAGGGAACCAACCTCAGAATTATGGGTGTGAGAAAAAAAGCAGAGGACAGCACTGAAGGTATGAAAAATTTATTCACTTAAATCATACAGGAAAATTTCCCAAATCTAGGAAAAGAAATTAATTTTCAGGTACAACAAGCTTATAGAACACCAAATAATCTCAACCAGCAACAAGACTCATTATGATATGTCACAATCAAAACCTCAGAAATTCAACATCGAGAATATTAAAAGCAACAAGAGAAAAGCAGTTATTATTTTACCAAGGTAAACCCATTCAAATTACCACGGATTTCTTAATGCAAACTTGAAGACCAGGAGAGCCTGGAGCAAAATCTTTCAAGCTTTTAAAGACTGCAAGTGGGGCTGGAGGAATGGCCTCATAGTTAAAATTCTTACCTAGCAAGTGCTAAGTCAAGCACTAAGTACCCAGGTTTGATTCCCTGGCACCACATCCACCAGGAGTGGTGGTGCACGCCTGTAATCACTGCACTCAGGAAGATGAGGCAGGAGGATTGCCATGAGTTCAAGGCTAGCCTGGGCTCCATAGTGAGTTTAGGACCAGCTTGTGCTACAGAGTGAGACACTGTCTTAAAAACAAAAACAGCAAGTGTCAACTCAGGTTGTTGTATCTAGCAAAATCAGCAAAGTTATCCCTGAAAATTGAAGGGGAATTAAAAATTTTCCATGAACAAGAATCCCCAAAGAAATCTGTGACCACTAGCCCAGCATTGCAGAAAATACTTGAAGGAATCTTAAAGAAGCAGCACCAAAGAACATAAAGGAAAAGAAACATGAGAAGATGTAACAAAAAATAGACATTAATCATTTGAGCTGTATCCCATTAAAACAGTACCAGCTCTCTCATAAAATCTGTGAATCTTCCCCAATAATTATTACTTTTATTAGTATTTTAGTTTGTAAACCATGACAATCATATTCAACACAGGGATTTAGTATGATATGTATAGATATTTAGCTCGGGTTGGAATGACAGAAGGCAATGGTTTTGATTTGGGATATTAGTTTAAAAACAGTAAGAGTTGGTAAATAAGTGGTTTAGGAAGTCTTGTCCCTGAAGCTGTCGTTGAGTGGTAAACACAAAAGATCATATAGCCTTAGTCCACTGGCTAAAAACTTAGCTATTAGTTCAACCTGTGACTCTTGATTTTACTTTTCAGTTTCATGCTCTGTAACTAAATATGCAATAATGATCTTACTTGTTTCTTCCTGCTTCTTATTGGGAAAGAACTCTTTAAAAATTCTGAAATAACTTAGTATACCATTACATCTATTGCTTTATGTGTAAATATACGTTTGTGATATAGAATTAAGTTCATTTAATGTGATGATTCAATATAGACAAGTTTATTTAATGTAGCAATTTACTTATTCAGACCTTGATGTAAGTTTAGTCTAAGAAAACTGACTGATATAATGATAATGTGTATCTCTTTTGAACATATATACATTTACTTTTCAGTACTCAGCTAAGAAATTTGAAATTTAACTTCTCTCCTTATTTCGGACATTTTCTAGCCTTATGAATTCCATTGTTATAATTCTTTTCTTATTTGGACAGGTGGACGAGGCCATGTTAAAGAATGTCAACGAAGTTATAGTAAGATACAAAAAGAGAACTTTTGGCAAATTGTTCTCATGAGGAGCTCAAGATATGGCTACTGCAGCCCATTCTAGGGGTGACAAGCTCAGCTAAAAAGTGGTGAATTGAGTGATGAAGTGAGTTCAGTGCAGAAGATTAAAAATATTAAGTATCACATGGGTTCTCTGATATTGTGAACCCAGAATACAGGCAATCTGTAGAAGCAAATGTGTGTGATAGTGGGAGGTAGGAGAGATGGGGATGGTGTGGGAGAGCCAAAAATGGGGAGGGGAAGGGATTATGATGTTGATGTGATATATATGTGCAAAATACTTAAGCTTATTTTAATAATTATGTATCATATATATAATAATAATAATGAGGAAGTTTTGTAAAAAAAAAAATTCAGAATGAAAAAGGTAAAATTGCAACAAGTCATAGCATGGAAATCCAAAAGATTATAAATTCTCTACCTCAACAAATTCAAAAATCTGATAAAAAGATGGATTAGTTTCTAAACACATATCAACCCCCAGAATTGAAAGAAGAAATTAAATATGTGAATAGGACAACATCTACCCAGGCATCAAGGAAGTAATAAAAACACTTCTAACCAAGAAGAGCCCAGAACCTGATGGATTCCCAGCAGAATTCTGTAAGAAAAATGTGGAGAAGATTTAATGCCAATGCGTACCAAGCTTTTTCAAGAAATTGGAAAAAAAATGCCAAAGTCATTTCTGGAAGCAAACGTAACTTTATTTCCAAAACCAGACAAAGACCCAACAAAAAAAGAAAACTACAGACCAATATCCCTAATGAACACTGATGCAAAAATACTTGATAAAATCCTTGCCAACAAAATGCAGCACATCATAAAGAAGATTATATACCATGACCAAGAGGGCTTCATCCCAGAGGTGCAGGGATGATTCACCATATGCAAATCAATAAATGTAGAAGATGGTGGCAGAGTAGGAGCCTAGAACAGCTATCCCTAAAGATATAGAAAAGTACAAGTGGAATCTGTAACATAATCAAAGGAGTAGAGGTAAAAATAAAGCCAGGGAGTTCACGGGCTGGAGAAGCCAGTGTGGGACCCTCTCACCCACCCACACGGCAGTGAGCCCAGGAAGGCGACTCACAAACATGCAGCAGTGGGCTCCTCCCCTCTAGCCCAGAGAGAAGAGGGGCTGGTGGTCAGCAGTCTGCGGTTTCTACCAGGCTGCAGAGGTGAGCAGACTGCTAATTTCCCAACCCACATAACCTGACTAATAAGAATAACAGCGCACCGCAAACAGCCCTCTGATCAGGTAGTGAAAGGGACCAGCACCGACAGGAATGGAGCTGGGACCAAAGGCAGAGAGCCCAGAAAGCAGCGCACCCCCAACTGTGCCCTGATGGGATGTAAAGACTGCAAGAAGAGTGTGTCCAGCCCCACCAGGACCCAATATGAGTGGGAGAGGAGCACAGAGGGAGAGGAGCCAAGCGGTGCACCCCCAACTGTGCCCCACACCGCCCTGACCAGTGAGAATAAAAAGGGCGAGAAGGAGAGGAGTACCCCCAGGAGAAAGAGAACAGTGGGGTGATTCCATCAGGTAGCAGCTTCTGAATCCAGCTCCACATAAACTCATAGGGGAGTAACTGGATTTTTTTATTAGTCTCTTATTATTATTTTTTTTTAATTCGCCTATTCTGCTTCATAGTTTCAGGTTATAAGATTGTGTGCTGCTACTTGATCAATTGACCAATTTCTATTTTGGCTTTCCTTTTGTCTATTGGACTTCATTTATCCTATATTATCTCTCTTCTCCTCCTCCTCTTTTATTCTTCCTCTATACTATAGTCCTTTTATGTTTTTCAGGCCCCTCAATAAGTTCCCAGACTTTAGCTACAACTTTATATTGATTTTTTCCATTGCCTTTTTCCCCCCTCTCTTTTTTTCTTCTGTCCCTTCTTCCCCCGCACCATCCTGTCACTCTCCTAAGTCTCAGTACTATTACTCATAAAGCTTTTCTGTCTTTGTCAACTCTGGGCTGGGGTAAGAGCATCTCCGGGCTTTTCTCTCTCATACAAACACTACTCTTCAAGCCCCACCTATAATTACTTCATAATCCTAACCTGCTCCCTCCCTACTTCCGCTCCTCTTGTATTTGAAGTGGTAAGTATCAATAACCCTCATCCATATAGAGAGAACAATAGAGACATATTATCGGTACACTGTTTGACTAGAAATTGATCAGTAACACAGTTCTGTGTATGTATTTCTACCAATAAGATAGTGGTGCCATGAACGAATTTCATTTATAGGTCATCACAGTTGTATGTAGAAATCACCTTGAGCAGTTTGGATGGTAATTAGTATGCTAAGTGGGGACTGGGTATATATATTAATTCTGGGTTAGTGTAAATATATATCTAGTACATAACAAAAATATAAGTAGTATGATGGGTGGATCTAAAACAATACAGAACATTATTTTAAGGTCTGTGTCATAGTATCAATATCAATTATACAATTCAATAAGTCAATTCTAGGTTCAATTAGATGTATAGTGAATGTATATTGCATCCACTACTGTTGTGAGGAGAATACATACAATGTTACTAGACTCTACTAATTAGTTGTTAATATTAGATAGTATTGTGAGAGTAAAACTCTATTGAAATTATACATGCCAAGATTGTCAATGATCTTCATATTTAAGTTAGATTAACAAATACTTTGTCAAAGTAACACTTAAGACAGAAAGAGTCTACTTCAAGAATCTAAGGAAAAGAAACAGAGCCCATCAACAATACCAGAGCCTAAACTCACTGTAACAGACCCATGAGGACACGAAGTAATAAATCACCTACAGAAAGACTTAACAGCCCAGAAAATGATAGCAGAGATCTTGAAATAGCCAAACCCAAAGGTGAAAAAGGCAAAACAAAAGAGAATTTCTGGGCCCAGAAATTCTTAGAATTCCAACAGGCAATGCAAGAGCTGCAGCCGGGACATAGCTATGCTATCAGCAAACATTCACAAGAAATTAGAGAAAAGCAAAGAAAATACAAACCAGAATATACTGAAGGTGACACAAGAAATTAGAGAAGAATTCAGCAGAGATATAAAAATATTGAAAGCTGACATTTAGGGTATAAAAAACACAGGAAAAAATAAGTAACCAGTTTGAAGATTTTGAGAATAGAATATCAGACCTAGAAGATGAAGTGGCTGAGCTGGAATATGCAGGCAGTAAAGAATGTTAAAAAAAAAAAAAAGGACGAAAGAGAATGTTAATAACAGCTCATGGATGACTCAAAGAAAAAAATATATATCCATATTATCTGTGCACAAGAAAACAAAACAAAAGGCTTAAAGGTCACGTTCAATGAAGTTATGCAAAAAAATTCCAAATCTAAGAAAAAAATGAACGTTGGGCTACAGCAGGCATACGGACTACCAAACAACTGTGAACAGAAGAGAACCTCATCACAGCACATCATAATTTAAAAAACAGAGACGAAGGGAGAATATTAAACACAAAGAGAGACTATTAAAATCTGTAAGAAAAAATAGAGAGTAACTTACAAAGATAAGCCCATCAGGATAACTTCAGACTTCTCAACCCAGACCCTAAAAGCCAGGAGATCATGGAACAATGTCATCCAGGCACGAAGAGAACAAAAATGGTAACCCAGACTGCTATATCCAGAAAAATTATCTTTTAAATTAGATAGAGAGGGGGCTGGAGGAATGGCTCAGCGGTTAAAGTGCTTGCTTAGGAAGCACTAAGTCAAGTGCTAAGTACCCGAGTTCGATTCCCCAGCACCACATAAACTGGGCGTGGTGGCACATGCCTGTAATCCCAGCACTCGGGAGGCTGAGACAGGCAGATTGCCCTGAGTCCAAGGCCAGCCTGGGCTCCATAGTGAGTTTAGGACCAGCCTGGACTACAGAGCAAGACCCTGTCTCAAAAAAAAAAATTAATTAAATTAGAGGGAGAAATGGAAACTTTCCATGAAATAGAAAATTGAAAGAAACTTTCAGCCACTAAGCCAGCATTGCAGAGAAGACATAAAAGAAACTTGGAAAATGGAAGGGAGGCTAATGACACCAAAGGCCCCAAAGAAAAAGAGACAACAGACATAGGAGAAAGAGCTGACAAAAGAATAAGAAAAGTAAATATTGCTGAAAAATCATAATGATGGCAGGACATACCACATATACCCAATAATAACCCTGAACACAAATGGCCTCAACTTAGCTACGACTGGCTGACTGGATCAAAAAACAAAACCCCACAATTTTCTGCTTATAAGAGACACACTTTACCTACAAAGAAACTCATAGACTGAAAATAAAAGGGTAATATTCAATATTTCATAAAACAGGACCCAGGAAACAAGCAGGGGTAGCTATGTTTGTCTCAGACTCATCAGATTTCAAAACAAGACAAATGAGGAGAGACAGAGATGATCACTAGATACTGATTGAGGGAAAAAGAGAACAGGAAGAATTTACAATCAACAATATATATGCTCCCAATTCTGGAGCACCCAGTGATATAAACCGAAACTTATTAGATCTGAAAGGACATGTAGGCCCCAATACAATTATAGCAGGGGACTTTAATACTCCACTATCACAGATAGACAGATCAACCAGACAGAAAATCCACAAAGATATACAACAGTTAAATGACAGTATAGAAAACTTGGACTTAATAAATGTTTAGAGTTTTCCACCGAACATCAACAGAATACACAATCTTCGCAGGAGCACATAGAACATTTTCTAAAACAGACCATATTTTAGGTCATAAGTCATGCTTAAGTAAATACTAAGGAATAGAAATCATTTCTTGTATACTTTCATCTTAGTGGAATAAAACTGAAACTTAACAGCAAAAGAAACAGAGGAAAATACACAAATAGTTGGAGACTAAACAACTTACTACTGATGAAACAGTGGATCACAGAAGAAATCAACAACGGTGTAAAAAGAGAACCAGCAGACTGGGAAAAATATTCACCTCAAATACCTCAGATAGGAGGCTCATAACCAGAATATATGGGGAACTAAAGAAAAGGAAGCCCTTCAAAATCAAAGATCCTATTGAAAAATGGGCAAAAAATCAATAGGCAGTTCTCAGATAAAGAAGTTCAAAAGGTCAATAAATACATGAGAAGATGTTCAACGTCCTTAGCTATTATAGGAATGCAAATCAAACCAACACTAAGAGACCATCTAACTCCAGAGAGAATGATGTATATCAAGAACACAAACAGCAATCAGTGCTGGTGAGGCTCTGAGGAAAAAGGAACCCTCCTGCACTGTGGTTGGGAATGTAAAGTGGTACGGCCACTATGAAAAGCAGTATGAAATTTTCTTAAAAGACTGGAAATAGATTCCCTTTGATCCAGTGATACCTCTTCTGGGAATTTTCCCAAAAGAGTTAAAAACAGCATATAACAGAGATACATGTATACCCATGTTCATAGTAGCACTACTAACAATAGCTAATGTGTAAGACACCAAAATCCCCATCAACAGACCAATGGATACATAAGTTGTGGTGTTTATACACAATGGAATACTACTCATGTATAAAGACAGATAGATTGGAAGCTTTTGTAAGTAAATGGAGGCAACTTGAGACCATCATGCTAAGCAAAGTGAGTCAGAAGCAGAAGTTGAAATAGCAAATGGTTTCTCTGATAGGAGAAACCCAGATCCCAATTATTTCGTAGAACTTATTGTGGGAAATAATGGAAATTAGAATAATGGGAAAAAGAAGGGTGTGGGATGATCATAAAGGGCGAGAGGAAGGATTTGTAATTTTGCCATGATATTTATATGCACAGAATACTCAAGATCAATGTAAACATTATGTGTCGCACTTATACATATCAATAAAATGGGGGAAAATTGATAAATGTAATATACCACATTAACAGATGCAAAGATAAAAAATCATATAATCATCTCAAGAGATGCAGAAAAAAAGCATTTAACAAAATCTAATACCCATTTATGATAAACACTCTGAGGAAAATAGGAATAGAGGGACCCTGCCTCAACGTGATCCAAGCTATTTTGAACAACATCTCTCTGGCCATATATTACTAAATGTAGAAAGGCTGAAAGTATTCACACTAAATTCAGGAACAAAACAAGGATACTCATTGTCACTTCTACTATTCAATATAGTGCTTGAAATATTGGCCAGAGCCATCAGGTCAGGCAGGAGAAAGAAATAAAAGAAATACAAGTCAGACAGGAAGATGTAAAGATATCCCTACTTGCAGATGACATGGTACTCTACATAGAAGAGTCACAAATTCTATCCAAAAACTCTTAGAGTTAATAAATAAATTCAACAAAGTAGCAGGCTGCAAAATCAAAACCCACAAATCAATAGCATTCCTATACACCAGTAATGAATCCAACAAGAACAAAATTAAGAAAACAACCGCTTTCACAGTAGCAACAAAAATAAGTTAAAATAAATCTCAGCAAAGAAGAGAAAGACATACAAAGAAAACTACAAAATCCTGAAAAGAGACATGGAAGAAGATTTTAGGGGGAAAAAAAAAAACGGGCTGCAGAAATGGCTCAGCTCTTAAAGCGCTTGCTTAGCAAGCACTAAGTCAAGTGCTAAGCACTCGAGTTTGTTTCCTCAGCACCACATAAGCTGGGCAGGATGGTGCATGCCTATAATTCCAGCACTCGGGAGGCTGAGATGAGACAGGAGGATTGCTGTGAGTGCAAGGCCAGCCTGGGCTACAAAGTGAGACCCTGTTTCCAAACAAATCAAAACAAACAACAGCAAACGTAAGTGCAGAAAATAAAAGGCAGGGCTGGAGGAATGGCCTAGCTGCTAAAGCAATGGCCTAGCAAGCACAAGGCCCTAAGTTTGATTCCCCTGCACCACATAAAGCTGGGCGTGATGGTCCATGCCTGTAATCCTAAAACTTGTGAGGCTGAGACAGGAGGATTGCCATGAGTCTAAGATCAGCTGGGCTCAATAGTGAGTTTAGGACCAGCCTGGGCTACAGAGCAAGACTCTGTCTCAAGATAAAGAAAAAAAAAAAGGAAAAACATCCCATGTTCTGGAATAGAAAGAACTAATATTGTCAGATGGCCATACTCCCGAAGTTGCTATACAGATTCAATGCAATACCAATCCAAACACCAACTGCATTCTTTAGAAAATACAACCTTAACATGTATATAGAACCAGAAAGACCCAGAATTTCTGAAGCAATCTTATGTAACAAGGACAAATCCAGAGCAATCACAATTCT